>CALYLW010000231.1:130585-494420 GCA_944989445.1 Ampullaceana balthica | reverse complement strand
TACGCTTATCTATGGTTTGTGTTTAGTCCTGCATTTTTATTAGAGATTTAAATGTTGATAAAGTGTTGGTTTTCCTGGGTTCTTCAGGCAACCCATTCCACGCCCGAATTCCGGACGGGAAGAAGGAAAACTTGTATGTGTTTGTTCTTGCATACGGAATAAGAAAGGTGTTTTTATCCTTATGTCTATCTGAGGGTTGTATTAAGTTATCTTTGTGTTGTATTTCTAAATTAGAATTAATTGCTTTATGTATGATTACTACTTTGCTTTTGGTTATTCTATCCTCTAGTGTTTCAAGGTTTAATGATTTAACTAATGGTGTTATTCTTGTCAGTTTCGAATATTCTCCAGTAATGAATCTGGCAGCTCTTTTTTGAATTTGTTCTAGTTTATCAATGTTTTCTTTGGTGGATGGGTCCCATACAGATGATGCATATTCTAGTACAGGTCTCACCAAAGTGAGGTAGCATTTTAGTTTTATATCTCTATTACATTTGTTAAAGTTTCTTTTTATAAAGCCTAAGGTTTTGTTTGATTTTTTAATAACTTCATTGACATGGGGATTCCATGATAGTTTCTCATTTATTAAGACTCCTAAGTATTTTGCATCTTTAGTTTGGGTCAGTTCTTTTCCATGAATGTAATATTTTGAATTTATTTGTTTCTTTTTCTTTGTTACTCTTAACAGTTGACACTTTTCTGGGTGGAAAGACATACTCCAGTTAGTTTCCCATTTTATCAATTCATCTAAGTCTTTTTGTAAAATGTTGCTGTCTTGTTCTGATTTAATTGTTCTATAGATTATACAATCATCAGCAAATAAACTAACTTTTGTACCTGTTGAGATGTTGTTGGGTAAATCATTTATATAAATTAATATCCCCAGATATTCTTTCTTCAACGCATTCACGTGCTCAAAAATATCAGCTAAGTATTCGAGATGTGCACCCAAATAACATTTCGTAAACCACTCAGCTAGAGCATGCGTTTGACCATCCAGAAATGTTTGAAGTTCAGCTTTCATAGCTCACACTCTGCTCAGACCATTGCCTCGTGAAAGCCACCGTACCACGGTATGATAAGTTAGGTCTGTATATTCAGTCTCACCATCTTTACATAAATTACGAAACAGTTGCGTTTGCAGTGCATATCGTCAATATACATAATTCCCGTTGTCTGTATGTTCGTATGGAATAATGCTGTTACGTGGCGCTGCGATCGATTTTGTATAAAATATTATATGACGTCATTGTTTTAGCTTATATTTTAATTTTTTGAAAAGGGAACGATGCAAAAGTAGGATTTGAGGATTTATAATTATTATGAAACTAGACGCTCCGCGGCATAGCATACGCCACAGGCTTGCTCATGGAGAGTGCAAAGAAAGTGGAAAAAGAACGGACACAAACTACAGCACGAAGAAATCAATACAACGCGAGTGAATGTCGGTTAATAAATGTGAGGCGGGTAACAACAACCTCAGTGTGCATGTCTTTACGCTTACTCCCTATTTTTTATTTACTTAGTGCTGCTTTTTGTGTCTGTACTCTCACCCCCCCCCCAAACCGTTCTTTGCACTGTCTATGATGAGCAAGTCTGCGGCGTATGCTACGCCGCGGGTCTCTCCAGAGTTCCTTCTTTTCATTCACTTACAGCAATTTGCCCAAACCCACCCCATTTTGACAACTGTGTCTTTCAGGAAGTCTTCACCAATCACTAAATCATTAGCGGCGTATGCTACGCCACGGGTCAGCTAGTATATAAAATATAATAGACCAAGTCCTTTAATGAAATTTAAAATATAGATAACATCATGCAGAGCAACATCTAGTTCACGTTTTATATGTTTCACAAGCACAGCTTGACAATGGATCGTACTGTGGTTTACTTCAATTTTGGGATTCCTCTTTCTTGCGAAAGCCGAAAAATCACGTACACGACCCAACATAGCCGCAACTCCATCAACATATATAGCACAACAGTCTTCCCGTTTTTAATTAACCTTAACAGAGTATTCATTAACTTAAATGAATTTATCAACTCCTTGACATTGCAATTCGAGAGCAGCCAAAACATTTCCTCTTCAAATTTTTGAAAACCTTTGTAGCAAACAAATCCCATAAGCTGCGCATTACTAATGAAATCAGTGGTCTCATCAAACTTAATGGCAAATAATTTACTCGCATTTATAGAATGCCTTTTCTATATGGAACCGGTTCGATAGTGGGCTTATCTTCCTAGCGTATACGTACACATGACGGATTTTAAATATATCTAGCAGTTTATATATGTCCCCTATTAGTCTCCGTTACCCCCAAGAATTTCCTATTTACCCCAAATGGAGTAATTGACCCCTGTTCTCTGACCCTTTTTGTAAATGGATATTGAAAAGTAACGATCGACTTTGTCATGAAAAGGACTTAGTCTAAAGCTTTTTATCATTCACCTATTTTGACTTGAATATATACGCACCACACTCGACAGTTTCATTGCAAATCGTTCAAGTGTGAACACAGTCTATAGAGCAGTGGTTCCTAACCTTTTGGGGTCCATGCACCCCTTCACATGCCCAAAAAAGTTCATGCACCCCCTCGTGAAACTTACAGAAAATGCATAATAAACTATGTTTATTTTAGGAACACAACAGTTTTGACCATAGACAACGGGGAATTTAGTGAGAGATCGGCTGCTTCTTATGATCAATCAGCGATTTAAATCTGGGGACTGTTTTGGACAAAGCAACTCTCATGTCATCCTTTGCATTCAACTTATTCCTTTCCTTGGTTTTAATCGTCAAAGGTGTGCAGAACCCTGCTTCACAGAGATAGGTTGTGGCAACTGGAAGGAGAGTCAGTACTGCCCTCTTGGCTAGTTGTGGGTAGGAATCTAGCCGGGCGCACCAAAAGTCAATCAAGGTATTGCAATTGAAGGCACTCCTCAGTACTTCTCTGGTTCTCAAATCAATCAGGTTATCTTCAGCAAAGTCACTGTCATCAATGTTGTCCAAGTCACAGAGAAAATGATTGCGAATCCAAAGGTCTTTTCTAGCAATTTCTTGACAGAAATGCCTATCAAATGCCCTTTGCAATATTGAAAGATGTTCTGAAATTTCTCCTTTGATGTTGTCAGGCAGTGATCCCTCAGTGCTTCCTTCTGCACCAGATATTACAACTTCATCCAAGAGTTGAAAGTTGGCCAAGTTGGACTTTTGTAGTTGTCGTTGGAATAGTGGCACTTTGTTAAGGAAGGCTTGCAATCTCTCAGTAGTATCCATTATAGTCACAGCAGGTACTTGGAGAGATGTGTTCAACTCATTCACGATGGGGAAGATGTCAGCCAGGTATGCCAAGTAATGAATGAAATTTGGACAGTAAAACTTGTCAACAATGTCACTCTCTTTTTCTTGCAAGAAAATGGCAAGCTCCACTCTCAGTTCTACTAACCGAGAAAGTATCCGTCCCCTGGACAACCAGTGCACCTCAGTGTGGTAGAGCAGAACTTCATGCTCAGAGACCACTTCCTGACAGAACAACTTGAAGAGGCAGTGGTTTAAGGCATGTGAGCGGATAAACTTTACAACTTGGACTGCAGTAGAAAGAGCTGACTTCAAGGTTGGAGGTAGAGTTTTGCATGACAGGGCCTGACGATGAAGGATACAGTGTGTAGTGACAATATCTGGAACTTCTTTCTTTACCAGTGCTGAAAATCCTGACTTATTACCGAGCATGGAGGGAGCACCACCTGTGCCAATTGAAGAAATACTTGAAGTCCAGTCAAACTGGTTTTCAGTGAAGAATGGCCTGACTAGCGGCAGCACATCAGCAGCTTTGGTAGTAGCTAGGAGTGGCTTACAAAAGAGAAATTCCTCCTTCAGCAATCCACTGAGAACATATCTAATAAATACAAGAATCTGACTGTATTGTGCTACATCAGTGGATTCACCCAGCTGCATACTAAATGGAAAAGTACTCCTTCTCATCTCGCACAAGACTTGATCCAGAATGTCTGCAGCCATGTCACTTATCCTGGAATGAATAGTGTCATTGGACAAAGGAACTTTCTCAACCTACTTCCTCTGCTGGTGACCACATATGAGTTCCACCATCTCCAGAGCACAAGGCTTCACCAAAGTTCTCCAATGGTGTGGGGCTTCTTGTTCTTTGCAATAAGATACGCAACCTTGAATAATGCCTCCAGTGAAGGTTTCTGTGACAAAGAAAATCCAAGCTTGGGCAAGGTACCTGAGGTCAAGAAGCGAGCTCTCTTCTGCTTGAAGACCTCAACACTGTCCTTGGAATTGGATGGATGCACTTTCTCCAAGTGCTCTCGGTGTCTAACAGGCTTCATGTTGTCATTGCACAGGATTTTTCCACAGAGGAAGCACTGAGGCTTTAGTGTTCCATCTCTCTCTCTTTTTTTATTATTATTTATTTACGATTTTGAGGGGGCGATGACAATCGGAAAGTCATACCAGTAACAGGCAAATTTTTAACTGACGAAGTTGATGTTTTTAATGTCCGGAAATGGATGCGCAACTTAAGATTTTAGGTTTCAATGACGATTAATGGCTTACAATTAACGTTTTTAAGACTTTCGCAGCGTACCGAGCAATAAAAGTGAAGGAAAAAAATCCCAACGTTTACATTCGCTCAAAACAGTTAGAGGGTCACCGGAAGACATATATCTGACGTATTTGATGACAAAATTAAATTATTTTTAGAAAACAGTGACGTAAAACACGAGATTCCGAGGAACACGTAGAGCGAACCGTTCATTTTGCGAAAAAGTTTTTCCGTCAATTTTCGACATGCACAGAACGATGCGCGAACGAAAAATTAAATAAAAAGAGGTTGTAAATGGGTGCCCTCTAGCGCGGCATGCCTTGCTTATGGTTTACATTTTAAGATTATCAGTCTTCCTTCTTTTTTTTCATCCTCTTTTTCTTTTTTGCTCTCTGAATCGTTTATGCACCCCCTGGAACCTGCTCATGCACCCTTTGGGGGTTCATGCACCACTGGTTAGGAACCCCTGCTATAGAGGTTAATACAAAATGCTATTACAATGTTAAAGACAGCAGGAAATGCTAACCATAGAAAATGCCTTGATATTTTGTGTGTGGGTACCTAAACTTGTAAGGGCTTTTATTGATAACCTTTGCTTTGAACCAACCTGACAACTATATAGGTCGCCTTATCAGTTTTAATTGCTCGTTCCATATTGACAAGTCTAAGTTTATAGACCAAATTTCTTGCTGTTTTAGTTGCTGGACATTTGGAGGGTGGCAGTTCTTCAGTTGTTATTTTAATTCATTTTTTGTCGTTAACGAATGAGCCACAAAAAAGTATATTTTAGAAATTACTAATGTGTTCACGAAAAGAGGAAGAACAAGAAAATACAAATATCGGTATGATCACATCATGCTACCAACAATTGTGATGAGTTCGAGATTTGCGTAACCATCAAATAAATGTTTACACCCAATTAATGGAGCTTCCACACTAGACCCGGCCTTTATATAGACACGTTCACCATTAAATGCGGATCTAAAAATACGATAATTGTGTTCAATTTCCGTGTTTAACCATTTATTTAAACAAAGCAAACCAGGTAGAACCCCCCCCCCTCTCGGACGGACCTATTTTTAAAAAAAGATTTTTTTGCCCCTGTTTTAGTAAAATGTTTGAGTTTTTAGTTCAGTTCATTGGTATGTGCCCGTCAAAAGACGAATCCGCCATTTTCACTGTTCGGATCCAGGATAACTTTGAATTAATTTTAAAACTACGAGAATTACTACATACAAATCTTGTTAACTTTTTTCTATACACTTTTTGTGTGTACTTGATCATTAAAACTGTCGAATATTTCAAGTGTAATAACTTAAGTATGAAGGAATATCCCCGCCGATTTTTGTTTACACTTAAGTTAAGCCACGGTCTCAACACAATGACCAGAGTTTTGGTGCAGGCGTGGGAGCACGGGTGGTGTTTACATTATCAGCCCTTGGCCCACAATTCCTTGTATTGATTCCACGGGGAAACGCCGACGTCACACCTGGGAAAATAGGTATCGAAAAAGTATTGATTCGAGTACGAAACACTGATATGAGCCCCGAGCCTTTGTCGCTGTCGAAGAAAGACCCAGACATGTCTTTGAAGCTGACTGAAGGTGTAAGCTAACCTTTAAGTTTAAGACTACAAAATTGGAACAGATCATCAAGGGAGACAATATGAGTTCCCGAAGTCGTGGTGGCATCTTAAAATTTCATGTGGCAGTCTGTGATTAATCTTGAAGGAAAAATATTATTGTGTTAAAATGTTAAGATATCATTTTGAGTTGTGCTAAGTATAGTCCATAGGCAATGTAGGAATGAGATATATTCTCTGAGGTTTTTTTTCACGTAATAAATTATATGTGACAAAGTAAAGCGCTCTTGCCTCTCACTTGAACATACTGCAGTTATAAGGTAATAACAAAACATTGTTGCATAAAGGCTTTTCTATTTTTTGTGTTACGAAGATCGCTAATTCCACTCATTAGTACTCATCTCTGTATTTGCCCTCTGGTACTCATCCCTGTATCTGTTCTCTGGTACTCATCTCTGTATCTGTCCTCTGGTACTCATCTCTGTATCTGTCCTCTGGTACTCATCTCTGTATCTGTCCTCTGGTACTCATCCCTGTATCTGTTCTCTGGTACTCATCTCTGTATCTGTCCTTTGGTATTAATCTCTAACTGTATCTGTCCCCTGGTACTCATCTCTGTATCTGTCCTCTGGTACTCATATCTGTATCTGTCCTCTGGTACTCATATCTGTATCTGTCCTCTGGTACTCATCTCTGTATCTGTTCTCTGGTACTCATCTCTGTATCTGTCCTCTGGTACTCATCTCTGTATCTGTCCTCTGGTACTCATCCCTGTATCTGTCCTCTGGTACTCATCCCTGTATCTGTTCTCTGGTACTCATCTCTGTATCTGTCCTCTGGTACTCATCTCTGTATCTGTCATCTGGTACTCATCTCTGTATCTGTCCTCTGGTACTCATCTCTGTATCTGTCCTCTGGTACTCATCTCTGTATCTGTACTCTGGTACTCATCTCTGTATCCGTTCCCATGGTACTCATCTCTGTATCTGTCCTTTGGTATTAATCTCTAACTGTATCTGTCCTTTGGTATTAATCTCTAACTGTATCTGTCCCCTGGTACTCATCTCTAACTGTATTTGTCCCCTGCACTCATCTCTGTCTGTAACTATCCTCTGGTACTCAGTTCAGACTGTATCGGGCCTATGAACTACTTTTCCTGCTGCCTCCTCCTGTCATCTTTCCCATTTCGCCTTCTTTATTTATTAGTCCATGAAATAGTCGTAAAATGTCTAGAAATTCTTTTCCCTGAAATCGATACCCCACCGTCCCCCACCCCTCACATCATTCCTGTGCTCGGAACTGTTTCCTTGAACTGGTTCAAGGACTAATTACAATTAATTAACGATCGACAACTTTTTCTCACAACATGTGCAGTTAAAATGTTTTATCAATTAATGAAGGTAACTAACGGTCGTTGCTAACAATCTCATGCGGTAACCATGTTTTCGGTCTTAGGTGATTAGGTTTACAAGGATTTTTTTGTTTACAGTTGCTGAAATATTTTATTTTATGGATTTATTAATGTTATATATAACTTTCAATTAGTATAATATATATATATATAACAACAATATATATATATATATATATATATATATATATACATATAGAATAGAGTTTAATGAAGTATTTAAAATCATAGGGTGCATATGAAATTTAATCACGGACCTCTGTACCCTTATTTTTGACTGAAATGAGGAACGTTTAACCATGAATATTTTCCATCCATGTGATAAATCCATATTCTGTTATTCCTTTTCATGCCATAGATTTTGACAGACTGTTTCTAAATACTATTTTATTGTAAGCAAGGTATTAATAGTTTGAGCTCTGTTGGAAATAGAATTGAGTCAGTTGCGTAGCCAGAACTTTTGCCGCCCAAGGCGGTCTCCAATTGGCCGCCCTTTCTAAGTCAATCATTTGATGGTCCATATAAATTAATATAAATGAATAAATAATTGTAATTGAAACAAAGTAAAGCCGGGGAAATTTTTACCATTGGATGCCATATTTAAGTAAGCAGTAATAAAGTAAGCCGCATAAGATGATGTATCTATCAATACATATCGTATAAAAATACAATATACTTATTTTTAAAGGCCTCAAGAAAGTTACTGAGGTCGCAGGTTTCCCCCCTATGAGACAAAACATATTCCAAATTTACACCCAAAAAAAACATTACCAAATAATATGTTTTTTTTCTTATTTATAAATAAATGATTTTTTAAATAAACAAATAAATTATATAAATTAGTATTTAAAAATAATTATACGTATTTACTTTCCCAAGCTTCATTATATAAAAATATTGTATTAAGCTATCAAATATTTTTTTTTAAATAT
Source organism: Ampullaceana balthica (assembly GCA_944989445.1). Classification (NCBI taxonomy): domain Eukaryota; kingdom Metazoa; phylum Mollusca; class Gastropoda; family Lymnaeidae; genus Ampullaceana; species Ampullaceana balthica. Next base: position 485,934 of record CALYLW010000231.1, on the reverse strand, counting down.
CTTGTTCTATGGATAATATTGCAAGATTTTGTTGTCTTAAATCCCCAATTTGTGAACTAAGATACTTTTTTAAAATCAACTTCAGTTTGGAGAAGCTCCTTTCACAACTAGTGACATTGATAGCAATTGTTTAAAAAAAATTCTGAGCTAAATTACAACGTTGGGTACAGAATTTTCCAATCTATGCCGATGAATAAATTTTAATAGATCAATGAGGCCTTTTTCCTGTTTTTTCAACGTAATGCCTCTTCTTGTAGTGTAGGTACAGCAATAAAAACCTGGATATTTTTTCTTTCAATATGGAACTTTTCTTTATCAATGTCAAAAAAGTCATTTATTTGATGTTCAAATTCTTCATTTAGTAGGTTACATGGTATAATACACGAATATTTTCATGCAAGGAAATGCAACTGATCAAAGCGTTCTTTTATTTCCTTTATAATTCTATCCATGGATAAAAACATTTCTCGTTGCACTTCTTGTTCTAATGATAGAACCACGTCTTGTGAATTCTACCCACTCATATTTTGTCTCCAATTAACTCCGCGTTAAGTCGACATCTCCAACTCTTCACAAATTGTTTTGGCTGATATAAAACAGCGTTTTGTATTAGCACATCTCTTTGTTCCATAAAATGGTTTTACAAAGATTTTAATTTTTATAAGGCATTGATGAACATTTAACCCTTTTATTTGCCGGTATTTTATGAATCATTAATTTCCTAAAGGACTGGTTCCCATATATTGAGATAACATATAAAAGAAAAAGATTGCATCGAATTTAGTAAAATTCCAGATCTGATCTTGTTTTAATATTGTCTTCTTCAGATGTCAATTTTTCCAAGGCGCTTAAATGGTAACAAATAGGTATTTCACCTTTGAAACCAGCGTCTTCGCTAAAACTTGAGGCAACTATATCAAAAGAAAAACAGGCTCATTCGCGTGAGTCGTATTTAAAAAGTGCACGAATGTTTCCATTCTGTATTTCCTCCCCTGCCCTCTTTTTCTTTGTAGATGACGCTCCGCTTTCTTTTATTCGTTTCATCCCACAGATATATTTTTAAAATATGTATTATTGAAATAAAAACCCCTTTCGTATTTAAAAAGTATGTCTTTTTGAAATTATTTATGCCTCTTGGGGTGTTCATTAACGAAGAAATTTGAATATGTTCATATTCTTGTCATAAATCGTAATAATTTTCAGTAAAATAGACGAGTTCAATTTATTTAAACATTACTTTATTGGATAGGTGAAACATTTTTAATGAAAACCCGTATTTTAATGTTAAACACAATATATTTTTGCTTCTTTAATGCACATTAATGCAATTAAAACAAAATACATGACACATTTAATAACTTACCTTAGAATATTTGTTTCAAAACTGAAACAGTAATATAAATTACACAATATTTGAACCATCCTGCCTTGTAGGTAATTGTTTGCGAATCATTCTGTGCATGTCGAAAATTCACGCAAAAACTGTTGTGGTGCTATTAATAGTATATTCAGCCAAGCTTTGATGATTTTTTTCGTGTAGTTTCTTATAGAAGCATCATCTGTGACGTATACCGCATAATTTTCAAAACAAATCCAAATCGATACCATTTTTCAGCGATTTTAAATTTTTGAACGGTTATGATTAGTTATAACAAACAGTATTTAATCGAACAAATGTTGTGCGAATTCATAAAATACGAACCGAAAGTATGAATATTTTTGTTTCCCACGGGTTTTACCCCTTCAAAAATAAAAGGGCGGTTGTTGGAAATGGCTGTCCTTTTCAATTGCCTAGAAATGCCGCCCCTATATGTGTGCCGCCCGGTGCGGACCGCACCCTCCGCATCCCCCTAGATACGCAACTGAATCGAGTCAAAATTGAGTTGCAGGATAGTAGTTAAGTTAATGTAAATTTATTGTGGTATTTATTTATTTGCTATAATTGTTTTTAAATCCCTTATATTAACTTCGCGGCCGTCTCATGGGATGGGCGGGCGGAAAAACAAAAATCGAAAATGACCCACTTCCAGTGATCCGATCGAGCTGAAAATTGGCACACGGACCCGTCTCACCTAACAATGCATCGTATTAAAATTTCAGATCGATCGATTGTACCGTAATTAAATTAATGCATTTTTAGTTTTTCCTTATATAACGTATGTAATTCAAATTCACGGTTTGTTATTGTTTTTTTTTCCCACGTGAAAGTTTGAGTTGACGCTTTGAGGCGACCCATCGAAGATCCGGGGTGCTTTTGTTTACATTTTATGTGTCGCGCTGAGCTCGGTCAAGCAAATCGGTGACCAGACTTTTCCCCTCTCCCCCTCGGGTTATGAAGCAAAGTTGAGTTAAGACAGATTCAGTCTGTATGTTTGTCGTGTTTGAAAATAATCAATACTGTTAGCTATGTCTCATATATAAGGGATTTATAGTCAAAAACTTTGTTTTTACGGGTTTGTTTTATTTTATGTTGTTGTCAGTGGGGTTGGGGGCAGGTCAGGCGCACTACTACTTATCATGGTAAACATAGTTATAAAGATTGTTCAAGCCACGTTACCCATCGGTTGCTCAGAGGCTCGCCCTAAATGTAAATGATTTGAAGATGGCAGGATGCGATTGGTTGGGGAATTGACTTCCTCTGGCAGCGCACGTTTTCGTTAATCAAAATGGCTGAAAGCTTCAGATCATTTCGAAATATTTCCCACGCTTGGTCTAAATATTTCGTCTACTCTATAATGATCTAATACTTCTCACAATGTTCTTTTAAACTGATATATATAAATGTTTTGAAATTTTATAAATATATTGATGGACTCATTTATAGTTTTTTTTCCCAGTCAACATGCTTTCCAGGAAATGGATTAAAATGTTTAGTCCTAAAATTCTTTACACCTTGATCATCCTAGTGCTATTGTATCTTTCAACACGACTCTTCAATGTGACATGGGACTTAACTCCAACAGGTGATATATAATACATGTGTATCTATTGTATCTTTCAACACGACTCTTCAATGTGACATGGGACTTAGCTCCAACAGGTGATATATAATACATGTGTATCTATTGTGTCTTTCAACACGACTCTTCAATATGACATGGGACTTAGCTCCAACAGGTGATATATAATACATGTGTATCTATTGTGTCTTTCAACACGACTCTTCAATATGACATGGGACTTAGCTCCAACAGGTGATATATAATACATGTGTATCTATTGTGTCTTTCAACACGACTCTTCAATGTGACATGGGACTTAGCTCCAACAGGTGATATATAATACATGTGTATCTATTGTGTCTTTCAACACGACTCTTCAATATGACATGGGACTTAGCTCCAACAGGTGATATATAATACATGTGTATCTATTGTGTCTTTCAACACGACTCTTCAATATGACATGGGACTTAGCTCCAACAGGTGATATATAATACATGTGTATCTATTGTATCTTTCAACACGACTCTTCAATGTGACATGGGACTTAACTCCAACAGGTGATATATAATACATGTGTATCTATTGTGTCTTTCAACACGACTCTTCAATATGACATGGGACTTAGCTCCAACATGTGATATATAATACATGTGTATCTATTGTGTCTTTCAACACGACTCTTCAATATGACATGGGACTTAGCTCCAACAGGTGATATATAATACATGTGTATCTATTGTATCTTTCAACACGACTCTTCAATGTGACATGGGACTTAACTCCAACAGGTGATATATAATACATGTCGTGCCTATGCCTTTTCCCAGGTCCCCACATGCCAAAATCCTGGAAATATGTATACAAAATGACCAAAATATACAAGATTCCAGGACAGGACTTTATTACCTATTACATGCTATTTATCCTACTGAATATCAAAAGCGCCGCATATTTGCAACAACAAAAGCAGTAGTAGAATTTCTTTTTGTTTTATTCATTGATATAAAAAAATTAACAACAAAAGCAATAGTTAAAAAACAGTAATAAGTTTGTGTTCTATTCACTCATATGAAGTACATTTTTTAAAAGTTAGATCGTTCAATAAGAAATCATTTGAAGTTTAAAATAAAACAACCCCGAAAAAACAAAGTTTTTGACTATAAATCCCTTATATATGAGACAAATTATCTAAAAGTATTGATTATGTTCAAACGCGACACAGACTGACATCGAGTGATATCCCTTGACTATAAAACCGGGGGAAGGGACGGGAGGGGTGTGGTCATCGACGGGTGGCGTTAACGCGTGAACTCAACTGGCACGTGAAAGAAAAACACTAACAAGCCGTGAATTTGAATTAGACATGGTATATAGAGATAAACTAAATATGCATAAATTTAATTACGGTACGTTCGATCAATCTGAAATTTTGATACAAAGCATTGTTTTGATGACACAAGTCTTTGTGCCAAATTTCAGCTCGATCGCTTCGCGGGAAGTGGGTAATTTTTTACTTTTGTTTTTACACCCGCCCGCGAACGACAGACAGAGAGAGATGACGACAAGATTTCGAAATTAATATAAGGGATTTAGTAAACCACCAGTAAAAACAACGTTTTTGACTATAAATCCCATATGTATGAGACATAACTAAAAGTATTGATTATGTTCAAACGCGACAAACATTTACAGACTGAAACCAAATTAACTCCCCTGGCTTTAAAACCGGGGGGAAGGGGGTAGGGGTTGTGGACATCGATGGGTGGCGTCAACGCGTTAACTCAACTGGCACGTAGAAGAAAAACAATAACAAACTGTGAAATTGAATTACATATGTTGTATAGAGCTAAACTAAAAATTCATTAATTTAATTACTGTACGTTCGATCGATCTGAAATTTTAATACGATGTGTAGTTAGGTAACACAAAGTATCTGTGCAAAATTTCAGCTCGATAGCATCACGGGAAGTGTGTCATTTTTTACTTTTGTTTTTCCGTCCACCCAAGACAGAGAGAGACGGCCGTGAAGTTAATATAAGGGATTTAAAAATTTACATACCAGGGAGTACCGTGACCAACAGATTACCTTTACTCACAGCACATTTCAAGGCTAGTATGAATCTGGGTCATGGCGTCTCGTATTACGTGTTACTGACCACTCACCCCAACGGTTATAAAATTATTAAGATTCTAAAACCGTATTGACGATACACTGTATACCAAGACTGCTCAAAAGTACACGGTCATAACACATCATAATACTTCGTACATTTCTTAATACCCTAACATTACGAATACAATTATCAATATATCATTATATAACTAATATGTGGGGCACACTGCCACATAACATTGTAGGTACTTTGACAATAAATTGAGATATTGTCATAAACTCTAAAACATATATCATTTGAAGGGCTAGCTCTAAGCTTTCTAAAACACCAATTTCATCTTGAACAGAAGTCGCGTTATCATTTTTTGAGTAAAATTTTTAAACCCCTCGCATATATTATATATATATATTTTATTATAAAAAAGGATGACCCATTTTTTAAACTTTTCACCCGTTGTGACAATAAATTTTGTTAATTTTAAAGATAATTGCACCTAATTTTCAGAAGACAATCACATTCTTATCTATAACATTATGAATATCTAACTTGATACTTTTTAAATTCTCTTTACTATTACTGTTAACAGTGCTAGAAATAGCAGTGTAAATCAAAATCAATTTTCATTATTACATGTATTGCCAAAGTAAAGTCCTAAATTGTAATTATATTAATTTTTTTTTCTTTTTGAAGTAACGGTACATTTATTAATATTCTCGAATGAAATTTTAAAATTGTGTAATCATCTTATATTTAGAGATTGAAAATGATTGAGAATCTCAACGGGAACCCCATGAACACAACGAAGAAAATACGATTGGTGCCTTTTTTTTAAACAAAAAAGTATTTATGTATATATATCAGCATTATAAAAATTAACAGTGGATGACGGGGCCCCCCTTCTTTTGGGGCCCCTGAATAATTCGTGGATTCACCCCCTGGTGGCGGCCCTGTACATGTGTGTCTATTGTGTTCTAAAACAGATAAGAGGAGCCCTGATTTAAAATAGTAAAACTAGATTAAAACCATTGAACCTTTTTTCATTAGATGAAAACTCACCATTGATACGACAGAAGGATCATGAAGTTCATGTATATCTTGATACAATTCTGGCTGGACACTGGTCACCGAGGAATCACACGACCCAGGAGCTGGAGGAGATTGAAGCTTTTATCCAGCGCACTCATGTGTACCACAAATTCCCAGCAGTCATACAGCGTGAAGATAAAAAATGTGGTAAGTTACGGCCATTGGAATGCTTGATTATCTTTCAAAGATGAGAACGGGATAATAGATTAAAATGATAGATCCGGAAAGGTTTCTATTAATCTACAAAATCAAATTTAAAAAAATGTAACTTTGAATAAGTAGATGGATAACATGCAAACAGGGTATGTATGAGCCTGACTGCGTTGTTTTGTGACGTCTTGTCAGGCTCATACATTCTCTGCTTGCATGCTATTCATCTACTTATCTATAAGCCTGCTTGCAGTCTCATCCCACATTTGAGTAGCTTTGAATGGAGATCTCCGGTTATCTGATGATAAATTTGATTTCTCCTAAAATTCCTGCACTAAGGTAACGTATCAGATGGTTTCATGCTCGGAAATTAATTAACGACAGAGCCACCTAAAACTGAAGTTACACTAAAACAAATGATTGCACAGTATAGATTCTTAAATTAAACCAGCCAGTTAAAGGAATATTATTTATAATTCAATTTCCCGACGTATTACCAGAAAAGTCGCTGAAAAAAAAGTACAAACGCGAGGGGGTATCCAGGTTCTATCAAATACATTGCAATTAGAGATCAGCCGGATATGGTTTTTTACTATTTGCCGAATTTGGATAGTTTGGCCCTAATATTTGCCGGATCCGGATTCCGGATCCGGATATCTCCACATTTAAGTGTAAGAGCTAAAAGGGTGTACTTTACTACTTTATATCAAGTATTTAATACTATTTATTAAAATATTTATTATCCCTACAAATGAAGAGTATCTGCTATCGACGTTGTTACATTGTCAAAGTCAACGATGAACATTTTACAATGAATTGAATGAACAAACTTGAACGAAGTTCAAACGAACTGTGTAGTGTGTACCAAGCGAACAGTGTTGTACTGAGTGTGTAGTGTTATGTACAAGAAGTCGTGACCTAGAACCATAATAAAACTGTTATTTTATTCAGACAATTTAAGTTTAATATGCTGTTAGTTAACTTAGTTTGTTATCTTATGTAGTAAAGTAATATCTATACTTGTAACTTTTTAACTTAATATATTTTTCTCGTATTGAAATTGATTCTTTTACTATATTTTGAGTAGATTTGAATGATTTGAATGGATCAACGCTTGTTAATTTGTTTATTTTGTTATATATTAATAATTTAATATTTAACTTAATTTGTTACTTAACTTATTTTATATAATTTTTATATTTACAATAGACTAGAGTTTTAAAATTATAATACTGAATAAGATATAACACGTGAGACAAGCAACATTTTTATTTTTAAGTTCGCAAATCAAATCACAATTGCAACTGCCATTTAAAGTTCAACGGAAAAAAACACAATGAATATAAAATTATTACAATGATATAACTTATATCATATAAATAAAATGTTTAAATTTGAATACTGAATTGAAAGTATTGAAAGATTGACTACTGTCAACGTACTAGTCAATGACAAAGATATTTAAAACGAAACCAACTCTCAGCCTGTCCCAGTTTCCAAGGCTCCTGTTTAACTACATAGTTTATAGTATAAACTAATAATTACAAATTAAATTAAAATTATAGTTTTTAGCATAAAATTATATTTTTAGCATACATTAATATATCAGCTATAACAATGAAAATAATTTAATGACACAAGTAAATAAAATAGTTACTAGTTAGTAAATTCCAGTTAAACTTTGTGTTGTTGAAGAAAATTCTTGTTAAATGGACTGATTTCTGGTTATTTTTTTTCCTTTCTTTTTAATACTTTTTATATATTTGTTTATAAACTAATTAATATTTATTTAATTTAATTTTAAAAAATTCTTTACTACATTGATATCCGGATACTATTCGGATCTGCCATAGGTATTTGCCGAATCCGGATAGTGGCAAAAATCCCGATATTTGGTACGGATATCCGGCATTCCGGATATTCGGCTGTCCCCTAATTGCAATCGATCTTAGCTCTTTAGCTATTAAAAATTTGAAGTAAAAAAAAAGAAAAATGTGTTTAAATTGTTATTAAGCACACAAGAATACCAAAAAATATCATTTGAACCATTTTACATTGTTACATTTTCTCTCTCGAATTTTTAAGTTCGGGACATATAATTCCTTAATGGTGTCCGTTGAATTTTTACATGTACCAGGTAACGTCAACCTCGTGGGTCCAGGTATGGAGAGGTACAGGGCTGTGTGTGACCACAAGGGCGCCACCCCGTGCTGCATGAACAACGTGTGTGTCAACAAAACTGTCCAGGAGTGTCAATGTCCGGAGTGTTATGACTTGAGACAACAGATCCACGCCGAACTGTCCACCTGGGTGCCAGACGACCCATCGGTCAAGGTCAGTGGAAAGCACAATATATAAATAAATGTCCACTCAATAATTACAAAATTCAAATATATTGAGAATAAAATATTTAAAAAATTTTTTTTTAAAAGGACACGCTTTTATTTACATATAGAAAGTGCACTAAAAAGAAGAAAATAAAAATTTTCAATCCGTGAACCTATCGACTGCACATAAAAGCGTGGGGCGCCCATCACAACTAATTTCTTATTGCAACTACTCTTTTGCATATAGATAATTTTTTCTAATTAATATGATAGTAGTAGTAGCATGTATATGATCAAAGTTGTGAAACTTTAAATGTTTATTAATATTCATATAAATTTGTATTTATGTTTCGCAGCTTTGTACATGATTGCGAGTTGTGATGAGGGCCCCACGCTTTTATGTGCAGTCGATAGGTTCACGGATTGAAAATTTTTATTTTCTTCTTTTTAGTGCACTTTCTATATGTAAATAAAAGCGTGTCCTTTTAGAAAAAGATTTTTTAAATATTTTATTTTCTACTTTTTAGCAACACAATTTTTTAATCAATTTTTTGACATAATCAACTCAATTTAATTAGTCAAACTTCGTTGTCTATAACTTAAATGTGATAGTGGTATAAAGATAAGGAGACGCGGTGGTCGAGTGGCAGCGCACTGGACTGTCGTACCGATGGTCACGGGTTCGAATCCGTGTGAAGGCAAGGATTTGTTCCCGGGGCCTAGGGCGTCCCTGAGCCACCCCGCTCCGAATGGGTACCTAACTAGTTAGGCGGCTGGGTAATGCGTGGAACCCACAAAGCCGTGGCCTGTGAATGCTGCATCACTTGCCAACAGATCATCTGTCATGGTCTGTGGACGCAACTATCTTCTGCATAGAAGGAGCGTCTGTATAGATAAGACATAAGACAAGATAGATTATTAATTACAAATTTATGTATTTAAAAAATAACAGTTTCCCCAACTGAAAATTGAACCCAGTACCTCCAGGTCGAAAATCCATTAAGCTAACAATTGGGCCAACTAGGCTACACAAATACCAGTTGTTCCTCTTGTATTATCATGTCAATTTAGATTTAGTTTCGAATTACTGAGCTGTTTAATACCTGGAATGTCGTCATCCATGGCTGGTTGTGAACTCCGGTGACATTCACGTGAAAGTCAAGAATAGCACGGATACAGATTATATATAAAGATAAACGTAAAAATGCATTTATTTAATTACGGTACATTCGATCGATCTGAAATTTTGATACAATGTATTGTCATCCAAGATCTATCTGTGGTAAAATTTTGAGATCTCTAGGACCATCAGAAGTGGTTTAATTTTACGTTACAAGATTTGACGGATACAACATACAAACAGTGTGAGTTAAATAAAAGCTTGTAAAAAAGACGACCCCCCCCCTTTCCACTTCAGATTTGAATCCATAACACACATGTGTCAAAGTCAAGGTCAGCGGTTCACTTTCGGCCCAAGAAACAATTATTTCTGTACCTTGCATTCTTGACAACGTAGCGATAAATTTTAAGGGCTAACCGATATTACGTGTTTTATAAAGTATTTTTTTTTAAATTTAAGCACCATGCATCAGGCTTGATGGGGTACCAGCATTGTGACGTTTAATAAAAGTGAACTTGCTGGTAGGATGCCGTAAAAGTTTCAGGAGATCTGTAGTGGTGAATTACCATATTACTCGCTGTGATGAATAATCCTGAAAATTGAAAGTGTAGTGGGACAGGAACGATAACCGCCACTTTATCAGAGCTTAAGGTTTAAATACCGCCAATTTCGTCCTGGGGTCTGATGACGTGCACGCACATACACAAACGCGCACGAGAGATAATTAAGATAAAATTTGTAAGCAGATCTTTCCTTATCGAGTAAATTATCCATTCGTGGACAGAAAAGGTAAGCACTCCATCTATGAGTGTGTCACTAATCTGTGAGGGTTTTTTCAGGATAAAAAGAGGTAATATATAAATCGGCGTTCATGTCCGACACAACCACTCATAATTACTCATAACCACTCAAAATCACCTATAACCACCCATAATTACTCATAAAAACAAATAATTACTCATAAACACTTATAACCACTCATAACCACTCATAATTACACATAACCACTCATAATTACACATAACCACTCATAATTACACATAACCACTCATAATTACACATAACCACTCATAATTCGTGAGGAACTTGACAGAACGTTGTTGCCACCACATGATTTATCTCCTTCTTTTGCTGTGAGGTCAAGCTTTGACATGTTCCAGCCTGTTACGGAAAATGAGGTCAAAAGTATTATTCTAAAATCTAAGCCAACGTCCTGGTCTCTTGATCCCATCCCCACTCCACTATGGTGAGTCATTAGATCTCTTACTCCCAACAGTAACTAATATAGTTAATGAAAGTCTAAAATCTGGCACCTTTCCTTCATTATGTAAATCTGCTATTATAAAACCCTTGCTGAAAAAACAAGGGTTAGACCAAAACAATTTAAACAACTATCGACCTGTGTCTAATATTTCATTTTTGTCGAAAGTCATTGAAAAACTAGTCTTAAAACAACTTTTTGCTTATCTAAATGACCACACTCTTCTAAGTCCCAATCAGTCGGCCTACAGACCTTCTCACAGCACAGAGACCACCCTGTTAAAGGTAACAAATGACCTCCTACTCGCACTGGACAGTGGGAAAATTTCTATATTGGTCCTCTTAGATCTTAGTGCAGCCTTTGACACTGTCGACCATCAAACACTGCTGAAAACCCTGCAAAATTATTTTGGAATTTCTGGCTCAGTTCTGGCTTGGTTTCAATCATACTTATCTAACAGATCACAGGTAGTATCAGTAGATGGCTGTATCTCTCACAAAGCTGACTTGCTTTATGGTGTGCCTCAGGGCTCTGTTTTGGGTCCGGTACTTTTTGTGCTGTATACAAGGCCACTACTTCTACTGCTCGAAAAGCATTCAGTTAAAAGCCAATCATTTGCAGATGATACTCAGCTATATACTCACACAGATCCCTCTAATTTGGACTCCGCTGTCCAATTGATGCAAGAGTGCATTGGTGAGGTAAAGTCTTGGATGACGTTCAGCAAACTCAAGCTGAATGATGACAAGACTGAAGCACTTCTATTTTGCAACAATAAATCACGCAGTACTTTGTCTCTTCCGAAGTCAATTCACGTAGCCAGTTCGGATATTCTGTTCACAACATCGACTAGGAATCTTGGCTACATTATTTCTGACAACATGTCTATTAACAACTTCATCAATCACATCTGTCGCTCTGCCTACACTGCCATTCGTCAGATCAGCTCAATCCGTCATTACTTAACAGTTAGTGCAACAAAAACTCTAGTCTGTGCTCTTGTACTAGCTCGTATGGATTACTGCAATTCTCTTCTGTCAGGTGCGCCAAAACAATGCATTGAAAAACTACAGAAAGTTCAAAATTCAGCTGCCAGACTGGTGCTCAAGGCAAAAAAACATGACCATGTTACTCCACTTCTTCACTCACTTCATTGGCTGCCTATACAAGCCCGTATTGATTACAAACTGGCCGTTCTCTGTCACAACTTCTTTTCGGACTCATGCCCATCGTATCTTACTGAACTTTTGTCGGTCTACTCACCCACTCGCCAGCTACGATCTTCTGCAGACACACGCGTTCTCTCTGTTCCTACGACACGCACCAAAACATTTGGTGAAAGGTCGTTCTCTTTTTGTGCAGCCAAACAATGGAATTCTCTACCATTACACATACGTAGTATTCAAACAACCAAGTCCTTCAAGACTGCACTTAAGACACATCTTTTCAACATTTATTTTCAAAATTAATGAAACAACATTTCTTGTAAATGATTAACGTAGCTTATGTATAATGTACTGTAATTTTTGTGTTTGTTATGATATGAAAGTTAATTTAATATTTATAGGTATGTTATTTCTTTCATGTAAAGCGCTGTGAGCCCAGTTCCTTACTGGGATACAGCGCTATATAAATAATCAATTTATTATTATTATTAATTAAACATAACCACTCATAATTACACATAACCACTCATAATTACACATAACCACTCATAATTACACATAACCACTCATAATTACACATAACCACTCATAATAACACATAACCACTCATAATTACACATAACCACTCATAATTACACATAACCACTCATAATTACACATAACCACTCATAATTACACATAACCACTCATAATTACACATAACCACTCATAATTACACATAAACACTCATAATTACACATAAACACTCATAATTACACATAACCACTCATAATTACACATAACCACTCATAATTACACATAACCACTCATAATTACACATAACCACTCATAATTACACATAACCACTCATAATTACACATAACCACTCATAATTACACACAACCGTTTGCATCTAAAAATCTGGGTCCGGAACTTTGTTCACTAAAATACATGATTCGTTGAACGGTTTTTAAGGAAAGCTTAATTTTTGACAGATATCAAATGAACAAATGCAATTTGTCTCACTAATGTTTGTCATGTTGAATGGTGTTTCACAATGCACACTTTGCCGAAAAATTTAGCTTATTGAATGGGGAATAAAAATATATAAAAAACACTTTTTAAAAACTAGTCTTATATTAGAAATGCACTAGTGTTTTTTATATATTTTTATTTTCTACCTTTTAGTCTACACATTTTACAGCAAGTGCAAAGCCAGCTTACCTTTGATCAATTTAGAAGTAGATATAAACCAAGAATGTCCTGGGATTTGTTCCATTCTTAGCGATTCCAATATTTTGAGCGAACTGATCCCAATTATCCGAACTATCCCAATTATCCGACACTCACTGTAAATCGAAAATATTATTCAATATTGGGTTATTCCGGTCACTAAGGCGGACTGCTGAGGTTTAACGTCTGCTAGACGTAAATCGAAATAAATAGATGTAAAAACAAAGTTTTTGACTATAAACCCCTTATATATGAGACATACTAAAAGTAGTGATTATGTTTAAACGCGACATTTACATAATGAAACAGAATTATCTCCCGTGTTTTTAAAACCGGGCGCAGGGACGGTAGGGGGTGTGAACATCGATGGTCGGCGTCAACGCGTGAACTGGGCACGTGAAAGAATTATAAACAAATAGTGGGTTCGTATGTCCGATTAAACTTACAAAGCATGTTAATATAAGACTAGTAACAAAACAAACCCTTAAAAACAACGTTTTTTACAATAAATCCCTTATATATGAGACATAACTAACAGTATTGATTATGTTCAAACACGACAAACATTTACAGACTGAATCTGTCTTAACTGCCATTTGCTTTATAACCCGGGGGTGGGGGTGAGAGAGGGGAAAGGTCTGGTCACCGACCGCTGCACCGAGCTCAGCGTGACACGTAAAATGTAAAGAAAAGCACCCCGTACATCGCTTCAACGCGCGAACTGAGATATCACGTGACAAAAAAAAACAATAACAAACCGTGAAATTGAATTACATACCTCGAATAGAGATAAACTAAAAATGCATTAATTTAATAACTGTACGTTCGATCGATCTGAATTTTTAATACGATGCATTGTTAGGTGACACGGGCCCGTGTGCTAAATTTCAGCTCAATGGCATGACGGGAAGTGGGTCAATTTTGACTTCTAATTTTCCGCGGTGCCCAGGACCGAGAGAGACGACGGTGAAGTTAATATGAGTGATTTAAATAAATAAAACAAACCCGTAAAAACAAGGTTTTTGACTATAAATCCCTTATATATGAGACATAACTAAATATGTGACATTCTCATTGGAGGGCTGAGTCACTTAGACTCTTATAGCCCGGCCTACAATACCAACGGTGAGCCTCAACATAAAGGCATCGCCATGGAGATATTCTTCCACAGTGCGTTGGCTGTCCGATCCGTCCGTGTCCCCAATCGCCACAGAGCATCGGGTCAGCAGATGTGCCACTGTCTCCTCGGCCATACCACATAAACGGCAGCCGGGTTACCTGTTCCTGTCGAGCCTATTCAAGTAGCTGCTTGTTGGACAGTGTCCAGTTCGCATTTGCGTAATGAGGGACTGGCAGCTACGAGGCAGCTCCCACCAGGGATCTCGCTTGCGCGGTCGCGGCATTTCGTTGTATAGCACCCTTGCCGTGTCACCATTTTCCCAGCCCGCAAGCCATTACATAACTAAAAGTATTGATTATGTTCAAACGCGACAAATATTTACAGACTGAATCTGTCTAAACTCCCTTTTGCTTTTAACCTGGGGGGTGGAGAGGGGAAAGGTCTTGTCACCGATCTCTGGGCCGAGCTCAGTGTGACACGCAAAATGTAAACAAAAGCACGCCGGTACACCTGGTTAAAACACGAGATGTGTTCACATGTGGCGGGGGTTAAGTCAAGTTACCCGTAAAATGTAAACTATTGCAACCGCTACATATAGTTTATATAGATAAACTAAAATGCATTAATTTAATAACTGTACGTTCGATCGATCTGAAATTTTGATACGATGCATTGTTAGGTGACACGGGTCCGTGTGCCAAATTTACTTTTCTTTTTCGCGGTGCCCGCCCAAGACAGGCAGAGAGACAGAGAGAGACGGCGGTGAAGTTAATATAAGGGATTTAAAAAGAACAACTCACTTTGAACTGTTTCGTAAAGGCGTGAAGACTTCCCCTGTTAAATAATCAGACGAAGTTAATAGAAGCCAAAGCGTAATTTCGGTACTAAAAGGCAAAGTACGATACACTGGCGCCTGCAAAGATGTCTCGTTTCATTTATAAAGAGACACCCAGCATCATTTGCATGAAAATTTCTGTTATGGTATATGGTTCATTAAATTTGTGACACTCCTGGACAACTGTAGGGTAAGGTGAGTATTTTAAATGTGATCAAGTTAATGACAGGTAGAAAGAACATTGATTATTTTTTAGGACTATATTTAAGTGGACCATATAGTCAGGACTGATTTGTCGTGACCTCTTTTCCGATATTTGCCTGAGGCTATTGTATCAATTGCATTAAAAAGTATCCCGGATCTGATTTGTATTTGATTACAATGTCCGAAGTGTAGTTAATTTCAAAATGTTAATTTAGAAAGAAATTTTGAAAAATAGCTTCCTTTAGACCATGGTGGGTGAATGTGTTGTAATTGACTCCTATAGATATGTTATTGTAAGTTTGTCCTAGGTATCAAATACGATCAAAATAACACCTGTTAGTCAAGTCCTTAAAATTATTCTACTGTTGAAAAATTTAAGAGGAGGAAAAATTATTCTTTTGGTTAACTTACATACGGAGGCATTCGTTCCTTTATTATCATTGTATCACAGATGACTCGGTTTAGCTCAGAGAAGGACGTGTGCGGCCTGCTGCAGAACAAGACTATCTACTTGGTCGGTGATTCCTTCATACGTCAAATCTACACGTCACTGTTGGCCATCTTACGTAAAGACAAACCAAAAAACGTGTTTAGAGAAGACATTTCCAAAGGTTTGCCAAGTATAAGATTATTTGAATGATTTCTAGTCAACATGAAAGAGTTGTTTTTATTAAGTCCGTGAAACATATTATTATAGCACGTTCATAGATATACAGTGGTACCTCGCTTAACGAACGCAATCCGTTCAAACGGTGCGTTCGTTACGCGAGAAGTTCGCTAAGCGAAGCGCGATTTCACATAGACGTCTATGGGAAATGAATTAATTGGTTCCGGGCCAGCACAAATTTCAACCAAAATATGAAATAAAAAGAGGACATGCAGTGTTCAGAGGCAAGTAAAGTGTTATTGGACTACTTGGATTTCACCGCAGCTAAGTGTTTTTTCTATTATTTCGTTTTATTCGTTTCATTTGTGTACTATTTGTCCGTTGAAGAAGGCTCTTTGCCGAAACGTTCGCTGTTGTGTTACGTCCTGTCAGGCCTACTAATACCCTGTTTTTATTTTATGCATTTACCTTATTAGACACTGACCAAGCTGGGTTAGGTGTTGTTGTATGTTGGGGGTGGGATGAGGAGGAAACACACACTGATTTACAGTTTTCACTCACACACATTTCCAGTCCAGTTTTTAGTTGCTGTGAGAGTCAGAGCTGGGATTTTCAAACCCCAACAGTGGGCGCAGACGGGCAGGGATGCTCTGTCCTTCAGTGGCCTGTTGTTGAGTGGAAGGACCTGCCTCTTCTTCAGCTCCAGCAAGTCTTTGGTTCTTGGCAGGCACTGGCTAGAAGAACTTATCCAAAGTCACCTGCATCTCCCTTTTCTTGAGTAGGGCCCTGAAATGGTGAACAGCCTTTTCATTGAATAAATCTGCCACTCTCTTGACGTCAGTTTTGTTGGGGTGCCAGTCAAAGATGATCTTCTGGACCTCTTCCGA
Source organism: Ampullaceana balthica (assembly GCA_944989445.1). NCBI lineage: Eukaryota > Metazoa > Mollusca > Gastropoda > Lymnaeidae > Ampullaceana > Ampullaceana balthica. The sequence goes on along the minus strand of CALYLW010000231.1, from coordinate 468,900 downwards.
CTTTTTCAGCATGTTCTTGGTGGTGCTGGAAGGAAGTGGCCCTTTCCTGTTATATCCCTCCTCCTCTTTCCCAGATGAGATTTCTCTCCCTTGTTCGCAGCAGCATTCGCTGTATGGATCGTTCGTTGCACGATGCGTTCGTTAAGCGGGGTACCACTGTATTGACATTTGATCGGTTTAACACATGACAGCTACCATCTGTGGGATTCGACGGAGCTAATAATATTATGCAGTCTCTGTTAAGAAGGCCTAAAATAATACACACACATTATTCTGACCCCCCTCCCTCCGGTTACCCTATCAAGCCAAGGGGTTTTTACAAAATATTGTTCTTGTGATATTGCGATGGTTTCATGTCCGAACAATTGCATCCGCAGAGAACTTCGCCAAATGTGACAACTACTATCGTTACTTCGCGGAGTGCAGATATTTCCTTGTTTATAACACGACGGAATGCAATGAAACGGTAAGCTATGCTACAAAATTTGTTTCTCAGCGTTGGAGCCTATGTTAAGGTAATAAAATTCGTTTTAATCTCATCGATTCAATTTTTTGAAATGCTCTATTTTTTTTAAAATATCTCTCTTTTCCCAAAAAATTTCTTACCAAAAAGAAACAAAATCTTGGACTCAAAGTAAATATATGTTAAACGCTCCTATTCGTTGTTGACATTTGAGACTGATTGTAATGTACGTCATGATTCCTAAGCCATAAATGCCCACTGCCCACTGCCCACTATTGCGTTTGTCATCACCGTAGTTTAAAATGTTTAGATAACGTTAAGAAAAAAATATTTTTATAATTTTAATGGACTCCAACACAAATACAGTTTAAAAAACACATTTTAATTGATTTTCAGCTGTGAATAGTAGTAAATTTTAAGACAAACAATTTCCAGAGAGAGGTGGTGGTAGGACACACATATATTTCCAGAGAGAGGTGGTGGTAGGACACCCATATTTTCAGAGAGAGGTGGTGGTAGGACACACATATTTCCAGAGAGAGGTGGTGGTAGGACACACATATTTCCAGAGAGAGGTGGTGGTAGGACACATATATTTCCAGAGAGAGGTGGTGGTAGGACACATATATTTCCAGAGAGAGGTGGTGGTAGGACACATATATTTCCAGAGAGAGGTGGTGGTAGGACACACATATTTTCAGAGAGAGGTGGTGGTAGGACACATATATTTCCAGGGAGAGGTGGTGGTAGGACACACATATTTCCAGAGAGAGGTGGTGGTAGGACACATATATTTCCAGGGAGAGGTGGTGGTAGGACACACATATTTTCCAGAGAGAGGTGGTGGTAGGACACACATATTTCCAGAGAGAGGTGGTGGTAGGACACATATATTTCCAGAGACAGGTGGTGGTAGGACACATATATTTCCAGAGAGAGGTGGTGGTAGGACACACATATTTCCAGAGAGAGGTGGTGGTAGGACACATATATTTCCAGAGAGAGGTGGTGGTAGGACACACATATTTCCAGAGAGAGGTGGTGGAAGGACACACATATTTCCAGAGAGAGGTGGTGGTAGGACACATATATTTCCAGAGAGAGGTGGTGGTAGGACACATATATTTCCAGAGAGAGGTGGTGGTAGGACACACATATTTCCAGAGAGAGGTGGTGGTAGGACACATATATTACCAGAGAGAGGTGGTGGTAGGACACATATATTTTCCCCTCCGTAATCCCACTTCCAAACAATGGTCCATGAACTCTTTTTGTGACTTCATAAAAAAATAAGCTGTTAAAATCCAATCCAAGTAAAAAAAATTTAAATCTCTAAACGAAATTATTTCAACACCTAGTATAGATATCAATATTATCAAACCAGTTGAACCACATGCCGGAAATTGAAGAAACAGTTTTCTTCCCGGACAGAATCGATGAAAATCGATAAAAACGTTATTTTTATTTTAACTACTTATCCAAAGCTTTTTAAAAATCATCAATATATGTTTAATATTGTGTATCGGCTTTAACGTTCTGCTATATGTTTAATATTGTGTATCGGCTTTAACGTTCTGCTTTGTGTTTAATATTGTGTATCGGCTTTAACGTTCTGCTATATGTTTAATATTGTGTATCGGCTTTAACATTCTGCTATATGTTTAATATTGTGTATCGGCTTTAACGCTCTGCTATATATTTAATATTGTGTATCGGCTTTAACGCTCTGCTATATGTTTAATATTGTGTATCGGCTTTAACGTTCTGCTAAGTGTTTAATATTGTGTATCGGCTTTAACGTTCTGCTATATGTTTAATATTGTGTATCGGCTTTAACGCTCTGCTATGTGCAAAACTAATCCATTGTGAATACACAAAAACATATCACATTATCTAGAGAAACAAGAAGCTCATGTGACAATTTCAGGTGCAGCTGAACATGGAAGGTTGGTATTTAGTTGACCACTTGGAAAATTACTTAAGTCTAATGAAACAGCTGATCGGCAAACCTGACTCCTGGTATATCATTGGGATAGGATACCATAACAATCTGGACGCGGGCCTGGTCATAAAGAGGGTGAGTTGTGGCTATGTTTTTACAAAATTCAAATTTCTTTGTATTCTGTTTAATAAAATAGTATAATGAAATACAAAAGTAGAAAGAAACAAGGGGAGCTTTTTAGATTTAAAAAAATGAATCCCTGATTTTATTCATTAAGAAGATATAACCATATTACAAATAATGGCAATAGTCTATAAAAAATATTATACAGAGTGAGACAGTTTTATTAAACCATTAAATGCAATCCAGAACAAAATACAAATATTATCTCTCCTGGTAAAACTTTACTGATCAAAACCACATATCCAACCCCACAAGACAACTTCCTTACACCAAAAGCGCTCACTAACCAATTTATTATTTGCATAAAAGAATACAAAAAACAACAACTTTCATTCTCACTCATATGCAACATGTATCGTTAAACCCTGTACATCTATAAAAAGTTTTAAACTTTAATTCAGGACTTTGGCTCCAAACTTTTCCAATGACCTAAAATCCAATTTTCCATTCAACCTATTTCTAATACATACGTCGTAACTAAGGGGCCGTCCATAAATGACGTCACGCGATTTAGGCCGATTTTTTACCCCCTACCCCTCGTCAAGCGTCGTCACAAAAAGTTAGAACCCCTCTCTAAAATACGTCACAAAGCTTTGACCCCCCCCCCTCCAAAAAAACCAACAAAACCTTATTTTCTATTTGAAAACAAGTATGTTTCAAATCACTGTTATTGTCAATTAAGTATTTATTATTTATTTAGTGAAGGTCGACATTGTAATATCGTAACCCGCGTGAAGCATTTTTTTCAAAACTTTTAACCAGCCTTAAAAAAACGAACTGTGTTAACATCCTAAGATTATATTTTATTTTATTGAATACAAATTAAACATTGACTATTCATCATTACGGTTAACGTCTTTGTTTAGAAATTATTTTTTTTTAAATAATACTTTTAAAATGTATTTTTTTTAAATCCCTCAATTCACTGACGGGCATCCCGCAAGAAAGAAATCGGTGAACAGGGGTAAATAACCTCATCTGGGGTCAAAAGGGAATTCTTGGGGGTAAGGCAGACTCATTTGGGACATATAACATCCACTACAATCCACTAGATATATTAAAATACATCATGTGTACGTGAACGCTTGGAACATATGCCCATTATTGAACCGGTTCCTTCAAGAAAATGCATTTTTTTAAAAATTTGACAACTATGTAGATTTCTTACCTAAGTACTATACGAAGACACCTAAATCCAACCTACTTTCATTTATACTGACACGAGTGACAATAATCTTAATCCACATGACTTGACTGTATCAAGTATCCTTACTGTGGTATTTAAAATTAATGCCTTAAAAACTGAGCTAAGAAGAAAAGTTGTTTTGTGCTCCTCTCGAATTGCGATGTCAAGAATTTGATGCACTCAATAAAGTTAATGAATACTTGATAACTTTTAAATGGGCTCATTTATCATTATATCTAGAATGGCCAGGGGCGTTTGACCAAAAACCAACCGAACAATTATATCAAACTTAAAACGTTTATAATTCTATCAAATAGATGTCATCACCCCCCCCCACGAAAAAGGATATTCCGTGTCGTTTTGACTTAAAATATCTACACAAAATCCTATTCAGATTATTCTTAGACACTTGTCATGCTTGTAAAACTCACCATTAGCATTTTTTTTTGGGGGGGGCTAACAACGATCCCCCAAATCCCCGAGTCATGTGAGCAGTACCTAGAGTCTGAGGGTTGGGGGGTGGGGGTAACGCACACATAAACTTGTATATTTTGGGGTAACGGGCAAAAAAGTTCGCCGACGGAGCTGCGGTTACATCACAAATGCTTTGATGTCAACATCAAACAACACAGTGTAACAATTTCATACGTTATCTTGTGAGCTCTCAAACTTAAGGATTATAATTAGATTTAATTTTCGTCTCTTGATAGCCTACGCCAACCAGCGTCTGATGGCCTACCGACCGGCACATTGAGAAGCCCTGATTTTAACAAAAAAAAGTCATTAAATAAAGTGTAAGCGACCAAATATTTCAGTGGAAGTTTTATTTAAAGTTACACTTTTGATGTGACGTCACATTTCTTCAACCCCCTCCCTCCACCTCGTCACGCATCGTCACAAAAGTGTGACCCCCTCCCCCCCCGGTATTAGGAGCGTGACGTCATTAATGGACGGCCCCTAACGCCATCTCACAAACTAAGACATTCCTTATCCTAACAAAAACGCTCAGAAAGACGTTCCAACCAAACATTGTCTTATAAAATACAGGCTTATAAAATACAGGCTTATAAAATGCTAACAGAAAAAAAATAATCATTCTAACATAATCAACTCTAACGCTTTTGAAATAAATATATTTGAAAATATTGACACGTAGATGTTTTCGAACAAACAAGATCTTACATGATATTGTTGTTCATGTTGCAACGTAATGTGCTACATAATCTCAACAACATAACTTTAATTAAAAATTGGTCACACATTTCTCTTGCATACCCATACGTATGAAAAGCCAACAACACTTTAAAAATTAAAAAAAAACATTAAAATGCCTTTAAAAATATATTAAGACAATTTTTTTTCCTTAACTTTGGTTGAAAAGAGATTATGACAACATTATTTTGCATTGAGTAGAGTTATTACGCACGTTCGGGGGCCTTTATCTTCCTTGTTTCCTCACATACTTCTAAAGTTTGTCTAACTTGTGTGAGCCTATTTGGCCATTCTTTTTTTTTCATTCGATTTCCTTGAATAAAAACACTGAAAAAGATACATATTTAAATGTGTTTAATATTGTAATATTTTTTTGTTGAAATAACCACACATCGTCGTTGTTAATTGAAAGTGTTAACATCATTTAAAATACATATTTTAACACCTAAATATCGATGTTGTTTTGAATTTGGTTAGATTTTTAATGACGTCAATTTCCCAGGTTCTGGAGCCGTTATTCAAGGTCCTCGCCAACTCAGAATGGCCCAAAGATGGTGTGTGGATGTCCATGCACTCCCCTGGTCTACTTAAATCACATCATCAAACCAAAGAGCAGACTCCCAATGCCCTGAACTTCAACGCCAAACTAAAAGCTGTCATGGACGCCAAGGGAATTCCCATACTCAATTATTTCCAGTTAACTAAAGGAACCATGAGCTACGACGGATCCCATTACGGGAAAGGTGTGAATGATGCAAAACTTCAAGTGATACTCAATTATTTTAAGTATTTACAGGAACGAAACAATTTATAATGTTGGTGTTCTTCCGAGGTATAGTGTTTCAGGTCTTGTGTTATTTTGAAAAATCAATTTAATAAACAAACAGATCTTAAGGTAGACTTAAGTGGACTTAAGGTAGACTTAAGTGGACTTAAGTTAGACTTAAGTGGACTTAAGACTAAAGTATGAATCTTTATGTAATTTTGTAATAAAGTATATTGCTTTTTTATGACACACCCGACTTCGCTTGGAAAAAATAAGATTTTCTTTATGTGCTTGTGTTGGGTATTTGCTTGTCATTGAGGTTTATTTATTGTTCATTGTAGTCTCTCTCTCTCTCTCTCTCTCTCTCTCTCTCTCTCTCTCTCTCTCTCTCTCTCTCTCTCTCTCTCTCTCTCTCTCTATCTATCTATCTCTCTCTCTCTCTCTCTCTCTCTCTCTCTCTCTCTCTCTCTCTCTCTCTCTCTCTCGCTTTCTCTCTCTTTTTTTTTAAATGCGTGAATTTTAAATCTTTAATACAGTATTTTACATCGGAAATATAGTGATGTTTTAATTTAATTTTTTATTTACACGACTTTCTTCAGTGTGTTTTGATAATGATTCGTGCGTCAATTTTTTTTCATACCTCAGATGGTTCTCATTGATTCCTAGCAAAAACACGGTGATTCTAATCTTTCAATCAATTTATGCAACAAACTTTTTTTAAAATTCTCGTTTATGTGTAAAAAAATCGTATTTGAAAACGTGTGCTTATTTGTATTCTACACTAGCAGATCACTTGAATGAATTTGAAAGATATGAAGAGGCTAGAAAAGAAATAATACCGGGCCGGGTGTGGATTTATAATTAAACATTGACACGTAATCGTAAACGAAAGACAGTTGTCATTGATGGTGATACCCTTGAGGTATCTCTGAATGACAGAGACAAATTTTGTATATCTTCTTTCTACGCCTATGTTGACATACTTGAGACATAGATGAGTAGACGAGGACGGGTATTTATTATTTTTATAGCAAGTATATTCTTTTGTTTGGTCGATGTACCATAAACATCTCAGCGTTATATTGGACTAATAAATGCTTATCCTGAAGATCTGAACAATCATTTATATACTGAACTACAACAGTTACCAACAGTTTCGTGCATCAAAATCTGAAAACAACACGTTCAGTCATGCAGAATTATACAAAGTAATAGAGACAACAGCTAGTGTGTTTTTCCAAATGTAGAATTCGCCTTGCGCATATTTTTAACGTTAATGGTTAGGAACTGTTCAACTGAGTGCTCTTTTACCCAGTTGAAAAGTATACACAAAATCAAATTAGATGTTCAATGAAACAAGAAAGGCTTGATTCCGTATCTCTGCTGATGATTGAGGAAGACTTGTTGCACAAAATTAACTTTGGTGATATACTCAAAAACTTTGCCAGATGTAAACATATTAAAAAACCGTAAAAAACAAAGTTTTTGACTATAAATCCTTTATATAGGAGACATAACTGAAAGAATGTTCATTATAATACTCAGCGCAAGACAATCCAAAAATACAACATTTTAGTTATGTCTCGTAAAACATGTTTAAATACGCACCGATCGGGATTATATTTTTTAAAAGTATTGTCAATATAATACGCACTTTTTGCGCGACAGCAAAGGTTGTTCAATATAATACGCACCGCGACACTCTATCTCAAAAATTTAACATGATACATAGAGATGAATAAAATAAACTAAAAATTCAATAATTTAATTACAGTACATGCGATCAATCTGAAATTTTGATACAAAACTGCCTGCAAAATTTCAGCTCGCTAGCTTACGAGGAAGTGGGTTAAAAATCGATCCAAAGTTTTTTCGACAAGGGCTCAAATAATCAACCAGACACCACAAGTTAATAAAAAGGATTTAAAAAGAACTGTAAAATGTTTATGTGTGCTCTCTCTGACTTTGCCATCTATTTAAAAAGTTACGGTATCTTTGTCTATTATTATTACAAAATTAATTAACTATTAATATTAATACAGAAATACCTTAATGTGGGTGTTATATGCAGTGATAGTAGTACAAACATATGTGTTAACAACTGTTTTTCTTTGTTAGTTTTTTTACATAATATTGAACATACTAGCGGTCAGTGGAGGATCGGGGGCCCGGGCAGAGGGGGGCATCCGTGTGGGTTTGTGCCTAGGGCACCAAGATTGCTTAATCCGGCCCGGCCGCGGACCAGAGGTAGCAATTGAAAATGCTTTGACATGACACTTAGTTGTATGCGTACCATAGTAGCGGTGATAATCTGGGGCCAAAAGTTTGATTTCAATAAAAAAAAAGTTTTATGTTTGAAGTGCATTTTTAGCATTTAAAAACTGTTGATTTTTAAAAAAAAATATTTATTTATTTTAATTTCGGATAATTAGAAAGACAAAGAAATATTCTCCAGATAAGCAAAGCGTTTTTTTAAAATAAAAATTCTGTAAAAAACTACTTACACTATTAAAAGCTGAAAAATAAAATTATTTAAATACATTATAGCTACATCAACAATTTAGTTCAAAATTCTACAATGCAGTCGCTCTGTAACCCTTTCCGCGAGTCATGATTCGATGATAATCGATTGATTAATTGATTAATTGTTACATTTTTAACGAATAAATTTTGGGGTATCAATTAATGGAATGGCGAATTTCTGCCCATCACTGATATTCCAAAAGTCAAGAGGAAATGAACATTATATGGTGGCAGACGGTAATCACCATACAAATTAACCATATGCGATTACATAAACATTTTGAAATCGACTGCTAATCTAAAATGAAAATAAAATGTTGTACATGTTTGTTGCGTCCGTTGCTATAAATCATCCGATCATGGGGATCTAATTGATCACTAACTTATCATCTTCAAATCAAACACTCGCTGCAGACAACCACAGGGGTCGGGAAACCATGGCTCGCGAGCCAGATGTGGCTCTTTTGATGGTTGCATCTGGTTCGCAGAGAAATGTTCGATTATTTAAAAAATGTTTCATCAGACCTCTTTGATCTACATATTAATTGCATATCAAAACACGTCTCCACGCCTGCACGAGGCTTAACCTCACCACGCATCAACCAGACAACAAGGCCATCAGCAAAGCCATGCAGACCCATAAGTCTGGTAAGAAATACTCAATATTGATTTGCACCAGGATAACAATGTTATAAAAAGAATTTAGAGACATGTAGGGCCCTGGCCTGCTCCACCACATCCATCCATTTAGATGGATCGATGGCTTTCCTTCTCCATGCCGCTCTATCGACAGCGTATGCCAGGCACTGCAGTGGTTGGCTATACAAGGTTACTGATGGTCTTTGTTCTGTTGTGCCTCTCTGGAAGTAGTTAGTCATGGTTCCATTGGAACTGACATGTATGTTTCTAATGATTTTCTCTAGTGTGATGTTGAATAGCATACATGAAAGTGAGTCTCCTTGTCTGAGACCGTGGTCAACTGTGAACTCCCTTGAGTAATCTCCCTGTACCTTGACTCTACTATTGGAGCTGACCATTGTCATACATATGAGCCGTGTTAATCTGCGTGGGACTTTAAGTTCCTGTAGTGCGTTGTATAGGTAATTCCTATTTATGCTATCATATGCAGTTTTGTAGTCGACATATAGTTGATGAATGTCGATGGTATATTCACAGCATTTCTCCAGGAGACATCTTATAGTAATTAAACAACCCTGTAAAAACAAAGTTTTTGTCTATAAATCACTTTTATATGAAACATAACTAAAACCAGGGGGGAGGGGGTGTGGTCAACGACTCAAGTGGCACGGGACGCCGAACAATAACAAACTGTGAAATTGAATTACCTATAGTTATATAGAGATAAACTAAAAGTGCATTAATTTATTTACGGTACTTTCGATCGATCGGAAATTTTGACACCATGCATTGTTAAATGTTGTTAAATGCATGTGCAAAATTTCAGCTAGATAGCATCACGGAAAGTGTGTGATTTTAGAATTTTGTTTTTCCGCCAGCGAACGAGATGACGACAAGATTTTGAAGTTAATGTAAGGGATTTAATTAAACACCCCGGTAAAAACAAAGTTTTTGACTATAAATCCCTTATATATGAGATGGTGTCAAAAGGCCCTTAGTCACTAAGGCTCTTATGGAACCCCTCGGTGAATTCCCCGGCAACTTTCTCCCCTCCCCTGGGGGGAGCTAGCCGACGGGGACACCGCCGAGACGGTCTCCTAGAAGAGGGGGCCGTCCGGGCAGATGGCAGCCGCTCAATTCGACTTAGTCTGCCTCTCAAGGTAGTTTCCATCCCAAAGGGTGGATGTGGATACTTTTGCTACTTCGACCGCCATAGCTGCGGCGCCACCACGGCACAGAATACGGGTCTATTTTACCAAGGACTTCCGCAAGATAGGGGGAATCATCATTGTAGACCGCCTATGGGGGGTGCGGGCAACCGCAGTAACCAACAGCTGAATGCTGACCAAGGTCATCCCCAACTAGTAAGTATCCTCAGAGCTGGCGTCCGACCAAAGTTCATCGCAGCACTTTTTTAAAATTGTGCCGGCCCACCTGGCCCTAAACAGTGCAGGTTCACTGAAGTAGCTAGAAGGGAGACGAAACGGTCGCTTCGGATGACCCGACCCTCAACGGGTACAATGGTTTTCGTCATCGACGGGAGCATTCTCCACCACGGGGCCATCCTCCACCACGGGGCCATTGTCCACCACGGGGCCATCCTCCACCACGGGGCCATTCTCCACCACGGGGCCTTTCTCCACCACGGGGCCATCCTCCACCACGGGGCCATCCTCCACCACGGGGCCATTCTCCACCACGGGGCCATTCTCCACCACGGGGCCATCCTCCACCACGGGGCCATCCTCCACCACGGGGCCATTCTCCACCACGGGGCCATCCTCCACCACGGGGCCATCCTCCACCACGGGGCCATCCTCCACCACGGGGCCATTCTCCACCACGGGGCCATCCTCCACCACGGGGCCATCCTCCACCACGGGGCCATCCTCCACCACGGGGCCATCCTCCCCCACGGGGCCATTCCCCACCACGAGTGCCCCGTCTACGATCCGTGCAGCGACTGCAATCATTTAACTAACTGCCTAGCTGACGCTAGAGGGACTTCAACGTCCCTCGCCGTGACTGTTAGTTTCAGGCTTCGCGTGCCCTACTTATCCAGAGGACCAAGTAAAGGTCATTCTTTTCCTCCGGTTCCTTATATATGAGACATTACTCAAAGTATTGATTATGTTCAAACGCGACAAACATTTACAGACTGAAACCGAATTATCTCCCATGGCTTTAAAACCGGGGGAAGGGGGGAAGGGGTTTGGACATCGACTGGTGGCGTCAACGCGTGAACTCAACCGTCACGTGAAAGAAAAACAATAACAAACTGTGAAATTCAATTACATACGTTGGATAGAGATAAACTAAAAATGCATTAATTTAATTACGGTACGTTCGCTCGATCTGAAATTTTGATACGATGCATTGTTAGGTGACAAGAGTCTATGTTCAAAATTTCAGCCCGATCGCATCACTGGAAGTTTGTCATTTTAAATCCCTTATATTAACTTCACCGCCGTCTCGTCATCTCTTTCTGTCTTGGGCGGGCGGGCGGAAAAACAAAAGTAAAAAATGACCCACTTCCCGTGCGCCGATCGAGCTGAAATTTGGCACACGGACCCGTCTCACCTAACAATGCATCGTATCAAAATGTCAGATCGATCGATCGTACCGTAATTAAATTAATGCATTTTTAGTTTATCCTTAAATGAGGTATGTAATTCAAATTCACTGTTTGTTATTGTTTTTTTCCCACGTGAATGTTTGAGTTGAGGCGACCCATTGAAGTACCGCGTGCTTTTGTTTACATTTTACGTGTCATGCTGAGCTCAGTCCCCCCACCCCCCTAGGGTTATGAAGCTAAATCGAGCTGAAAATACTGTTAGTTATGTCTCATATATAAGGGATTTATAGTCAAAAACTTTGTTTTTACGGGTTTGTTTTATTTATTTTTGTTTTTCCACCTTCCCGCCGACGAACGACAGAGACGGCGGTGAAGTCGACATACTCCCCTCGCTACTAATGTCCCAAATGCGACATGGCGTCTAGCAACGCGCATATAAAAAAAATGATCCCGCGAGAAGCATTCTTACCGTGCGAATAGCTCTCGGCTTTTCAAAAAGTAGAAACAGCTGATTTCGTTAAAAAAAACGGATGTCTATGTCATTTACGGTTCAAAAGCTGTGTGGCTTATAAGTCGGACTCTATTTGGTGAAATTTGATCGTGTTGTTTCTGAATATTCTTATACAATGGCCTTTCATTTTCTCGATTCTTTAATTGCTGCTTCATCGTTTAATTATGCAACAGTTAATAATTTAAACAATGAGGAATCAGATGTTGAAATTAGTGATAGTGATAATGATAAAAATTAACTCTAATCAGAGTGAAGCTAATGAGAGTTATGAAATGAAGGAGATACTGTCACTGAATCATGGTCAGACAATTTGATTAGTGTTACAGACAATTTAATGAAATTACAGGAGAAATCATTTTCTCCCTATTTACAGCAGTTTCATAGACTACTACAAGCTTTTCATGAACTCTGCCATGATTGAGGTGTTAATTGCTGAAACAAACAGATACGCTGAACCGCAGCAAACGGCCAAGCGTAAGTAAGACGCCTTGTGGAAGGAGGTTACTAATGAGGACATATATAAATTCCTCTGCATTTATTTCATGATTAGACTCAAGTAACCAACTAACAAATTGTATGGGTCAGTGGATAAGATGTTTCTCAAAGTTTCATGAGACAATAAATGGACAAAAAGGTGACAAAACTGCGATGTAAATTTTCAAAAACACTTTTTTCAAGATTTATTTCATATATATTTGTGAATTAAAGTGCATCAACCTATACATTTCTTAAAGCTCATTCAATTTTCAGTTTTTTTTGGTTTGTGTTTTGTTATTTTAAAATTTCATTTAGGTGTTTAAAAATATGTTTATTTAACATGGGGGTGCATGTTTTTGGGAGTAATCTCCGTTTGCTTAGTATTTCAGGGGGTGTCTTGGTTATTGCGCTTAGTAGCGAATGAGTTAATATCAGGTATTTAATTAAATTAAATAAAAACAACCCCGTAAAAACAAAGTTTTTGACTATAACTCACTTATATATCAGACATATCTAAAAGTATTTATTATGTTCAAACGCGACAAATATTTACAAACTTAATCAGTCTTAACTCTCCTTTGATTTTAACCCGGGGGGAATGGGAGAGGGGAAAGGTCTTGTCACCGATCGCTGGACCGAGCTCAGCTAGACACGCAAAATGTAAACAAAAGCACGCCGGTACACCTGGTTAAAACACGAGATGTGTTCACCTATGTCTGGGGTGAAGTCAAGTGACCCGTAAAATGTAAACGATAGCGACCGCTACATATAGATTATATAGAAAAACTAAAAATGTATTAATTTAATAACTGTACGTTCGATCGATCTGAAATTTTGATACGATGCATTGTTAGGTGACACGGGTGTATGTGCCAAATGTCAGCTCGATGCCTTCACGGTAAGTGGGTCATTTTTAACTTTTGTTTTTCCGCGGTGCCCGCCCAATACAGACAGAGAGACAGAGACGGCGGTGATGTTAATATAAGGGATTTAAAAATAAGATATGTCGTTGATCTGTTCTGTCAAAAGCCACATTGAAAGTTCGTCCCCTAGTATCAATTCACTATACCTTTCAAGTTTTCTTGCTATGAGTTTTGTGAGGATTTTGTAAATTACATTAAGAAGTGAGATTGCTCTATAGTTTTAGCAGTTTAACTTAGATCCCTTTTCGTGAATGGGGATTATGAGCGAAGTGTACCATTTGGTTGGCATTTCTTCCTCCTGCCAGATTCTGGATATAAGTTTGTGCATTTGTTTAAGTAGGGAATTGTGCGGTTGTTTTATCAATTTTGCCCGACTCGTGGTCTATTCCTGGAGCTTTGTTGTTTTTCAAGGTTGATATTACTTCATTTATTTAATTTTATGTTGGTTGCTTTTTCCAGAGGGTCCGGTCCACCTTGTGGTGGAGTGTAATCCTCATTGGTAATTCCATCTGGTCCATTTGGTAATTTTTCAAAGTGCTGTACCCATGTCTTTAATATTCTACTGCTCTCTGTGATCAATTCTCTCTTCGTATTTTTACACATGTGAGATCTTGCTTGGAAGCCATTCTTTTCCTGCTTTATTTTCAGGTACATTCCCCTCACATCTCTTTCTTTTTTCCAACTCTTCTATCTCTTTTATTTTTTACAGACTAGTTTTTTTCCTTCTGCAAATTTTGCTGGGCATCCTACTTGCTTAATTTTATAGTTGCCGTGTTCTTCTTGTCTCCCTTTGCAGCATCGTTAGTCGAGCTTTGTTCCTTTGTTCTATGAGTTCTTTGCATTCTGCGACATATCATGTTCTTTTCACAATCGGTTTAAATCCAATTGTTTATTTAGTTACACATTTAACTACCTGCTTCATCTTTTCCAACTGCTGGTATATAGTGACGTTGCTGGTGGCTTCTCTTTTGTATAATTCTAGTTGAGTTTCGATCATCTGTTGATATTCCAAGGTAATTTTTGGGTCCCTACACAATTTCTGACTATCGTACTGTTTTTCTATTTTATTTCATTTGTTATATATTTTACTAATTCTTTGTTTAAATTTGATCCTAACCAAAATATGGTGTGAGTCTATTTCCACCCATCTACAGCTTCTGACATCTAATATGTCAGAGCCATGTCTCCAGTCAATAAGTACATGATCTATTTGATTACGAGTAAATCCATCTGGAGATATCCATGTCACTTTGTGTATTTGCTTATGTTGGCAAATTGTGCCACTGATTGTCATTCCTTTACTGATGGCAAAGTCTATAAGTCGCATTGTCATTGATTTCATCATGTAGACTTTCCTTTGCGATTGTTTGACGATAGACTATTTCTTTCCCAATTTTTGCATTGAAATCACCAAGGACTATTTTCGTATCGTGGCGTGGTGCCTCATCAAATACTCTTTCCAGTGTTTCATAGAAAGTTTCCGTTATCTTTTCATCTGTATCTTCCGTTGGAGCATGTGCACAGATTAACGTGATGTTGAACATTTTTCCTCTGATCTTTATGCAGCATAATCTTTCGTTCACTGGTTTAAATCCAATGATTGCATTCACTGCCTCTCTTTTTACTTCAAATCCTGTTTCTAAAGTGTTCGAGTTGTTTCCACTGTAGAATATCGTATACTCCTTAGTACTTAGGATATCCGAGTTTCTCCATCTTATCCCTGTAGTGCTGCAATCACGATTCTATATCTTAACAATTCATCAGTGAGGCGGGCCAGGGCACCTGCTCTGTATAAGCTGAGTACATTCCATGTGGATATTCGTAACTCATGTTTGTGGGTCGTAATCCAGTGTAGTCAGTCCGAATTTCATTTTGTGGTTTTGTTTTCGTAACTGTAATTTTTAACATGATAGGGTTTTTAGCCCTGCCCACAACCACTTGGGGGATTGCTCCTCACCGCTCTCTGGGTAGCCGCCTTTGTACGTGTTGGGTCCCTAGCCTTGGTGGATCCCTCCGCTTCCTACAAGGCAGCAGGGCTGATTTTGGTCCACCCCGGGTATCTTATTTCCCCGGTACCCTCAAATGTGTGGACTTTCCAACATCCGCCGGCTGGGGAGGCGCTCGATAGAAGATCAGCATCTCCCACGAGTTTAAATATATATAAAAGTACTATATACATATATTTTTTCAAATTCATTTAGAGATTTACTTAGGTAGATGTGCCACAAACAATATCCCACCAAAGGAAAGACCAATATGTCTTTAACGTTTTCTGTTTAAGGTGCTTGAATTGTAATATGAAAAACAAATACATTTTTACGCGGGTACGTTACCGATACAGAAACTAAATAAAGTGCGACTGTTCACGTACACATCTACATGTCACGGCTATATGTATTATCGATGTCTAAGATAAGAGGAATAAAGCAATTATTTTTCTTTTGGAGATTTACCTCCGCGAATTACACGTTAAGTACATGTTGGTCATTTCTATGCGCTTAACTAAATCCACCGTTGACTACAATGGCCTACCCATAATTCCCCGCCCGACTTGAAACACTACCCAATCTAGTATCTCACAAAAACTATCGCGTGGTATTGGGTTCTAGAGTCTAGAGCTGCTTTATGTGCCAGTGTAAACATTTACAAATGTTCAGGTCCAACGGTTTAATGTGCGACTTCCGTGGTCACGGGTTGGGAGAGCGTCAGGCACTGATGTGTACTTAACGCGTTGGACCCACTAGCACGGGAACCTTCTACATTGTAGTGTTGAAGTCTGTAGTATTGGGATGTGTCAGGCACTAATGTGTACTTAACGCGTTGGACCCACTAGCACGGGAACCTTCTACATTGTAGTGTTGAAGTCTGTAGTATTGGGATGTGTCAGGCACTAATGTGTACTTAACGCGTTGGACCCACTAGCACGGGAACCTTCTACATTGTAGTGTTGAAGTCTGTAGTATTGGGATGTGTCAGTCTGTTGGCCGCGTAACACACTAAATGGATGGTATTATCAGCAATCCTATAAGGTACATGACAACGATGCCAGATAATCTCCAAAGTAGGTCCCTAAATAGAAAATTTAACATTGTGTGTGTTTGTTGGTGGGTCCTTTAGCGGTTTTCACAAATATCTCTTAACATTATTTTAAAAAAAGGTACTGATAAAACTATGCCTGTAATAAGAATAAGAACAATAGAAAGATAAATGAAATGTTATGAATTTTGAATAGAAATCATAAGTTTGTGTATTAAAATAAGTGTGAAGATACTTTTTTTGTTTCACCTTTATCCACGATTATTTATTCTAGACCATATTATTTTATGAGTTACTCTTTTTTTTTAAAATATATATTCTAATTTTCAAAACGTTATTTTAAAGAAAACATAATTTTAATAACCAGCCATACTAGTACTACACTGCAATAGTTTCACTTGCACTATTTGCATATTAAAAATCCCCAACGTTCTGTTTTGATTCTTCACTACGAAGCATGAGCACGAATAAACAATATCAAAAGAAAAACTATCAACTATCAACAGTATCAGACTATCAGAAGTGCACTCAAAAATTTAATTTTAAAACATAATTTCTCTAATTTCTAACAATAGGAGAATAGCTTATCGGCGGTTGTACCCGACGAGATAAGGCTAAAGAAGAAAACATCTTTCTACCACGTTTTTTATTAACTCACTTTCGTTCCTGTTTGTCTGTCCACAAGTTTTCAAATCTGCCAACGTAAAATTAAACCACTTCTGATGGACCTAGAGATCTCACAATTTTACCACAGATAGATCTTGGATGACAATGCATTGTATCACAATTTCAGATCGATCGGTTGTACCGTTATTAAAATATTGAACTTTTTAGTTTATCTATATATAAGAATATGCATTACCCGTCTGCTCTTGTTTACATTACATTCACGTGCCGAGTTCACACCAACCCCGACCACATCAACCATGTTTAACATCAAGGGGAGATCAGTCATTTCCAGTCTGTAAATTTTTGTCGGGCAATGCGTATTATATTTGAACATATTCAATACTTCAAAACTCACCATAGCATACACTTAGACTAACAAGAAGACTAAAAAGAATAAAATAAATAGAAGTAAAAAAAAAGATTTAAAAAACCACGTTTTTATTAGCGGACTAAAAATAAGAAAATAATATATTTTTTCCCAGAATTGTGAAGGAAAAATCTTTTTCTGGATTGATAAAAATTTCAAACTTATATGCTTAAGTAATATGATGTAATATGACTAAAAAAGTGGGTGGGCGCTTTTTAGGCATTTGGCTAAAATGATTAGGGTTTACAAATGACGAGTAAGAAAATGATTGAATTGAATTAGTTAAGTCTGAGAAGCGCCCGCCCCACGTTTTTAGTCATATTACATCTTAGTACTTGAGCATATAAGTTTGAAAATTTTAAGAACAGTTTAATATTTCTATACCTCTTGGAACTTTCTGCTTTTATGTCGTCTCCATGTTTGTTTGGGTCCAATGGAGATTAATTTTTTTTTACCTGGGCAATGCTTTTATGGCATGAAAAATGCATACACACTTTAAAATATTTTATTGCTCAACAACCCTCGCAGTTTAAAAAAAAATGCCAACAAAATTTTCAGTTTTTATCATTTTAATAAACACAAGTAAAAAAACAAAAACATCGATAAAATGACGAACATTTTTCAAGTTTTAACTTGCATTAATCGTATTCAATTTCATTTTTTAAAAATCAATTGAGAATTGCTATTTAAAATTTACTATAATTTGAAGTACACACGTAGGGTAAATCTTTTTTTTTCCTTTAAAAAATAAAAAAAAAGCCTGCTAGTGCAATGGTTTTCACAATCTTGCTGAAGTCCATATTAAAAAAATGTTAAAGACTTTTTAAAATTTTATTTGAAAGAATTTTTTTAATATCAGAGAGCAACGAGCAGGCCGACTAGCTTGAATAGTACTAGCGCTATAGAAGGCCATCACAATCATCAAGTATATAGGCCCTTGGTTCTTACACAAAGATCCTGTGGTTTAGAACATTTCCCACGTGTAAACATGGTGGATCATTTGCAGAATATATATTTTAAAATAAACAAACCAGGGTCGGTGACAGGAGTGTTCTTTGTATTTTCGTAATGTGATAATAAGTTATAAAGTATGCGCCCGGGTAACGTTACATGGACTGGTGCGGGGTCTTTGGTGAGTGTTTAAGAACCACTGCCCTGCAGGATTTAGTTCTATACAAGTTAGAAAAATTATTTGAACAACGTCGAATGCTCACACATTTTGTTTGGACCTTTCATATAAATCACACCCTTTTGCATGAAAGGGCCAGTTGGTATTCAAATGCTGGGATAAGTTAGCGCACCTGTTAGCGGCCGTGCTCCTTCGAGGTTCTCTATTTACAAGTTTAACGGTATTGTAAAACACAAGGAACTTCTATCTATACCAGTGGTTCCAAACTTTTTTGGTCTAACGCCCCATTTCCAGAAATAAAATATTATTCAGAGCCCCCGTATTTAAAAAAACAATTCGAACAAATAATAAAAGAATGATATTAATGTTGTTTCCGCTTTGTTCGTTAAATATAGTAAATAAAGGTATAAATATAGTAAATAAAGGTGTAAATATAATAAAAAAAGGTAAAAATATAGTAAATAAAAGTGTAAATATAGTAAATAAAAGTGTAAATATAGTAAAATAAAAGTGTAAATATAGTAAATAAATGTGTAAATATAGTAAATCAAGGTGTAAATATAGTAAATAAAGGCATGGGCGTCGCTAGGAATTTTTCCAGGGGGGGGGGCAAAAAAATCCCACTTTTTTTAAATTTTAACTGACAATGCCATACAGGTACAATTTTCAATTAAATTCAAGTTCAGTATAAAATAAGGGTTGAAAAAAGCCTTAGAAATTAATAAGACTTACAAATTAGTGTTGTAATAGCTAAAATACAACATTTATTAATGCATTTAATAAATTAAAAACTTTTTTCTCAAATGTAGGGGGGGGGGCAAATGTCCCCCCCTTGCCCCCCCTTCCTTACGCCCATGAATAAAGGTGTAAATTAGAAATATTGAAGTTTGAAGTTCTGAAACTAGTTATTGTACTCAGGATAGAGAGGTAATACACACATTCACAAAATTATGACAAAATATTAAAACTTTCGAAATCATCTTAATGAGAATGATGAACCTGGTGTGCTGCTAGCAATTCAGTAATCTTCGACACTAATCATATATCACCGGAATTGACTATTTGCAATCGGTCCCCCCCCCCTCCTTCCTTTTCTTTTTTTCTTTTTTGTCGTTGTTTGTCAATAAATGCAATTAAATAAGTTACCGCACTGAATCCACTTTCAACTAAATATGATGAAGGAAATGTAATTAAGAACTTTTAAATTACAGCCCATATTTCCGGGAAAAGCCATAGGGATCTCCTCTTCCAGCCAGAATGTTGGTAGCCGCTTTTGAATTTAAATTTTAATGAATCATTAGTAATTACTTCCATCAAATGTTCTTGTAACTGTGGAGATTATTTTGTGTTTTCACTTCAAAAAGGAGCCAAAATCCAATCAGGAATGTTCATTTTCAAAATATCATCAAATCGTTGATTAAAACCTGATTAGAGGCCATCCGAATCCTCACAATAAGAAAAATTGTCTTCATCATATTTTTCCTGCTCCTGATAAAGTGGAGAAATGGCTGAAATGCCATCGTCCAAAATTTCTTTTGTACAGAAGAAGTTTTATCACAAAGTCAGAAAAAAACAGATTTTGTTGTTATTAAATTGAGTTTATCCCCTTGAAGCGAAAGACTGCATTCATTTACGTAAATAAATGCTCATAAATATATTTTACATCAGCTTTTCCATGCCATAAATGCTTTAATAATTTATAATTCTTTAAATTTATTTTCCATCAGCCAACATGGTTTTCAACAAATGTAATGCAAGATTTGGCACGAAGACTCTTTACATGACATTCATTTTAATGCTCTTGGTGCTACTTTATTGTTTAACACAAATCTTCATGGAGACATGGGATACGGTTCTGCTTCCCGGATTTTCACGGGCGGGAAACCCCGATTTAGACATGAATAAATCTGCGCTTCTGGAACCAGATAAGAGATACACCAATTCAGCTATTACAGGAGCTAACCCTAACGTAACATCGTCAAAAGATAAAACATCGACCGTGACATCCATCACCACGCAGACAGTCCGCGTAACCCAAACCGTTACGCCACCACCACCATCTGTGGCCGTGGTCCCTAGAGGTCAACTCTACCTGGATAAAATTCTGTCCGGACACTGGTCACCGAGGAATCACACGGCCCAGGAGCTGGACGAGATTGAAGTTTTCATCCAGCGCACTCATGTGTACCACAAATTCCCAGCTGTCATACAGCGTGAAGATAAAAAATGCGGTAAGTTGTTATTTTTTATTCATCAGTTGATCTAATATCAATCTGCAATTCTCTCTCGTGTGCACCCACTGCGGCCGACATTCCAAGCAATTTAAAAGACTACAGAAATGAAAATCAAATCTCAAGGGGCAACGTTAAACATGTCTCCCTCCTCCCAACATTTAGAGCCTAAATTTTTTCATTTGCTCTACTAATTTGGAGTTGGCAGCAGCTGCAGTTTTTTTCAACTCAAACCTTGTGCCCAGAGGTAATAGTTCCACTTTAACCCTTGACCCCCTTCCAACTTTTTTCGTCGTAGTATAACTCTTGCAGAACTTAACTGTGACTATCTATATATATTTATACATATAATTCACCTAAACAAGCACAAGACGGGTGCCAATAAGCATGACGAATGACCCTCGCTAGGGTCGGCCAATCACAGTTTATTGTTGGCAAGTTAGGGTGGTGCAGGGTGTGGGGGCAGGTCGATAACTGCAGTGCGCATTCATCGAGACCAACAAGGCGTCGACGCGACGTTCACTCGAATTCTTCTGATTGCTTCGTGCTGCGGTTAGTGTCCGTACTTTCCCTTACTTTCGTTGCACTATTTATGAGCACGTCTGCGGCGTATGCTACGCCGCGGGTCGTATCTTTTTGTTTATCCTCGACAATCGCAGATAATCACGCTGTTTTAAATGTGTTATTTTTATCCATAATTGTAGCTTATACTCTTGCATAAATTATATCTGCTTGCATTTTGTTGTTTGTCTATTTAGCTTATTTTTTGTGTGTTTCTTTTGTGTGTTGGATTTAAATAAATTGAACGCGATCTGTAGGATTTTTTATAGGGATGATTCGTTGATTGGCCGCAAGGTCTACGATAAGACTTCAACTTAAGTAGATACATTAAATATGTTTAATTTAAATAATTTTAGATGCTTAATGTGTGTAAATGAACAATATTTTAAAATCTTATAGTCGAATACGAAATTAAACAGCAAGAAAATTGCTAAATAATTCCTGAAGTAAAATAAATGCAAATGTCAAGAAACATATTTGTAAATTCCAATTTTTAAGTGGGGCGCGGTGTTTAAGCGGCAAAGGCATGTTCCCGTTTCTAAGGGCGTTCTTGAGTCCACCCAGCTCCTAATGGTGGTTACCTGACATATAGTGAAGGCGGCTGGGCATTGTTCTAGACATACCATGACGTAATATGCGTTGCTATAGAAACTTATGAACCCGGCTTCATAAGGCCGCAATGGTCTGCAGAGGGAAAATGTAATATGAAAAACATATTATAAAGGTGAATTGTGTTGTGGAGTAACAAGTTTATGAAAGCAAAGCTAGTTTAAGTAACACTGCGGACACATTTGGTATTTAATTTGCCTAACATTTCTAATTTCATTTAAAGCACTAAGTATCAAATCAACTAGAACCCATCTACATAGTTAAATTTAATTTCAAATAAGAAACTTCAATTTTAGGGCAACCTGGAGGATTTTTGCCACATAAGTTACGTCAACATTCAAAGCAAATCATTTAAACTATTTCAGTTCTATGATTTCTTCCCTTGCATAATGCATTTTAAGAAATGTAACTTGCAAAATGCCGGAATTTGGTTTTTTTTAAAAAAATACACACAAATAAAAAAAATTTGGTGTGCATTTTTTAGCAGATGATTGATTGATTATGTACGCAAAATTTCATCTCTTAAATTAACTAAGAAGATTTGTACACAAGATTCCCGATCGACATCCGAAATACGGGTCGGTGAGTTTTAAAATAAAACAAACCCGGTAAAAACAAAGTTTTTGACTATAAATCCCTTATATATGAGACATAACTAAAAGTATTTACAAATATTTACAGACTGAATCTGTCTTAACTCAACTTTGCTTCATAACCCTGGGGGGGAGGGGGGGGGAGAGGGGAAAAGTCTGGTCACCGATCGATGGTCTAAGCTCAGCGTGACAAGTAAAATGTAAAAAAAGCACGCCGGTACTTCGATGGGTCGCGTCAAAGCGTCAACTCAAATTTTCACATGGAAAAAAAAACAATAACAAACCGTGAATTTGAATTACACACGTTATATAAGGATAAACTAAAAATGCATTAATTTAATTACGGTACGTTCGATCGATCTGAAATTTTGATACGATGCATTGTTAGGTGAAACGGGTCCGTGTGCCAAATTTCAGCTCGATCGAATCACGGAAAGTGGGTCATTTTCGACTTTTGTTTTTCCGCCCGCCCATGAGATGATGAGATGATGAGACGGCCGCGAAGTTAATATAAGGGATTTAAAAACAAAGTTTTTGACTATAAATCCCTTATATATGAGACAACTAACAGTATTGATTATTTTCAAACGCGACAAACATTTACAGACTGAATCTGTCTTAACTGAACTTTGCTTCATAACCCTAGGGGGGGGGGCCGAGCTCAGCATGACACGTAAAATGTAAACAAAAGCACGCCGGTACTTCGATGGGTTGACGTCAAAGCGTCAACTCCAACTCTCACGTGGGAAAAAAAACAATAACAAACGGTGAATTTGAATTACATACGTTAGATAAGGATAAACTAAAAATGCTTTAATTTAATTACGGTACGTTAGATCGATCTGAAACTTTTGATACGATGCATTGTTAGGTGAGACGGGTCCGTGTGCCAAATTTCAGCTCGTTCGGATCACGGGAAGTGGGTCATTTTCGACTTTTGTTTTTCCGCCCGCCCTAGACAGAGAGAGAGCGAGAGAGAGAGAGAGAGAGAGAGAGAGAGAGAGAGAGAGAGAGAGAGAGAGAGAGAGAGAGAGAGAGAGAGAGAGAGAGAGAGATGATGATGATGAGACGGCGGTGAAGTTAATATAAGGGATTTAAAAAGATATGAAAGTGGAACTGACGTCGTTCAATTTCTACATGTACCAGGTAACGTCAACCTCGTGGGTCCAGGTATGGAGAGGTACAGGGCTGTATGTGACCACAAGGGCGCCACCCCGTGCTGCATGAACAACGTGTGTGTCAACAAAACTGTCCAGGAGTGTCAATGTCCGGAGTGTTATGACTTGAGACAACAGATCCACGCCGAACTGTCCACGTGGGTTCCAGACGACCCATTGGTTAAGGTCAGTGGGAATTTATAAATGGCTAAATCATTAAACAATTTTAGATGTAAATGTACAGCAGGATTTTATTTGCATTAATTTCTGGAAAAAAATCATTTCACATTTCAACATAACAAATTATTTCACTGTGTCAAATCAAATCGGTTCAGGGCTAATTGGTCGCAAAATGTTGCAATGACAATAATTGCCCGACTAGTTGGCATAAAGTCAATTTGTTTTCTATTTAAAATAAATAGAAGTAAAAAAAAAGATTTTTAAAAACCACGTTTTTATTAGCGGACTAAAAAGAAGAAAATAATTTAAAACTTATAAGTTCAAGTACTTTCATTTAATATGACTAAAAACGTGGGGCGGGCGCTTATGAGGTTTACATATGCGGTCTCACTCATTCTCTCGCTTATAGATCTCTCTTTTGCCTTCTAAATTAGAAATCTTTAATTTTTATACCAAACACCCGCCCCACGTTTTTAGTCATATTAAATTAAAGTACTTGAACTTATTAGTTTTAACTTATTTTCTTCTTTTTAGTCCGCTAATAAAAACGTGGTTTTTAAAAATCTTTTTTTTTACTTCTGTTTATTTTATTCTTTTTAGTCCACTTACAACAACCTGTTTTTTTTAAATATTTTTTTTCCTCTATTTATTTTACCAAACACCTCACAAGCGCCCGCCCAAAGTTTTAAAAACATTGTGATGTGGTCACGGGGTGAACTCACGGATGTTAACAAAAGCAGACGGTACAGATTCTTATATATATAGACTATAGATAAACTAAAAAGTTCAATAATTTAATAACGATACTTTCAATCGACCTGAAATTTTGATACAATGCATTGCCATCCAAGATCTATCTGTGGTAAAATTTTGAGACTCTCTAGAACCATCAGAAGTGGTTTAATTTTACGTTGGCAGATTTGCAAAAATCTTGGACAAACCAACAAACAATGCCACAGGAACGAACCCGAGTTAATATAACGTGGTTAAAAAACAAACCCGTAAAAACAAAGTTTTTGACTATAAATCCCTTATATATGAGTCATAATTAAAAGTATTGTTTATGTTCCAACGCGACAAACATTTACAGACTGACACAGAGTGATGTCCCCTGTCTTTAATAACGGGGGATGGGACGTGAGGGGGTGTCGGCACGACGGTCGACGTCAAAGCGTCAACTCAAACTCTCAGTGGAAAAAAAAACAATAACAAACCAGTGAATTTGAATTACATACGTTATATAAGGATAAACTAAAAATGCATTAATTTAATTACGGTACGTTCGATCGATCTGAAATTTTGATACGATGCATTGTTAGGTGAGACGGGTCCAGTGTGCCAAATTTCAGCTCGATCGGATCACGGGAAGTGGGTCATTTTTTACTTTTGTTTTTCCGCCCGCCGACGACGAAGAGAGAGAGAGATGACGACAGACAGGATGTCGAAGTTAATATAAGGGATTTAATAAAACAAACCCGTAAAAACAAAGTTTTTGACTATAAATCCCTTATATATGAGACATAACTAACAGTATTGATTATTTTTAAACGCGACAAACATTTACAGACTGAATCTGTCTTAACTCAACTTTGCTTCATAACCCTGTGGGAGAGGGGAAAAGTCTGGTCACCGATCGCTTGACCGAGCTCAGCGTGACACGTAAAATGTAAACAAAAGCACGCCGGTACTTCGATGGGTCGCGTCAACGCGTGACTCAAACATTCACGTGGAAAAAAAAACAATAACAAACAGTGAATTTGAATTACATACCTCATATAGAGATAAACTAAAAATGCATTAATTTAATTACGGTACGTTCGATCGATCTGAAATTTTGATACGATGCATTGTTAGGTGAGACGGGTCCGTGTGCCAAATTTCAGCTCGATCGGATCACGGGAAGTGGGTCATTTTTTACTTTTGTTTTTCCCGCCCGCCCAAGACAGAGATGACGACAGAACGACAGAGACGGCGGTGAAGTTAATATAAGGGATTTAATAAAAACAAACCCGTAAAAACAAAGTTTTGACTATAAATCCCTTATATATGAGACATAACTAATAGTATTGATTATTTGCAAACGCGACAAACCTTTACAGACTGAATCTGTCTTAACTCAACTTTGCTTCATAACCCTGGGGGGTGAGGGGAAAAGTCTGGTCACCGATCGCTTGACCGAACTCAGAGTGACAGGTAAAATGTAAACAAAAGCACGCCGGTACTTCGATGGGTCGCGTCAACGCGCAAACTGAGCTCTCACGTGAAAAAAAACAATAACAAACTGTTAAATTGAATTATATACCTCGTATAGAGGATAAACTAAAAATGCATAAATGTAATTACGGTACGTTCGATCGATCTGAAATTTTGATACTATCCATTGTTAGGTAAGACGGGTCCGTGTGCCAAATTTCAGCTCGCTCGGATCACGGGAAAGTGGGTCATTTTAGACTTTTGTTTATTCCGCCCGCCCAAGACAGAGAGAGAGAGAGAGAGAGATGACGACAGAACGACAGAGACGGCGGTGAAGTTAATATAAGGAATTTTAAAAAGGAACCCGTCAACAAATCACCCTTTTATTCCTGAGCTTTTCTGAGTGAGATATCATTTTGACTACACATTTTTCAGCCGCAGGGCGTTATGTCTAATTAAGAATGAAATATAGTAATTTTGCAATATTAGAGAATGTCGTCTTGTCCCGAATACTAAAACCATCAAAATGGCCCAAGCTACTTCAGTACTTTAGAAGTGTTGCACTATTGAAAAAAAAATTAAGATCAGTAAATAAGGCGTTTGTCTAACTTACATACAAGATTGACAAGAATATTTGTTTCTTATTATTTGCCTCCAACAGATGACGCAGTTTAGCACAGAGAAGGACGTGTGCGGCGTGCTGCAGAACAAGACTATCTACTATGTCGGTGATTCCTTCATACGTCAAATCTATACGTCACTGTTGGCCATCTTAAGGAAAGACAAACCGCAACATGTGTTTAGAGAAGACATTTCCAAAGGTTAGTGGGGATCACAACTGATTCTTCGATTGATTCAAATTAATATCATTTTATGGATACATTTTTTTTCAACGCATCTTCTATATATTCTTTTGGCCTGAGACTTAGTCTCTTAAGGCCTCGGCTAACACCTGGGTAACTTGTTCCATCTGCTGAGCAGTGCCATATACAATTGTCTTCAAGTGGGATTCTATTGCTTCCCTCACCTCAACGGCTATGTCTAGCGCGGGACACGAAGTTAACCCGTGTAGTACATAGCGCCATATTTTCATCATTGTTTTAGACATTTATACACGTATCTTGCAAATTTGCTGTAGCGATTAATTGTGTTGTTGTTGTTTAGAACATAAAAAAATACTTTTAGATGTGACGAAGTAAAAAAAATTTGGAAGACCCGTTATTTAAATTATTCTTTAAAATGCGGTAGGCTACAGGTAATATTTAAGCAAATGGGCCATTTGGAAAGAAGTAATGTCCGCATTGAGGAAAACATGCAGCCTTTTTGTGCCTGGCAAGGAAAATCAAGCCTTAAGGTAAAACAGAGTAAAACAACACAAACATACCAACACCCATTTTTAAATCCCTTATATTAACTTCGCGGCCGTCTCTCTCTCTCTCTCTGTCTTGGGCTCGGCGGGCTGGCGGAAAAACAGAAGTCAAAAATTTCAGATCGATCGAACGTACCGTAATTAAATTAATGCATTTTTAGTTTATCCTTATATGAGGTATGTAATTTCAAATTCACGGTTTGTTATTGTTTTTTTGCCACGTGAAATTTTGAGCTGACGCATTGAGGCGACCCAACGAAGCGACGGGCGCTTTTGTTTACATTTTACGTGTCACTCTGAGCTCGGTCAAGCGAATCGGTGACCAGACTTTTCCCCTCTCCCCCCCCACCCACCCCTCCCCCCACTAGGGTTATGATGCAAAGTTGAGTTAAGACAGATTCAGTCTGTAAATGTTTGAAAATAATCAATACTGTTAGTTATGTCTCATATATAAGGGATTTATAGTCAAAAACTTTGTTTTTACGGGTTTGTTTTATTAAATCCCTTATATTAACTTCGCGGCCGTCTCTCTCTCTCTCTCTCTCTCTCTGTCTTGGGCTCGGCGGGCGGAAAAACAGAAGTCAAAAATGACCCACTTCCCATGATCCGATCGAACTGAAATTTGGCACACGGACCCGTCTAACCTAACAATGCATCGTATCAAAATTTCAGATCGATCGAACGTACCGTAATTAAATTAATGCATTTTTAGTTTATCTATATAAACTATATGTAGAGGTCACTATCGTTTACATTTTACGGGTCACTTGACTTCAGGCCAGCCACCGGTGTGAACACGTCTCGTGCTTAAACCAGGTAAAGCGGCGTGCTTTTGTTTACATTTGGCGTTTCACGGTGAACTTTCCCCAGCGATCGGTGACAAGACCTTTCCCCTCTCCCACCCCCCACCCCACCCTTTTTGGGTTAAAAGCAAAGGGGAGTAAAGACAGATTCAGTCTGTAGATATTTGTAAATACTTTAAGTTCTGTCTCATATATAAGGGATTTATAGTCAAAAACTTTGTTTTTACGGGTTTGTTTTATTAAATCCCTTATATTAACTTCACCGGCCGTCTCTCTCTCTCTCTCTCTCTCTGTCTGTCTGTCTTGGGCTCGGCGGGCGGAAAAACAGAAGTCAAAAATGACCCACTTCCCATGATCCGATCGAAACTGAAATTTGGCACACGGACCCGTCTGAACCTAACAATGCATCGTATCAAAATTTCAGATCGATCGAACGTACCATAATTAAATTAATGCATTTTTAGTTTATCCTTATATGAGGTATGTAATTCAAAATTCACTGTTTGTTATTTTTTTTTAATTCCAGTTCCACGTGAGTTTGAGTTGACGCCGACCGTCGTGTTGACGACGACCGTCGTGCCGACACCCCCTCACATCCCACCCCCATTTATTAAAGACAAGGGACATCACTCAGTGTCAGTCTGTAAA
This sequence comes from Ampullaceana balthica, assembly GCA_944989445.1. Lineage (NCBI taxonomy): Eukaryota > Metazoa > Mollusca > Gastropoda > Lymnaeidae > Ampullaceana > Ampullaceana balthica. The sequence continues at coordinate 439,955 of CALYLW010000231.1, read as the reverse complement.
TGTTTAAAAATAATCAATACTGTTAGTTATGTCTCATATATAAGGGATTTATAGTCAAAAACTTTGTTTTTACGGGTTTGTTTTATTAAATCCCTTATATTAACTTCGCGGCCGTCTCTCTCTCTCTCTCTCTCTCTCTCTGTCTTGGGCTCGGCGGGCGGAAAAACAGAAGTCAAAAATGACCCACTTCCCATGATCCGATCGAACTGAAATTTGGCACACGGACCCGTCTGACCTAACAATGCATCGTATCAAAATTTCAGATCGATCGAACGTACCGTAATTAAATTAATGCATTTTTAGTTTATCCTTATATGAGGTATGTAATTTAAATTCACGGTTTGTTATTGTTTTTTTGCCACGTGAAATTTTGAGCTGACGCATTGAGGCGACCCAACGAAGCGACGGGCGCTTTTGTTTACATTTTACGTGTCACTCTGAGCTCGGTCAAGCGAATCGGTGACCAGACTTTTCCCTCTCCCCCCCACCCACACTAGGGTTATGATGCAAAGTTGAGTTAAGACAGATTCAGTCTGTAAATGTTTGAAAATAATCAATACTGTTAGTTATGTCTCATATATAAGGGATTTATAGTCAAAAACTTTGTTTTTACGGGTTTGTTTTATTAAATCCCTTATATTAACTTCGCGGCCGTCTCTCGTCTCTCTCTCTGTCTTGGGCTCGGCGGGCGGAAAAAACAGAAGTCAAAAATGACCCACTTCCCATGATCCGATCGAACTGAAATTTGGCACACGGACCCGTCTGACCTAACAATGCATCGTATCAAAATTTCAGATCGATCGAACGTACCGTAATTAAATTAATGCATTTTTAGTTTATCCTTATATGAGGTATGTAATTTAAATTCACTGTTTGTTATTGTTTTTTTTCCCACTTCCACGTGAGTTTGAGTTGACGCCGACCGTCGTGTTGACGCCGACCGTCGTGCCGACACCCCCTCACATCCCACCCCCATTTATTAAAGACAAGGGACATCACTCGGTGTCAGTCTGTAAATGTTTGAAAATAATCAATACTGTTAGTTATGTCTCATATATAAGGGATTTATAGTCAAAAACTTTGTTTTTACGGGTTTGTTTTATTAAATCCCTTATATTAACTTTACCGGCGTCTCTCTCTCTCTCTCTCTCTCTGTCTGTCTTGGGCGGGCGGAAAAACAGAAGTCAAAAATGACCCACTTCCCATGATCCGATCGAACTGAAATTTGGCACACGGACCCGTCTAACCTAACAATGCATCGTATCAAAATTTCAGATCGATCGAACGTACCGTAATTAAATTAATGCATTTTTAGTTTATCCTTATATGAGGTATGTAATTTAAATTCACGGTTTGTTATTGTTTTTTTGCCACGTGAAATTTTGAGCTGACGCATTGAGGCGACCCAACGAAGCGACGGGCGCTTTTGTTTACATTTTACGTGTCACTCTGAGCTCGGTCAAGCGAATCGGTGACCAGACTTTTCCCCTCTCCCCCCCCACACTAGGGTTATGATGCAAAGTTGAGTTAAGACAGATTCCGTCTGTAAATGTTTGAAAATAATCAATACTGTTAGTTATGTCTCATATATAAGGGATTTATAGTCAAAAACTTTGTTTTTACGGGGTTGTTTTATTTAAAAAACTTAATCAGGGCGTGTTTTTAACTGGTCACCAAATTCATGGAACGAGGGACAGGTTTGATGTGAGCAGACGTCTTTGTGCCAGATTCATGGGAACTGTCTCCTTAATCCTCTGAAGTATAACTAGTCGAAATGTAAGAGAGAGCCCTCATAGAACTATTACAACAATGGATTCGGGGAAATTACTGTTTGTGCATTGGAATGCTCTCTGATTTGGAACCGTTAAAAACAGCTGCACGGATGTGATATGTCATGAATGAATGAATCCGAATCAATGAATACTTCCAGATTCTTTAAAGGGCAAAATCAGTTTCACTAACTCGCACTTCGGCAAGCTGATTGCGTCTCATCTTGGCTTCGTCCGTTTAAGTAAGGCACCTGCCTAGCTATTATTCGTTTAAGTAAGGCACCTGCCTCGCTATCATTCGTTTAAGTAAGGCACCTGCCTTGCTATTATTCGTTTAAGTAAGGTACCCGCCTTGCTATTATTCGTTTAAGTAAGGCACCTGCATTGCTATCATTTGAATTGAGACAAAAGATTGTCATCTCTGAGCTGATTGCCATGCAGCTCTGCTGCAGTTGTCTAAGAGTAGTTCTTGCCGTCAGATGCCGCAGAATTATTCTAATTACAAAACGTTTTCTGGATTGATTAAAATTACTTTTATTAGACAGTGAAGGAAATATAACTTGTCCCTTGGCACATTTAAACGATATTATCAGAGTTTTGCCTGGAACTTTAGATTGCAACGATATTGAGGCCACACATCTCTAAAATCAAATATTAAATTCAATTATCGTAAATTTAATTTTCGAAGACAAAAGCTAACTACTTCGCTTTCATTTTAAAATTTATCATGTCAACCCAAAATGATCTACATTACATTGATAATGAAACAAGTAATCAAACTCGAATGCGTATTTAAACGCAATTTCCAACAAAGAATGTCCGATTTTTTATTCAGGGGAAATTATTCTAGATTACATTAAACACCATCAGAATAATCTATATGTTTAATATGTTCCACTCTTTAACAAAGAAGTCCATCTGCATACGACAACATTAATGCTCTCCTTGCTATTAACAAAAAAATGACATTATCGCATATTTTCTCTATGACGTCATATATACTCACGATGCGTCATACAAAGAATGTGTCAATATAATGCGTACCGTGCAGTTGTCTAACATTAGCATTCACAAAGCGGGAAAACCCCATTAACTGTCATTCTAGAGTACATTAAAGTAATTTCAAATAAATAAATTTGAAACTAAACAAGACAATTGCTATCTATAAGTTGCTGCTAAAATTACGAGAGTCGAAAAAAAAGAGATTTTTCAAAAATTCCTTCTCCAACATTGTTCTAAATATTATTAGCTATCGTTTGGCGTTTGTTTCAACCCGATAGATGTTATGGTTGGCGAGAAATAGACAAAATACTCATATTATTTCATTTTGTTTTCAACTCCAGGAAATCCAGTAAACCTTTTCGGTATTTATTTTTGGCCCGTGCACATCCTTGGGACCTCCTTAACATATTTGCAAAAGACTCGAACCCTCTATCTGGTATGGTTCAGGAGTAGTTGCATGATCAAGCTCGAACAGACAGCACAGACATTTCAAATATATAAACGCAATTTTTCAAATGGGAAGTTGCGTTAAAAAAAGTTTACACAAATAATCGATTTTGTTGGCTATTGGGCCTGATGTCTAACGGGATATCCTTATCATTAATTCCTCAGAGAACTTCGCCAAATGTGATAACTACTATCGTTACTTCGCGGAGTGCAGATATTTCCTTGTTTATAACACGTCGGAATGCAATGGAGCGGTAAGTTATTTCACAACTATTGTTTCTAGAAGATTGACTTTGTTGTTGGACAATTTAAAAATAAACACGTTTTCATATTCAGAAATAGTATTAATTTATAGTGACTAGTTTTGTTTATATAAACATTCTTGAGTTAAACTTTAGGCACATTCCAAAGAATGGTTAAATTTTCTAAATTCCGTCAATATCCGCCATTTGAAAATCTAATTAATTACGATTACTCAATAAGACCAATCAAAGTTTAATCTTTGATGTGTATATAAGATGAATGCTGTGTAATGTATTTCAGGTACAGCTGAACATGGAAGGCTGGTATTTAGTTGACCACTTGGAAAATTACTTAAGTCTAATGAAACAGCTGATCGGCAAGCCTGACTCCTGGTATATCATTGGCATAGGATACCATAACAATCTGGACGCTGGTCTGGTCATACGGAGGGTGAGTTGTGTTAATTTGACGAATCATAATGATGGATTTTAAGTATGCCCTTGCCATTTATACACTGTTTGACTATTTTAATTGTTAACTTTTCAAATAATGTTTTACAAAAACAAATTAAAAATGGAACACAACAATTTAGATTAAAGTACATTTTCCATTATTAAATTCATAATAGGCTACACCGGTCATATAGGATTTAAGGCCATATATAAAATATGTAGGATGTAAACATTTCAAAGCAACCATCATCTGTGATGTCACAACTTTTACTACACAACAACGTCGCATTACAACAATAACAATATTTTATTGGTGCCCTACAATATTTTATTGGTGCCCTGGACAAAAGAAAGATGAAATCCCCCCTCCCCACCCTTATAAAAGCGCACCCTTTAGAGTAATGGCTTATTGAATTGTTCTTTAACTACCAAATAGCTCTACTCGAGCGTAACTGAATGATACTGTGTTTGAAGTGTGGTTTTTTTTATTTATTTAAAAAAATATTATTTTTTTTTACATTTCTTCAGCCTAAAATGTTAATGTGAAACCAAGATCTCCTAACACAGACCGATCTCACCGTCGTACAACATTTATTTACAGGCTTCACAATTTTAAAACATATTATTTACATAATTTTTACGAAGTCTCTCATAAAATGGTCATTTCTGTGACACTTCATTGACACGTTTCTTTCCATAAAGTGCGGGACTTACTGAGAATGGGCGAGAGGAGATTTATTCTTTTCATTCGCGTAACACGATGAGACCTCACATCACATGTGACGTAACACATTCACTTGTCTTTGTCACACATAAATTGTGATGTGGTGTTGATTACTATTTTTTGTTGTGTTGTATGCAGTATATTTTGCATATATGTGTTGTATGCAGTATATTTTACATATATATTTGATTATTAACATTTAAAAGATAAATTTAAAAAAAAAGTAAAAACCAAGTTTTTCACTATAAATCCTTTATGTACGAGACGTAACTAAAAGAATGTTCATTATAATACGCAGCGCCAGACCATCCAGAAATACAAAATTGCAGTTGTGTCGTAAAACATGTTTACTATAATGCGCACCGATCAGGAATATGTTTATAAAAAGAGTTGTCAATAAAATACGCACCTTATTGCGCGACAGAAAGGTTGTTCAATATAATACGCACCGCGACGCTCTATCTCAAAAAATAGCATGATACATAGGAATAAATAAAATAATATAAAAAAATCAATAATTTAATTACGGTACATGCGATCGATCTGAAATTTTGATACATTGTTTTTATTATCGGTACGAAAACTGCCTGCAAAATTTCAGCTCGCTAGCTTACGAGCAAGTGGGTTAAAAATCGATCACAAGTTTTGGCGACAAGCAAGGGCGGGCGGCCGCAGACACCACGAGTTAATATAAAGGATTTAATTATGACGAGCTTATGCCAATGTTAACAGAATAGAAGCTTTAAGACTTGTCTATATCGTATCTCCTCTTAGCATTTCAAACTTTAAACTGGACTAAACATTGCAACAATTTGTCTTGGCCTTATTGAAGGATACGATTTCAATGATTTTTTTTTAAAACAAAAAACCTTTTAAACAAACACTTTCTTCCAGGCACATTCTAATACCTAAGATATGAAAATAAAATGTCTTTAAACGTATCAATTATACATATACGCACACAAACACATGAATATGCCGTACACCAGTGACGATGAGCACTAACTGTTCTAAAAATTAATTATAATTCAGTCTTTCCTCTTATCTGCAAAAATGACTTGCATATTATTCTTTTCATTTCTTTTCTTTTCTTTTTCCCAGATGTAAAATCCCCCTTTTTCTATGTGTTAAATTTGCATTTTAAAAATGTTATTTCTTAAGTTGTTATTTTAAAATTTGTGTACCCCTAAACTCGTACCACCCAACATTTTACCGCCTTTAGTAAATAAAATTACTTTTACAAGCTTCATTTAAACGTATGTCTATTTTTTTTTAATGAATTTTTAAAAAATAAGCTTTAAATAAATGTACTTTAAAATTTTTAACAAAACTCTTTTTAATAAATCTTTAGGCTCAAACTGTTGATATTAAATTCCATGAGTTTTTAATGACGTCAATTTCCCAGGTTCTGGAGCCGTTATTCAAGGTCCTCGCCAACTCAGAATGGCCAAAGATGGTGTGGATGTCCATGCACTCCCCGGGTCTACTTAAATCACCTCATCAAACCAAAGAGCAGACTCCCAATGCCCTGAACTTCAACGCCAAACTGAAAGCTGTCATGGACGCCAAGGGAATTCCCATACTCAATTATTTCCAGTTAACTAAAGGAACCATGAGCTACGACGGATCCCATTACGGGAAAGGTGTGAATGATGCAAAACTTCAAGTGATACTCAAATTATTTTAAGTATTTACAGGAACGAAACAATGTATCACATTAATGTTTTTAGGTGTATAGTATATTTAGCGTTGTGCTGTTTTTTATGAATTCATTAAAATAACTGAATTCCAAGTTTACTTTACCATCATGTGTCATTTTATATTTTATAATAAAAACTATTGGTCTTTCATTTTTAAATGCATTATATTAACTTCACCGTCTTGTCTGTCGTCATCTCTCTCTGTCTGTCGTTCGCGGGTGGGCGGAAAAAACAAAAGTAAAAAATGACACTTCCCGTGATGCCATCGAGCTGAAATTTTGCACATAGACTCGTGTCACCTAACAATGCATTGTTTCAAAATTTCAGATCAATCGAACGTGCCGTAATTAAATTAATGCATTTTTAGTTTATCTTTATGTAACTCTATATAGCCATCTGTTTTTGTTTACATTTTACGTGTCACTGGAGTCCACTCCAGCCATCCACGACCACATCCTCGTGTTTACAGCAAGCGAGTATAGTCGCATTCAGTCTGTAAATATTTGTCGCGCGATGGCTATTATAATGAACTTAATCAATACTTTTAGTTATTTCTCATATATAAGGGATTTATAGTCAAAAACTTTGTTTTTACGGGTTTGTTTAATTTATATTTAAACTATCGGTATTGTTGATTTTCTTATTAAATTCTTCGTCATCATTTTTCCTTTTTGAATTTACTTCGCTCGTACTTATAAGTCATTCAGTAAAGAAGTTTTAACCATACACACCCAACGTATAAGATAATTATTACCTGAAAAAAATAATAATTTAGAAAGCAATGTTTTAAATATTTCGATTTTATTCGACTGTTAGAAGTATACTTTAAACTTGCAGCATTCTAATTTCTATCTCATATATTCTCTTTGCTATCTAACAAACAAAAAATTCTGAACATCATTATTCAAGCAACTCTTGTAGCAAACATTATTTAAAAATTTGGGATTGTAACTGTTCTTTTAAATTCATAATTATATAAAGGTTACAGTTACAGCCGCATCAGGTGACGCCATCATGGGGGCGGGACACCAAACTATAAAATGGTATTTTAACTTGATAAGATTTTATTGTTTCGAGCTATCGCTGAACAGAATGAGCCGCAAATAAAGAACAATGATAGCTGTTGCTAGAAACTTTTAAGCTGTGTTACTGCCCTTAATGTATAAAGGCAGAGGTTGGGTTTTTTTCTTATACAGCCGAAAAGCAACACCCACCCGTGTTTGAAAAGCCAGGCCCACCCGTGTTCGAAAAGCCACGCCCACCCGTGTTCGAAAAACCACGATAATGCTTTCAAAACAAGGACGGAGCATTCAGGACAAGATGCAAAATCTAAAGAGGATACTCATCAACTAATAACATAAAGATATTACAAGAAAGTCGTGGACGGTCTATTTAAATATTAGTCACATTTTGTACTGTTGATTATGTCAATTCTGTGCTATTCATTTTAAATAATAGTCATCCATTATTTTTTTTAACTGAGTTCGTAAGTAGTGAAAACTGGAACCAAAAATTATGTAATCATGCGACATCGTCAGAGTATCAATGTTGCATTAAAAATAAATACTTAAAAAACACAAAACAAATTATCCACACAAAAAAAGTGGGGACGTGAATATTTATTAATTTTCCTTTATTATTTTTGAGCAAGATATTTTGCTGGGGTAAATAGAAATTTAATTTTTAAGATTATCGGTCATTTTTATGACTAGTAAGACTACAGGAATGCTTTTGTCAAATGTATAACACTTTGTTCTATGGTTATCTTAAAAAAGCTTTTGAAAATGAGTTATCTGAGCGATGAGTTATCACGCAGTTATAGTAATAATCACAACAAAAATTAACTCTTCCATTGCCTCTATAATCATGTTAGGAGAAAAATTGTTTTCAAAATCATGCGTTTGATTTTATTTGGCAAGAAACAAAAGTGAATTTCACATTTAATCTCTTTTCTTTTTACAATCACAGTTTTTATAAGTTTGAGGCGTTTTGTTTATTTTTGTTTGACTTAATTTTATTTTATGCTATCTCTAGTCGAACAGTGCCTGCAATAGATTTTAGGTGGTTACTTAAGTTATGTTACACTTAACAGTAGCTAAGTGAGAGATGAGCAGCTACTAAGATTGATCAGAATGTTGGAATGCCACAAAATTTCGGGTGACGGATTTTTTTAAAAGCACATTTAAAACATCAGATTATAAAGTAGACATTGTTAGCATTGTAAAAAAAAATATTTTAAAAAATGATATTTTATGTTAACAAAACAAAGTCATTTTAATATAACATTTCGATTTCCACAAAAATCACATCACCTCAAGATCATGTAGAAACATGAACAACCTCAAGGTTTAGATGTGCTAAAATTACATCAGCTTCTCAGAATATTTCTAACACGTTTCCTGCGAAAATAATTTTTTTTAAACTGTGGGTAAATAGTAATTTTTGTTTTTTATTTTTAAAAAAACTAAAATTTTACAGAAAATTTTAGAATCCTCTTAGATATTGTGCAAAACTGGCATATTTTACTATGCTTCGTAAAAATTGAATATCATTAATGAATATCATTATTTCAGTCAAACAATACCAAAGCCTCATTTATTTGATAGGAACATAACATATCAGCACTGCACTAGAGTTATAATATCGGGTGGATGGTCTACCTTGCTTCATTCCCTTACCACCTCGGATTTTTAAACTCCCGCCATCTACTGGTGGAGCAATTATCATGAAAAACTTTATACAATGTATTATCAAAAACCTTCTTTCAACGTTTTGTTTTATCTTATTCATGAATTATCTTACTTCATATGTGTTCAAAATATCCGTCATAGCACAAATAATTTAACCCATGTGATAAAACTTAAGATTTAATGCAAATCTAATCACATCATTCAATTTAGTGGCATGGTAGTACGTGACGCGGAAGCGCCAAAAGCCCCACGTATTTGTATATTTGTAAGGGAGGGTTGCATTTTTAAAGTTATTATTAGTGGAGTGTTTGAGGGGCGTGGCGCTGAATTAGGCCCGCACTTCCGACACCTTAACTACTTGTCCAACTTATTCTTATGTGAATATTTGAACTGTTCATGAAAGGCCGTTAAGTTTATAAGACTGGCATCTAATAGCTATAGTGTTAGTAGTTTGTGTGTCTGTTTGTATTAGTTTTGTGTTTGTGTGTTAGTGTATGTTTGTGTTGGTGTGTGTGTGTGTGTGTGTGAGAGAGAGAGAGAGAGAGAGAGAGAGAGAGAGAGAGAGAGAGATCACTATCAATGAGGGGTAACATTTTAACACTGCCCTTCTATTTAAAAAAATATATTTCAATTTTCAATAATTATTAGTTTAATTATCATCGGAATAATGTCAACCAAATTATAAAATATAGATACCGAACTCTTTGGATTACATGAAATTCAAAACATATAAAAAACACTTTGAAAAATTAATGGTTTTTAATACTTATATATTATAAAGTATCAAATCTTGTAAGAGTCGATAATTTATGTTACAAAAGCTATTATAAATTTGAAATGATTTTTTTTGTGTATGCTGCATGACATATAAGTAAAGTATAATGAAAATATATTTCTAATGTACCTTGTTTTCCAAAATAATTTTCATTTTTGTTTAAATTTTAATAAATAATATCCCCTCAATAGTTAATAATTACCAGTGTTAATTTTAGAATGAAAAACATTTCTTATCTTATCTTATCTATACAGACGCTCCTTCTATGCAGAAGATAGTTGCGTCCACAGACCATGACAGATGATCTGTTGGCAAGTGATGCAGCATTCACAGGCCACGGCTTTGTGGGTTCCACGCATTACCCAGCCGCCTAACATAGTATAGTTAGGTACCCATTCGGAGCGGGGTGACTCAGGGATGCCCTAGGCCCCGGGAACAAACCCTTGCCTTCACACGGATTCGAACCCATGACCATCGGTATGATAGTCCAGTGCGCTGCCACTCGACCACCGCGTCCACTAATAAATTTCTTAGTGTTATATGGGCCTATTACATGTGACAAAGTAACACTAGAGTGACGCCTCTGAGATACAAATTAGAGCCAGCTTAATTTCACCCATAACAGCTGCTAAAACTCTTGAATTTCCAAATTCCTAATTTAACAAACAAAACAAAATTGTATCCGAAAACAATGCGTAAATTCAAAGCAATTGTATATAAAAAATATTTGCATATCAATAAATACGTAACAAAATCAGTTTTTAAAAATATATAATTATGATATTTCGGCTCTTTAAATTTAAAATGGGTTTATTTTAAAATGCACCAAGGTATCCAAAATACACTTTAATATTAGCTCATAAAAATTTATGTAAAGAAAAAAATATAAATGGAACAATAGCGATCAGGAACAAAGTATGTAATAAACAAAATTTAATGAAAATACCTAGTGAATATGATACAGCTTAGTGGCACACGTTTACACACAAAGGCTGATTCAGACAGATTTAACAGTATAAACCCAATAATCTCAAGTCTAAGCAAGTTGAAACAATATTAAATTACAATAATAATAAATAAATTGATTATTTATATAGCGCTGTATCCCAGTAAGGAACTGGGCTCACAGCGCTTTACATGAAAGAAATAACATCTTGTCGGTATAGGAACAAACAAGATATTGTACCTGATCATCTTGTCGGTATAGCAACAGACAAGATGTTGTACCTGATCGTCTTGTCGGTATAGGAACAGACAAGATGTTGTACCTGATCGTCTTGTCGCTATAGCAACAGACAAGATGTTGTACCTGATCGTCTTGTCGGTATAGGAACAGACAAGATGTTGTACCTGATCATCTTGTCGGTATAGCAACAGACAAGATGTTGTACCTGATCATCTTGTCGGTTTAGGAACAGACAAGATATTGTACCTGATCATCTTGTCGGTATAGCAACAGACAAGATGTTGTACCTGATCGTCTTGTCGGTATAGCAACAGACAAGATGTTGTACCTGATCATCTTGTCGGTATAGCAACAGACAAGATGTTGTACCTGATCATCTTGTCGGTATAGCAACACACAAGATGTTGTACCTGATCATCTTGTCGGTATAGCAACAGACAAGATGTTGTACCTGATCATCTTGTCGGTATAGCAACAGACAAGATGTTGTATCTGATCATCTTGTCGGTATAGGAACAGACAAGATGTTGTACCTGATCATCTTGTCAGTTTAGGAACAGACAAGATGTTGTACCTGATCATCTTGTCGGTAAAGGAACAGACAAGATGTTGTACCTGATCATCTTGTCGGTATAGCAACAGACAAGATGTTGTACCTGATCATCTTGTCGGTATAGCAACAGACAAGATGTTGTACCTGATCATCTTGTCGGTATAGCAACAGACAAGATGTTGGACCTGAGCATCTTGTCGGTATAGCAACAGACAAGATGTGGTACCTGATCATCTTGTCGGTATAGCAATAGACAAGATGTTGTACCTGATCTCCCAATAATCCAGCCACGTTTTGGCGACCGTTTTATTACCTGTGGAAAATCAACGAGGGACCCCAGTGGAAGCACACTCAGAGGGACCCCAATGGGTGCACATTCTGAGAGATCCCAATGGGGGCACACTCCAAGGGACCACAATGGGGGCACACTCCGAGGGACACCAATGGGTGCACACTCCGAGGGACCCCATCGGGTTCAAACTCCCAGGGACCCAAATGGGTGCACGCTCCGGCTTTGTTCATTTCACAAATCGCAAATGAAATTCCATGTTTTGTATCCCTGACATAATATCTTATTGGTAGTTGGCCAAATTACGGTGTTATATTTTCCACATTATCTGAAGGCACCGACGGTGCATTATTCACACATCTTCAACTGCATATTGCCCAAGTAATAATTAAAATTAGCTTTTTCTTCAAATAATATCATGGAAAAAATTAATATTTCTTAGGAAATACCCAAGTCTTTCAAAGTAACGCCACTATGATAAAACATAACTCTGATGCTATCCTCTATATGTGCGGTATATGAGATTCTTGTTTTAAAACACAATACAGAGACATTTATGTGCGTAATATTTCCTTCTGTTTTACGTGGTCAGAAGCACATCCCAGTAACTCAAAGTTATTTAATGATTACATATGTGGTCAGAAGTTCATTCAAGACTCCATCGGATGAAATTGTCAGTGACCAGTGAACTGGACTCAAACGCTGCCCATCACAACAAAACTACAGAAACCTGGTTTCGGTCGCCGTATCATTTTCTCGGCTAATAGACTTTGGTGGAGGTGAATTCAGTCGTGACAGCTCCAGAGCTGCTGGCGTACAGCTAGGGAGGCGAAAGGCTACGAATTGCTTGGAATGGAGGGATTGATTGAGCCGAACAAAGCCCTAGATGGGCTGTAGCGCCGAAGATAAAAATAATGATAGACGCCATTGACTGCGTCTTTAATACTGCTCGAAGGGGGAAATCACCCTTATTAATTAGTTGTATCACAGTGAAGCAAGCAGTGTTCGTTCCCTTTATTCCTCTTTACCCATAACATCTTTCTGTTACTTTGAACTGTTTCGTTCACGCATGTATTTGAGATAGTTGAGAATGATTTGAAGCTTGCCATCGTTAATGCCCTTCCCATAGTGTGAGCCATCGTAGCTCATGGTGCCGTTGGTCAGCTGACAGTAGTTTAGTATGGGGATCCCTTTGGCGTCCATGACGGCCTTCACCTTGGCGTTGAAGGTCAGGACGTTGGGAGTCTGCTCCGTCTGGTGAAATGGTGTTTTGAGAATACCCGGAGAATGCATGGACATCCACACCATTCTCGGCCACGGTGACTTGGACAGCTCCTTGAACAATGGCTCGAACACCTGGGGATGAGACGTGATTTTTTTTAGTCTTTTTACTTCTCAAACATCATCGTAATAGTCAATAAGTGACAGTCAAGAAAATAAACATATTTTTTTACAAGTTTAATGCCCGTAAGCAAAAATGTTTCTAGTAGATGGCAGTGCAAGGTAGTATTCATTACCGATACCATTGTCATGCACTATTTATTTATTTTTTTAAAAAATTTGTAACGTGGTGGAGCACTCTAGGTGCAGTATATTAATTCATTAATATTCATGGAAAGGTAACTACTTTCGCTTTTAAAACAAATCTCAAAATAAAATAGCTGCGTAACTGGTTAAGGTATAAATGTATTGTGGTTTTAAAAAATAAAACAACGTACATGTTAACCTGTGCGATTTAACAAAATGTTTTTAAAAAAATAATTTTAAAATGAATTAAAAATGGATTTTAATAATCTACATGACATGACAAATTTTACATGAATAAAAAAATTAATGGGAAAAGAATAATTTTTCATTTGTTTCACAGTTTTGAGACATCAGCACTGCGGTTGTTGTTACCTGCCCCGCCCCCACCCTGTACCACCATCAATTGCCAACCATAAACTGTGTTGGTCGACCCTAACAAGGGTTATTCTACCTGCTTATTTGCACACAACTTGTTGCACTGGTGAATGATTTATATATATATATATATATATATATCCTATATCATAAAAGGCAAGTTTCTATCCTTTCTGTACGTTCTGTCCGGTCATATATAGCAATTGGTCCCTCAAACACATATGACTTCTACAGCCAATCATATGAACACGTTTACGCCATTTACGCGGACGTTCAAAACGAGTTATTTTTGGTGTAGTATTTCTTCTAAGACTTTATTTTGAGTAATGCGCGTTGATATATATAGTCAAAAGCTCTGTTTTTACGAGTTATTTATTTTAACTATAATGAATAGTATTTTTGACGTGATGCACATGTATGCCGGTCGAGACGGCTGTTGCAGGGGAGTTACAACATGCCACCGAACGGTGGCGGAACATCCTTGGACGGGCTTTGTTGCTCGTATATATATATATAAAGCTTAGTTGGTGTTTGTATATTTCTCTGTTTCACTTTTCGAATGTAAGTTCGGCAAGCACGGAAAAAACCATATGACGGACGGGAACGAAATTTGGCAGGACGGTTTTAACCTGCAGATGGTTTTAGTATATTTTTTGTAATTTTACCCTTTTGTCTGAAAGCCGTAAATTTAAAATCAGAAAATGTAGAGACAAACACAAAGATAGAGAAATTAAATTTCATTTCCATTAAACAACTTTATGCGAACTTTTAAAATGAGTCACTTTTGGTGCAGTAATTTTTTCCAATACTTTATTTTGAGTGGTGCGCTTTCAAAAATCTTTTATTTTCTAATAACGGTGCGCACATTTTCGTGTACTCTTCTTAAATTGAGCTGTGTCATATTATTATAACATTTATATTTGGTTTGGATTTTACATAAGTAATATACACTTATACAATTTAAACTTTGAGTACCGGACTAATTAACAGCTGGTAGATTAAACTAAATAAAGTAAACCTGAAAACGCTTCATTATTTTGTATTGCGAATTGAATATGTTATGTTCATTCCTGTCAGCCTAATTCCTCAGTCAATTATCACAAATTTACAAAATTCCCACATGAATAGAAGGCTTTAATTGTGCTGACTGATACCTTATACATTATTTACCAAAATATAGCACAACTTACATTAAATTAATATACAGTAATATCACTTTCTCTTATATTAGTTTAATTATAGTATTATTTAATGATTGGTTACCGGACTAATGGATAGACCAAGACCAAACTTAGTACATATAAACATGATAATTTAAAGCCTTGTGAGATTCTAACTCGAATTGAACTCCTTCGTGTCCATGATACCAAAACAATTTTTTTCTTAAAATGGCATATCTCTGTTTCACATAAGATTTTAACTAATAGATAAATCTGATAAATTACTTGGCAAATAAAAAATGTAATAACCAACAACTAATACTGGGGAAAAGGGTCGGCACACTCCCGCTACAAAGTGCGGGTATAAATCTTGTATATATATATATATATGCATATATAGATTATCGCAGATTTTGGGTTATAATTATGAATTCAAATCTACATTTCGCAGTTAGAAGGATGTTAGGGGGTTAAAGCCGAAGTCATTATTGTGGTTATTTTTCAAAAGCCAATTGGATGTCATTTTATATTGTCTATTCTAATTGAAGAAATCGACAAAATTGCAGTTCTCACTTAAAATCAATTGAACGAAGTCATAATTATTACATGATGCTCAAATTATTTGCTCACACATGTCTTTATATTAAAAAATGAAAGTTATGTAGAGACCACTTTTATTTTTTAACTTTAGATGGTCTTACAGTCTACAGTTTCCTTGTTCGATCATTTTTAACGGACCAATATGATTCCTTTATTCAAATGATTGCACTACCGGCCAGTGGCGTCACTAGGGGGCGGGGGGGGGGCGGGCCGCCCCGGTTGACACCCATCAAGGGGTGACACCCGAGCCTAAAATTTTACTGTGTACGATTTTATGTCAGAAAACAAAAGATGACAAATTTTTTAATCTAGAAAGAAATTAAGAAATACAATGAAATACGTTAAACGCGAAAATTCTTATTAAAAATAATATCAGTTAACTTGCAATAATAAAACAGTCCCAACACACGAACAACATTAAAACAAATTAGGAAAAAAAGAAAAGAAATAGTCGCAGCAGAGAGATCTTTAAAAAAAAGGCTGGAATGAAAGAGGCAGTGCCTTCTGTTTTAAAAGATATAAAGCCATTTGGGCTTGGACACACCGACAGCATGAACGAATCCCACCTCACGACTCCCTCCACCACAGTGGGGTGGGGGGATACGATTTTTATCATCTCCCAAAGAAAAAAAAGTCAAAAGATGGGTTTTCTTTGTTGATGTTTTTCTTGAGAAAAATTATGATTTCAATGTCTTTGAGTTAATATTTATATATATATATATATTTATTAAAGGCGTGAAAGCATAGATATGCATGTTGCTATACAGGTAGTCCTCCGGTTACGACGGTCCCATCCCAACTTACGCTGTTTAGTGCTTACGAACGCGCCCCAATAAAGAATAGTATTACGCGTTATTACGTATTTTTAAAAAAAAATTCATGAGGTAACGAATTCTTTTCTCTATTTGAAATAACAAAAATTATTGAAAAATATGTATGATTTTTATTTCAACCTACAACTTTCGTTTGCAAATTTTTCAAATGGCGAAGTTTTCAATCAAGTCAATAAAGCTGAGTAAGCTTACAAGTTCCTTTTCAATGCTCATTAGAGAGAGCATATTCAGCCTTTTTCGTCCCATGCAAGTTCTAACTCATTATATATTCTTTTCAACTTTGAAAAGGATCACTCTCAGCTGCAGTTTGATGTCATCATTGAAAGATAGATGGGAAGTGCGATGTGTACATTTGTGAAGGACTGTGTGAAATATAGCTCATTCAAAAGCAGCAAAATTTTTAGCTCTGTGCAAGATTTTTGAGTTTCGCTTTGTGGTAATTCTTTTTCCTTACCCTGAGCCTGGGGCTGGAAAATAACTTTTTTAAGAGTTCTGAAAATTGGACTTATTCTGAAGGTAAACAGTCTTCGAAATCACTCATGAACCTACATGTGGAAGAAAATCAGAAGCCCCGAGCCTAGTGCTCTTATGGGGTCTTCCCGGAATACCCCCTTAGCCATCTGGCCACCAAAGGGACGTAACAGCTGAGGAAACCCCCCCCCCAAAAAAAAAGCGGTCGCTTCTGAAGCGGCCACCTGGGCATCCAGGATATGCAGTCGCAGATGCCTCCCACTAAGTTGCCCTCACAAGGAGGTGGTGGAATTTCCTACTACGACCCACTACCACTTTGGCGCCATCCCGGCAAAGCACACGGGTCTCCATGGTTAGGACCGCCGCAGACCGGGGGATCATCAAAGACCTACCTAGGGTGCAACCCCCACTGGAAGGTTTCCTCAGAGCTGGCGTCCAATGCGTTCTTCTCGGCACTTTTTGCTAATCCGTACTGGCGCTCCTGGCCATAAACCGGCACCGCTCGATGGCGTTGCTAGTAAATTGAGGGGGACGAAACGGTTGCTTCGGATTTACCCGACCCTTTCTTCGAAATCACTTGAATGTTCTTCCATTAACTTGGCTGCTGCCCATCGGGTGGCGAAAGTGCTGAGCTCAGTTAGGTTTGTAAGAAAGCCAAATTTACTCATGGATGTATTTATATGCACCTAACCAATGTTGTAGGGCTTAAGAAAGTTTTTCAATGATTACCAGAAATACCTCAATCTTGAATTTTTTTTTCTCCAGAAGAATACTGTTTGTTGATGTCCCTTTATCAAACTGACGCTTTCTTTTTTGATTGATAGTACTGAAGATTGTTTACGCTGTTTTTACCACGGACTTTTCCTTTCCTTTGTCTTCATAGGAATAAAATAAAGAATGCTATTTTTTAACAAACTCAATGAGAGACTTCCTTTCTAAAATTGTTTCCCCAATTTCAAGTAAAATAGCGGCTTCCAGTTGTTCAATTTCCTTAAAAAATCCTTCTTCTTCAAGTCGGCAGTCACGTGGCTGATTTTCCTTCGTTGCTAATTCTTCCAGTGCTGCGATATTCTCATGGTATGAGCTATTAACAGACCTTAAAGCATAATGTCAGGCTAACCATCTTGTGTCAGACAAGGCTTTGTTAGCAGGTATCAATTTCATATGTTTTTGAAGTACCTGTCAACGATGAGTAGATGCAACAAGTCGGGTATAAAGATTTTGCAGAAGACAAAAAATCTGACCGCAGTAGGACAACCTGCTGCTCTTTTCCCAACCAAATTAAATGAATTTGCTGTGCATGGCACATAATGAGCTACAATGCACTTCTCACGAAGAATAGCCTGGTTTTCGTTATACTTCCTACTCATTTGCTGCATTGCCGTATACATATGACTGTCCAAGGCATTTTCAGGGATTCGTACAGTATAATGGCCTGCATCTTTATTATACACTATAATTCATAAAAAGTTTGGGGGCCCTTAAATTATTGGGGGCTTTAGCCCGTTCAGCACCCCCCCCCTTTTTTTAATCCACCATAGGTGGGGTCCACGCATCTGTGACGATGTGGTACGAGGAGGGGGTGTTTAAGAAATGTGACGTCACATCAAAAATGCGAAACTTTAAATAAAAGTGCCACTTAAATATTTGTTTGTTTACCATTTATTTAATTACGTTTTCAATGACTTCACGCGTGTTACGATATTACAGTGCAGACTTACCCTAAATACATATTTAAATGAAAAAAAATAATTTGCAACATGCTAATTTTTATTGAGAAAATACGGCTTGGGGGAGGGGTGTCAAAGCTTTGTGACGTCATATCGTAAAAAAGGGGTGGGGTCTAAGTTTTTGTGACAAAGTATGACGCTGGGGGAGGGTGGGGTAAAAATCGGCAACCTCACGTGACGTCATTTATGGACGGCCCCTTCAGTCGTGAAGGGGTGACACCATGAGCTACCGCCCCGGGTGACACCAACCCTAGTGACGCCTCTGCACCGGCTAGGAAAGGCGGGGGGGATGCTGTTCTATGTCCGTAACAAATGATGTACATACTTGCAAGTCGGACAATTGAATAAACCACGCCTAGGTAAATATAAAGTTTGGCAGACATGTAACCTGATATTAAGATAACCTATAGACCATTCTTTGATTTTAAAAAAAATTATAGATTGTAGAAAAGCTTTCAAAGGTAATGCACCAAACTAATCATGTAGATAATAGGGCTGCGGAAATTAACGATTAATTTCTCGATAAATCTTTTAAAATCTTTATCGATTAAAATTATTTTAATCGATAAAAATTCGATTAAAATTAAAGAAAATATTTATAATATTTTTAAAAAATTTTTTATTAAGAAATAATTAATTATTAATACTTAATAATAATTGATAAATTTTTTTACGTACAAACTTCTCCCGCGTAATATTATAATATTTTTTATTACTCTATGTGGACCGGCAGACGTCAACTAAAAAATGGCTGACAGCATCAGCGTAGTTAAATTGAAACATATAATTAGAAAGTTGAGAAAAAATTCTTTTTTAAGCTAACTGCGGATGGCAAAGTCGAAGATGGTGAAAAAGTTTACTGTGTTCACTGCCATAAACAATTCTTTTTTAAAGGATCAAATACATCGCTGACGTACCACCTTCAGCACAAACGTCCGATCAAGTATCAACACATTGTCATAAAATTTAGTTCAAAATATTCCTAATTTTCAATGTCCGTGAGAAATGTTCAGTGTAATGACGTCATAAATTTCTATTTTTGGCTTTAATCGAAATTATCGATTAATTAATTGATAATTTTTCAAAAGTTAACGATTAAATTTAAATTAATCGATAACAGCCGTTGTAGATAACCAATTACTATTTAATTAAGATCTAAACTATCTTGCTTTTCTAAAAAAATGAAGTGCTGGTAGCTTTTATCTTATATTCCATCAATAAATCCTCCCCGTAAATCAAAGACTTCATTAAATGAGACCCATGAGATTATTTCCCTTAGAGCTTGGCAGTGATTTTTAGATTATGCAGTGAATATTTGTTTTGTTATTGCCCCTGATTTGTCTATTATTTATGTAGTAGTGTGCACACCCGCACCGTGGCGCACTGTGTGCACCGCACTGAGACGCATTATAGAGGAGAAAAGAAAGTGACGAGGGAGAGAGACGACGTGGTGGAAAAAAAGAAGAAAAGCGTGTTTCATCGTCGCTGAATCAAAACTGTACTGCAATAGTCCTATTTTTAGTTTTTTTTAATGAGTACCTGTTGTAATTCAGGCCACCACTCGGCTACATTTACCACTGGTATCCATTAATTACAAATTTTAAAATCACTCGCAATACATGTCTCATCAACAATGTCAATATTTCTGGGCACTCGTCAAAACAGTGTGCATCAGTAATGTTCATTGAGAGGTTTTTTTTAAAAGGTTTTTTTGAAGGTTTTTTTTAAAGGTTTGTCGGTCCCCTATACCAGTGATGGTGAACCTTTTTGGGACCGCGTGCCCAAAATTCAATTAAAACTTCTTTTACATAGCAAAGTGCCAATACAAAGTGCCAGCACAGTAGTTTGATTAAGAAAGTAATATTTTAGTTGTGTGCCGGCTGATGAGGCACTCCGCGCCGTCTGTGGCACGCGTGGCATAGGTTCGCCATCACTGCCCTATACTATTTGGAAACAAAATTTCGCAGAAAAAAGAGTTTATTTTTTATATGTCTTAATAGGTTTATTGGAGACATTTTATAAAAAAAAACACGAAGCATATTAATTCCGAAATAGCGTCAGCATTAATAAAGTAATGTTTAAGTAACAAGTGAACAAAAAAAGTGTATGCAATATATATAGTGTATACATACTCTTTGGATGACCAGGTCAGCGTCCAGCTTGTTGTGGTAGCCAATCCCGATTATAAACCAGGAGTCTGGCTTGCCGCTCAGCTGCTGGATGAGTGTGATGAATGTCCCCAGGTGGTCCACTAAAAAGGAGTACTCCATGTTCAGTTGTAGCTGAAATATAACAAAATCTTTAGACTGGGTACTGGACAAGGGAAGGGATGGGAAAACGTTTTGGTCCTTGGGTCACATTGATCTAACAGTGGTTAGATGGCAATCTCCCCTTCCCTCCTTTTTTCATTTAAAAAAACAACAAAAAACACTACTTTTGTAATTTGAGAAATATTTGAATACAAAGAACTGAATTTTTTTTTAAAAAACACATAAATTAAGAATTACAACCGTGTTTTATTGAATAATCAATACAAATACATACATGTCTCCTCAATTACGTTTTAATTACATTGACACGTGTAATTATTGTAATCCGTGTATGGTAAAACACTGTAATTAAATAGAATTGTGTGTATTACCAAACTCTTCTCAATAAAAATGTATAACAAATCTACCGAAAATAACAAACAATATGAGGGGACATATCAATCAAGAATGTGCACGAGGGTCATATGACTCGGCCCTTTCTGACCCGGACGCAGATTGTCCACCCTGGACTAGAAGGTTCTTATATGATTGCCAGCAGGTACTTGTCGGTAGTAGGGCTTTGATTGTAACCCTCAGAGGAGCACGATATTCGAAAGCTGTATATAATGTGCACGAGTCCCGGAATGCTTGGTTAAGCTAATTAAAACAATGGACCTTCGTACTTTATTATCCCTACGCAATTCACTCCCCCACCCCCTCCCCCCACCGCCCTTAACTATAAAAGGTCTATTTCATATTCTGCCATTCGTTGTGCTCAACACCAATGTTTCCTCTAAGGTTCGTTGGTCCGTGTGCAAGTTAAAAAAAAACAACTCGTGTGCAAAATGCACGGGATTAATTTTCTGTGCAATATTTTACAAAATTTGCTGCACAGTAATTCTGAACTGTTGCACGCCGTTGGTCAGATTTCTGCGTGGCCGCGCAGCTTAAAGGGAACATTGCTCCAAATCTTAGTTGGTAAAGACAAATGCAGAGTGATTGATATTTCGGTGACGTCATAACATACGTTCACAAAACAAATGTATTCCGATTTCCTAGATGTTAAGCGTCATGTTCCCATGACAACAAACATGGTCTAGTAATCTCTCCTTCAATGGTCATTACCCACTGCTTACCGTGCCACTGCATTCCTTCGTACTCCACAGCAAGTAATGCCTGCAGTCGGCGAAGTAGCGGTAGTAGTTATCACATTTTACAAAGTTCTCTGTGGAGACCAAGAGTTCATGTTTAACAAGATTGCAATGGAAAATATCCATGGCTCTTAGCACGTATTGCCAGAGGCAAAACGTGTATAGCTAATCATAAGGGTTAGAATTCAATCATGTATGAGTCTCTCTTGCATATGATTTTATGTGTTCATTAATTTTTCTAAATTTAAAGAAGATATAGAAAGAGATTCCTTACTAAAGCTGAAAGTTCTCCTCTTATCGTACTGAATATCAGATTCTGGCAAGAGTAAATATTAATTACCGTATATACTCGTTCGCAAGCTGACCTTTTTTGGACAAAATCTAGGGGGAAAAGTGGGAGGGGGGTCGGCTTATGAGCGGGTCATATGTGATTTCTGCATGGATATTGACTATCGGTGTTGTTATTGTAGATTATCAATGTCCTTTTCTACATTCTACAAGATTCGACTGCTCTATCAGAAGCTATAATATAGTATTACAAATCAGCACTTACCTTATTTAATGATTTTATTTATTTTTGTGAACGTTTTTAAGAAATTGTTTTACAAATTTTGTTTTCAACCACGGATTTTAATGTAGGCGCTTTTGTCACTGTTTACCAAATTATTATTTTTAATACCGGTAACTCTTGCTTAACAAAGAGCAGAAAGACAAAGATAGGCAGTACAAAGTAAACAATCATAATGACTGATTTAGCTTTTAGTTTTAAAAAAATATGTACCGTTTTTTTTAAAGCTGTCCTATTATTTTTGGGGGGTCAGCTTGCGATCGGGTTATACACTTTTAATACTTTTCCCTTCCAAAAGTGGAAAGGGGGGGGGGTCGGCTTATGAACAAACGGGCTTTGGAACGAGTATATACGGTATTTAACTGTTTTATTTACTTCGATTTGATAAATGAATAATGAAGTGTTTAAATCTTATGCCATTTATGACAAATAATAATATTTTTGGGCTCGAAAATATTAATTGCTATTAGTTTTAAAATCAATGTGGAAAATTATTTCGATTCGGTAACGTTTTGCTATTAAGAATAGTGTGACAGAACGTGATGCCCAAAGTTCCACTGTAATCATAAATTTAAAGAATCCTTTACACACCATATATTTAGAAGCGGTCCTCAAATACATAGAGAATGATGATTTTAAAAAGAAATGACATCTCTTAAATAAGTTGTTAAAAATAAATTATGGAATACATATAAGGGTTTACAAACGTATAAAATATAGCCATGCTCTAGTAAGTTGACCAAAATAGACAGAAGCAATCCCAAACCTTGAGATACGCTCTCGCTAAGAACATGACGCGGCTTGTCTTTTCTTAAGATTGCCAACAGTGACGTGTAGATTTGTCGCATGTAGGAATCACCCACAAAGTAGATAGTCTTGTTCTGCAGTAAGCGGCAAACTTGTGCCTCAGTGGTAAACTGCGTCATCTGAAATCAATTCCAAAATGAATCAATGTAGTGATACTCTCCTCCTGCGACAAGCCACAAGGTTTTCCTCGGCCACTTCTCATTTGTAAGGCAATTAACGAAAACTATAATTTATTGCTGACATAACCATGGAGGGAAATGTTTTTCCGAAAAAAATATATTGTTTAATTTTGAATTTCCTGTTTATTTGTAACAGAATTGCTTTTCTGGAGGATGTACATTGGGCCCAACAGTTTATCATATAATGTAGTTTATAGTACAGTTTGTCTCTCATTCTGTTATTTTTTTTAAATTTTATTTTTAAAAGTGTATTCTTTTTTAGTTCTATGTTCTGCTTTCTTGTTTATGTACAATATCTTTACTAAGCACTAAGATTCATCTAGAAATTATAATTCCTAAATTCCATTAAATCCAAATTTTAGAGATTTTAAGATTATTCGTAAGCGGAAAAAACAACGACGATCTTCGGTTATTGGAAACATTAAAATTGTCGGGAATAATTGACACTTTGTTGACAGATTAATACCTTTAAACTAATAAATATTCTTCAACCGCTCGGCCAAATGAAATATTGTATTTAACTCTGGCCCTAAGTACCTAAAGTTTTATAGAAGTTAAAGTTTGTGAAATTTTCATTTATGGTAACTATTGACATTGTTGTGTCATCTGGTACATTCGGTTACATTAACTATTGACCTTGACTTTGGGGGTTCATCTGGTACCCTCATTTACATTTACCGCTGACCTTGACTGTGGGGTTATCTGTACCCTCAGTTACATTAACCACTGACCTTGACTGTGGGGTCATCTGTTACCCTCAGTTACATTAACCACTGACCTTGACCGTGGGGTCAGCTGGTACCCTCATTTACATTAACAATTGACCTTGACTGTGGGGGTCATCTGGTAACCTCATTTACATTTACCACTGACCTTGACCGTTGGGTCATCTGGTACCCTCATTTACATTAACCACTGACCTTGACCGTTGGGGTCATCTGGTACCCTCAGTTACATTAACCACTGACCTTGACCGTTGGGGTCATCTGGTACCCTCAGTTACATTAACCACTGACCTTGACCGTTGGGTCATCTGGTACATTCAGTTACATTGACCACTGACCTTGACCGTTGGGTCATCTGGTACATTCAGTTACATTGACCACTGACCTTGACCGTTGGGTCATCTGGTACATTCAGTTACATTGACCACTGACCTTGACCGTTGGGTCATCTGGTACATTCAGTTACATTGACCACTGACCTTGACCGTTGGGTCATCTGGTACATTCAGTTACATTGACCACTGACCTTGACCGTTGGGTCATCTGGTACCCTCAGTTACATTGACCACTGACCTTGACCGTTGGGTCATCTGGTACCCTCAGTTACATTGACCACTGACCTTGACCGTTGGGTCATCTGGTAACCTCATTTACATTGACCACTGACCTTGACCGTGGGGTCATCTGGTAACCTCAGTTACATTGACCACTGACCTTGACCGTTGGGTCATCTGGTACATTCAGTTACATTGACCACTGACCTTGACCGTTGGGTCATCTGGTAACCTCAGTTACATTGACCACTGACCTTGACCGTGGGGTCATCTGGTAAACTCAGTTACATTGACCACTGACCTTGACCGTTGGGTCATCTGGTACATTCAGTTACATTGACCACTGACCTTGACCGTTGGGTCATCTGGTAACCTCATTTACATTGACCACTGACCTTGACCGTGGGGTCATCTGGTACCCTCAGTTACATTGACCACTGACCTTGACCGTTGGGTCATCTGGTACCCAGGTGGACAGCTCCGCGTGGATTGGTTGTCTCATGTCAAAACAATTCGGACAGCGGCACTCCTCGAGGCTTTTGTTGACACACATGTTGTCCATGCAGCAAGGGGAGGCGCCCTTCTTGTCACACAGCGCCCTGTACCACTGTAGATTGGGTCCCTCGAGGGTAGTGTTACCTGTGGACAGTGGGGTCGGTGGAGCTATTCATTAATGAGACTACAACTTCTTTCGACTAGAAAACGTTGTGGCTACAGCTTAAGACATTGAGAAAAATGTTAATGTTCTAAATGTAGACAAACAACATGTGTATACATAATGTTTCCAATTGTTTTTCAATGAGCTGTAACTTCGTATGTAAAGCTTATGTCAAACAAATGTCGGCAGGCCAACGCCGGTCATTTTTAATATGCATACTGCAATTATAGAACATAAAAAGTAGAGATGGGTGATAAATGTAGCCAAATGATTTGAATCAGATATAGAATAAGAAAGTTGTTAACGTATGTAAAATCTTTTTTAAAACCCGTAAAAAAACATAGTTTTTGATTATAAATCCTTTATATACGAGACATAACTAAAAGAATGATCATTATAATACGCATCGCACGAAAAAAATTTTTTTTTAGTTATGTCTAAAAAAATAAAGGATTTATAGTTAAACAAAACTACTACAGTCTGACTGCTAAATTTCAGCTCGATTTGATCACGCGAAAAGGGTTATAAAAACATGTTTAACATAGTGCGCACCGCGAAACAGACTAGCAATTACTAGCATTTACATATACAGATCGGGAATATATTTTTAAAAAGTATCATCAATATAATAAGCACCGCACCGAGCAACAGGAAAGAATTAAAATGTTTGTTCAATATAATAGGCACGGCGACACTCTAGCAATATGATTACCAAAGGGGGCGCTATCACCCCCTTGTGGGCGCTAAAGTGATCCAAGGGGGCGGTGAAGGCCACAGGTCCATTTGGGGGGGGGGCGATGAATAACTGTAAAGGGGCAGTGAAAGCATAAAAGAAAGAAAATCAGATTTAGAAAATTTGATGTATGTATTCTACACATAACGCTTAATTTTTCTTTGTCAAACGTTTTGGACGTTGGTTTGGTTCCGGCATACTCCACTTGCATTTTTTTTAGATATGTGCAATTGCGCACTTCCAGACTACAAAAAAAATGACTACAATTAATGGTGATAAAAGATCAGGATTTATATTATTTTCGAACACTAATATACAAATGAATCATAAACAGACATTGGCAAAACTCTTTTCAAACGCAACCACACAGGATGGCAATGCCTTGCTTGCTTCTTAAAATATTTCGTTATTGATTGCCAAATGGTGAAGAACAAATTATACCGACTATTGGTGAAGTGTTACGTATACTGTGCTGATATTATCAAGACAATTCGTTTAGCAATTATACAGGCGGTGAAAATAAGAATTAACGAAATGGCTCAAGGCGTTGAAGATTAATTGTGTGGCTATTTAAAAGACATCTCGATTTTACATTTAACTTGATGACTCAACTTTGCCAGGAAATGAATCTTTACTTTTAAGATAAGCGCGGTTCACAAAGGAAGAACAAATTTGCCAAGAATTATTATTTGCTAAATGTTTACAAACTGGTTCCAAAGAAGAATCAATATTTCATGCATTGGATACGTTTTAAAAGAAAAATAAATAATAAGTAAGTAATAAGTAATATTTTATCAGTAGCCACAGGTGATGGATGCTCCAGCAATGGTAGGGCGCTACATGGGTTTCTTGCATATTTAAAAAAGGAGGTGCTGAATGCATTCACAGCAAGTGATATCACCTTTCGTCAACATCTAGTTGCCAAAAACTTAGGTGCACGTCTACATATAATTCATTACAATATGTAATTAAAGCTATCAACACAATCAGAAGCAAATCACTGAATGACAGATTATTTAAACAGCTTTGTATTGAAAACGATAAAGAATTTAATCATTTGCTGCTTCATACAGAAGTCCGTTTATTGTCAAAAGATGCCTTTTTAGATTGGTGATTGAGTTCTTGAGAGATAAAAATTATGCTTTGCAATCCTGTTTAATTCAATTCAAATGTGACATCTCTTACTTGACCAACTTGTTTCAAGCATTTAATGAAAGCAGTCTTTCGCTTCAAGGGGATAAACTCAATTTAATCACAACAAAATCTGTTATTTCTGCCTTAGTGATAAAACTTCTGTACAAAAGAAATTTTGGACGAAGGGAATTCAGCCATTATCACACTTTATCAGGAGCAGGAAAAATATGATAAAGACACATTTTCTTATTGCGAGGATTCGGGTGGTCTCCAAAAAGGATTTTAATCAACGATTTGATGATATTTTGAAAATGAACATTCCTGTTGGATTTTGGATCCTTTTTGAAGTGAAAACACAGTATAATCTCCACAGTTACAAGAATATTTGATGGAAGTAACTAATAATGATTCATTAAAATTTAAATTCAAAAGCGGCTACCAACATTCTGGCTGGAAAAGAAGATCCCTACGGCTTTTTCCGGAAATATGGGCTGTAATTTAAAATTTCTTAATCACATTCCCTTCATCATATTTAGTGGAAAGAGGATTCAGTGCGGTAACCAATTTAATGACATTTATTAACAAACAACAACAAAAATGAAAAAAGGAAAAGAAGGGGGGAAAGGGGGGGGGGAGAAACCGAATGCAAATAGTCAATTGCGGTGATTTATGATTACTGCTGGGAAAAAGTGCCCCCCCCCACTTTTTCCCAGCAGTAATCATAAATCACCGCAGGAGAAACCGAATGCAAATAGTCAATTGCGGTGATTTATGATTACTGCTGACGAAAACAGAGCCGAAGAGTACTGAATTGGTAGCAGCACACCAGGTTCATCATTCTCATTAAAATGATTTCGAAAGCGTTAATATTTTGTCATAATTTTGTGTATGTGTGTATTACCTTTCTATCCTGAGTTCAATAACTAGTTTCAGAACTTCAAACTTCAATATTCCTAATTTACACCTTTATTTACTATATTTACACCTTTATTTACTATATTTACACCTTTATTTACTATATTTACACCTTTATTTACTATATTTACACCTTTATTTCTTATATTTATACCTTTATTTACTATATTTACACCTCTATTTACATATATACACATCTTGATTTACTATATTTACACCTTGATTTACTATATTTACACCTGGATTTACTATATTTACACCTTTATTTACTATATTTATACCTTTATTTACTATATTTACACCTTGATTTACTATTTTTACACCTTTATTTACTTTATTTACACATTTATTTACTATATTTACACCTTTATTTACTATATTTACACCTTTATTTACTATATTTACACCTTTATTTATTATATTTAAACCTTTGTTTACTATGTTTAACGAACAAAGCAGAAACAACATTAATATCATTCTTTTAATATTTGTTCGAATTTTGTTTAATATACTGGGTCTCTGAGTAATATATTTTTCTGGAAAGGGGGCAGTAGACCAAAAAAGTTTGGGAACCACTGCTCTAAAAAAAATTTAAAAATTAACATGCTACATAGAGATAAATAGAGATAATCTAATATTGCATTAATTTAATTACAGTACAATCGATCGACTGAAATTTTGATAGATTATTTTGATCGTTGGCATGAGTCTGTCTGTAAAATTTCAGCTCGCATACGAAGGAGTGGGTTAAAATCGATCCCAGTTTTTTCGTCAAACAATCAAGCAACCAGACGCCACGAGTTAATATAAAGGATTTAATAAAAAAATTATGAAAATAATTTTTAAATCCCTTATATTAACTTCGAAATCGTGTCGTTATCTCTGTCGTGGGCGTGCCGGTTAAAAAACAAAATTTAAAAAAAATGACACACTTTCCGTGATGCTATCAAAATGAAATTTTGTACATATACTTGTGTCACCTAGCTATGCACCGTATCAAAATTTCAGATCGATCGAATGTACCGTAATTAAATTAATGCATTTTAGTTTATATCTATGTAACTCTATATAGCCTTCTGTTTTTATTTTTATTTTACTAGTCCCTGGAGTTCACTCAAGCGAGTTTACAGCAAGCGAGTTTACAGCAAGCGAGTTCAGTCGCATTCAGTCAGTAAAGGTTTTTCGCGTTTGAACATAATTAATACTTTTAGTTATGTCTCATATATAGAGTAAGTTACCGCCTCGCGAACGCTATGTCGTAGCGAACACTATTTCATAAAGCGTTCTCTGTATTTTTATTTTCCGTCTAACACGAAAACGAACACCCGTAAGTCGAAAGTAGTTCTGTTTTCAATATCATTTTATCGTTTCGTTTGCCGGGACGCACTATTTTGTGAGTAAATGTGTGTCAACATTTTGATCCTTGCGCCATGCATGCTGTCAGCGTCCCTAGGAAGAACGAAGTTGATGTCTGGGTTAAGACTACTTTTCCTGTTCACTTTGGAAAACACACGTGTTTGGTATTGCATCATCACTTACAAATAGGCCAGTAACAACGCTGTTATACTTTACAATGCTTTTTTAATAGCAATGTTCGTTTCGAAGGGGTGTTCGCGACGAAGTAAGTTTAACGTTGGATTTTACTTAGTACCGAACACTTTTATTCTGCAGAAAAATTTAGTTAAATAAGGGTCTAGCTCTTGGCCTTTAATGTTATTTGAAAATAGTAGTGTTCGTTTTGAGGGCATGTTCGCGTTGAAGTATATTTGTTTTATTGTAGGATATTACTTCGTTGCGAACACTTTTTCATGTAGGAAAATTAAGCTAAACCACCTGCACAGCATAAATGACAACAAATTGATTGAGTCCCAACGATAACCAAGCAATCATCGAGGCACAACACATAGAATCCGACACAGCAGCAACCACTGAAACAACGCCAATAGAAATTTACACAGAAACAATCATTGAGACACAGCCAATCGAATCTTACACACATGCACTCATTGAGACACAACCGATTGCGAATGAAACACAAGTAGTCATAGAGACCCAGCTCCATTATACAGGAAAACAGCCGATTGAGAATGAAAATAAGTCTATCATTTACAAATCTTCCCAACCAGAATCATTACCTGCATCATCACCACCAAAGTCCAATTTGTCTGCTGCACAACTTAAAGCACTCCATGACTATTCAAACATTTTTTATATGGTGAAATGGGTCGCAACCAATTTAATAAAAAAAAATTGTCAACTTACAATGACAAGTTCTACTGCAGGAGACGACCTTAGCAAAGAGGAAGAAGAGAACAAGTTTCAAGCCTTAGCTGTGGGGCTAATAGAAACGTGCAGTCTAGAAGAACCCAAAAACTGCACACTCAAAGCTAACTTGACAGTAGATGACATTTTAAAGCTGCCTGCTTTTGTTAGAAGGAATAAAAACAAGACGTTAACAGCAAATGCTCCAACCATGCCAAACTTGGTCAGTGGTAAGAGTTTAGAGAAGCATTAAAAAAAGAAAACAACAGACTAAGAAAAAATAGAAAAAAATAAACTGAAAAGAAAGATCGAGAGGGAAGAAAGCAAAAAGAGAAAGGGATGCAAAAAAAGAGGCTACAAAAAGGAAAAGAGAGCAAGAAAGGGAAGAAAAAAGACGCAAGAGAGAAGAAGAGCACATTAAAAAAATGAAAATAGTGGAGTCCAAGAAAGTAAAGTAGTATCCAGTAATAGATCTATCTGATAGCAGCAGTGATGACTCACAGTTGGTACAAACAATGGAGCTTGACATGGCTGCAGATGACGATACTTTAGATATAGAAGAGGATCTCTTGTTGGCAGGAATGTGTCAAGGGTGCAAAAAAGGGGGAGGGGCAGAGGTTTGGGTCCAATGTGATGTGTGTGATGGCTGGTGGCATGCACAGTGCACGCAAAATTGTGCATCTTTGAAACAAGGCACTTTTGTGTGCACTGTTTGCTGCCCTGACTAGACTATAGATTATAGATCTACCTATAGTATCATTTTGTATATATAGATCATAAGTTATTCATATTAATAGAGATACGTTATTCGGGATCTAATTTCTTTAATAAACGTTTATTACATTATTATTGACATCTCCAGTGTTATTTTGTTGACTCCATTAACTAAAAATTGATTCTTTGATGATTTTGGTTATGTGTCTGCTTTGAGGTAAAAGTGTCTGCTTTGAAGTAAATTAAGCAAAAAAGTGTTCGGCAGGCGGTAGCTAACTGGGTCCGCTAAAATTGGACTTTACACTCTAACCCCGCGTAGTAATAGAAGAATACTGTCTCATTATAGTAGGCTTGTTGTCATACTACTTGTAGGTACTTTCGTTTTTACCCTGTGTCGAACGGTTTAGAAACTAGGTAATGAAAGCCAAAAATGGTGCTATTTTTAGCGTATGGCGTTCGCGAGGTGGTAAATTACTCTAAGGGATTTATAGTCAAAAACGTTATTTTTACGGGGTTGTTTAATTAAATCCCTTATATTAACTTCGAAATCTTGTCTCTCTGTCGTCATCTCTTCGTCCGTCGGTTGGGCGGAAAAACTAACGTAAAAAAATATGACTCATGTCCCGTGATGCTATCGAGCTGAAATTTTGCATATAGACTCGTGGCACCTAATAATAATAATAATATTAATAATAATAATAATAATAATAATTGATAATTTATATAGCGCTGTATCCCAGCAAGGATCAGGGCTCACGGCGCTTTACATGGAGATCATAACATACATATAAAAATTAAATACCCATTCATACCATAATAACAACATAAAGGACAGCACATTACGCATAAGCTACGTTAATCATTAAAAGAAATGTTGTTTCATAAATTTTGGAAATACATTTGGAAAAGATGCGTCTTAAGTGCCGTCTTGAAGGCCGTGGTAGTTGGAATACTGCGGATTTGTAATGGTAGAGAATTTCATTGTTTGGCTGCATAAAAACAGAACGACGTTTCGCCAAAAGTTTTAGTCGTGTCTTAGGAACACAGAGAATACGTGTGTCTGCAGAAGAGCGTAGCTGACGACAGGGTGAGTAGATCGACAGAAGTTCAGTAAGATAGGAAGGGGATGAAGTTGTGACAGAGAACAGCCAGTCTGTAATCAATTCGTGCTTGTATAGGTAGCCAATGAAGTGAGTAAAGTAGCGGAGTAGCATGGTCATGTTTTTGTGCCTTTAGAACTAATCTGGCAGCTGAATTTTGAACTTTCTGTAGTGTTTCAATGCATTGTTTTGGCGCACCTGACAGAAGAGAATTGCACTAATCAATACGAGCTAGAACAAGAGCACAGACTAGAGTTTTTGTGGAACTAACTTTTAAGTAATGACGGATTGAGCTGATCTGACGAATGGCGGTGTAGGCAGGGCGACATATGTGATTGATGAAGTTGTTGTATCAAAATTTCAGATCGATCGAATGTATGGTAATTAAATTAATGCATTTTTGATTTATCTCTTTATAACTATATGTAGCGGCCTGCTTTGTTTAATTCACGTGTCACCCTGAGTTAAGTCCAGCCATCCGTGACCACACCGTTTTTACAGCAAGGGAAAATCAGTCGTTTTCAGTCTGTAATCAAATGTTTGTCGCGTTTGAACATAATCAATACTTTTAGTTATGTCTCATATATAAAGGATGTATAGTCAAAAATGTTGTTTTTACGGTGTCGTTTAATTAAATCCCTTATATTAACTTCGAAATCGTGTCTCTCTGTCGTCATCTCTGTCGTTCGTCGTTGGTCGGGCGGAAAAATAAAAGTAAAACATTACACACTTCCCGTGATGCTATCGAGCTGACATTTTGCACATAAACTTTTGTCACCTAATAATGCATCGTATAAAAATTTCAGCTCAATCGAATTTTACCGTAATTAAATTAATGCAATTTTAGTTTATCTCTATATAACTCAATGTAGCGTCTATTGTTGTTGGCAATCACGTGTCCCTTGCTTGAGTTCACGCCAGCCATCGATGACCACACCTCCTCCTCCCCCGGTTTTACAGCAAGGGTAGATCAGTGGGTTTCATTCTGTGAATGTTTTTCGCGTGTGAACATAATCAATACTTTTAGTTAATTCTCATATATAAGGGATTTATAGTCAAAAACATTGTTTTTACGGGGTTGTTAAATTTATTATTTGCTTGACTTTAACTTGGAGGTTTGATAACAACAACTTTTGTGTTGTTTGTTTGAATGAGTTGTTTTGGATTTATGTTATATGAGGTTTTGGATGTTTGTTATAGGAGTCAAATGAATATCAATTGCTAACTTTACAAACATAAATGGATACAGAAAATGTGATCTCTGGAACCAATCAGATGAAGGAAACAAAAACTAGATTTCGGTCAGGGAGCGTCCACACATTGTCAGGAACAAGAAATAAGCTGGTTCTAGTCTAAGTTAGTTTGTGTGATCCTAACTCAGGTTGTTTGTGTGATCCTAACTCAGGTTTTCAACTGGTCGATATTGAATTCAACGACGATGAAACCAGTAGTGAAATTTTCAACTTAAACTACTTAAAAACTTGTAACAAAAAGCAACAATAAATGTTGATGCCAATGTTACACCTTTCGTCCTTTGTTAAAAACGATGAGTGTCTAAGCTCCGCTGTCGGGACTTTTTAGACCTTAAACGTATAATGTGACATGATTTTCTAGCCCGGTTGTTCTGCTCTCTGATTAACCAAATTTAAAAATATTAAAATTTTCAACCAGTCAAAGCTCTGCCGCAGATAATGGCAGCTCTCCGAGTTGCGAGGAAGATGTTAAAAAGAAGGCTTTAAATAGTATTTGAAAATAAAAGACCTCAGGCTCACTTATACCCTGTTTACATGTCATCCATATACTAATCTATAAGCCTGATTATCAGCAAAAACATTAGCCTGCCAACAAAGCTCAGGCTTTACAGAGCTCTCGTTAAAACCATTGTGCTTTACGGATGTGAGACCTGGACACTAATGGCAGCCACTGAAAGAAAGCTGCAGGCATTTACAAAAAAGCATGAGGACACTTCTCCAGATCTCCTATTTAGAACATAAGACAAATGAATATGTTTGGGACAGAATTAACTCTATTGCGGGTCATAAAAAACTATCATAACAACAATTAAGAGAAGCAAGATGACATGGTTCGGTCATGTACTGCGACATGATACCCTGACAAAAATTATCCTTCAAGGCACTGTAGAAGGGGGCCGGCAAA
Organism: Ampullaceana balthica; assembly: GCA_944989445.1. Classification (NCBI taxonomy): domain Eukaryota; kingdom Metazoa; phylum Mollusca; class Gastropoda; family Lymnaeidae; genus Ampullaceana; species Ampullaceana balthica. Next base: position 405,523 of record CALYLW010000231.1, on the reverse strand, counting down.
GAGGTCGACAACGGAAAAGCTGGCTGGACAACTGAAGGAATGGACAGGGATGAAATTGCATGAATTATTGGCCGACGCTCAAAATAGGCATATGTGGAGATAGTTATATGTTGATGTGACCGTGCGCTCCCCCCAACGACCGCAAAGGTCACGGGACTGATGATGATAAAGTCTGATTGCAGTCTCACCCACATACTATGAGTTCTATACTTTAGTTGCCATCAACTGGTTTACAGGTATTCAAAACCAAAAAACGCACCAAATATTAATTATATCACAATTGATGTCAGTTTTGTGGTTGAGACATAAGACCGTGTGTAAACTTTAAGTCCACCTCGGGTTGCCACGATGCCTCGTTACTACCAGGATCAATAACGTATCGATCCGAAGTTATAACCGTGCGGTGGTGGACATTATAGGGGGTATCATTGTACATTTATAAATCGTTCTTTCTTTTCTTTATCTACGGGTTCAATCGGAGAAACGGTTCTAGGTCTTATTTCCTGAATGAAGACTGTTGAAAAGCTATATTTATCAAGTCTCTCACTCTTTCAAATGGGACATTATTGTAGTATATCCCCATTGCATAGAATTCTGATTTTTTTTTGTGTCTTTAATTGTATATGTACAAGCCTCACTGAACACTATCTCATTGTCTTGGGGGATGATTCTCACACAGTTGTTCAAGTACCCTTGTGAGTGTATTGCTTGTAACAGCCGGCGCGCACAGCTGTAACAACAAAAATTAAAACATGATCTATAATGAAAGTTATCCATTGACGTCTCATGTAAAATTATAATAGGAGAATCGTGACGTAAGAAAAGAAAAACCACCACGTATGTTTAACAATTATTTGTGTACGAGCAACCAAGCCCGTCCAAGGACGTTCCACCAACGTTCGGTGACATGTTGTAACTCCACTTCAACAGCCGTCTCGACCGGCATACATGTGCATCACGTCAAAAATACTATTCATTATAGTTAAAATAAATAACTCGTAAAAACAGAGCTTTTGACTATAAACTCAAAATAAAGTCTTGGAAGAAATACTGCACCAAAAATAACTCGTTTTGAACGTCCGCGTAAACTTGATATGATTGGCTGTAGGAGTCATGAGTGTTTGAGAGACCAATCGCTATAGATGACGGGACAGAACTTAGCCTTTTATTTTTATTAGTATTTGTGTATGCTATCTGTATTGATCAAGCGTGGGGAAATGACAACAAAACCCTTGCAAACTGAGGTTATCATAGAGGTTATCATAGATGTTATCATAGAGTTTATCATAGAGGTTATCATAGATGTAGTCTGATGGGAAGAGTGATAAAAATTTATGACGAGAAATAGAATGAAAGCCTCAGAGAGACATTATTATTCATCGCATTTGATCTACTGCCAGTTCAAAGGTCATGTACTTAGTTTTCTTTGTTTTGTTTCCTCAAATCTTAAGGATTTTAAATCAATGATTGATTTTAATGAATAAATTCACAATCGCTAAAGATCGAGTTGCGTTACATTGCATTCAGATGTAGGAATAACGATACGTGACATAACTCCGTAAACTGAATTACGCCCCAAGTCAACAAGGGGCAGAACACTTCCTAAAGACTGGCTAATCCAGGGAAAGGCAGTAACTGGATAACTTGCACATCTACCGTCTGTAACAAGGGTTTAGGTTACTTTCATGTTTCACTGTTTCTTCTTTGTCATTAAATGGCGGGAATCCGTTAACGGGATCTATTATTAAAAGCTCTAACAACGAGACAAAGTCTCAACATAAGCTGATCTCTATACAGCAGCCAAGGGGCTCTTAAAATTATCTTAAACTTATTCATAAATTAAACCTACAAATATATTTACAGAAAATGGTTAAATGTTACATTTTCATGTATTGTTCTTTAAAAATGAAACTTCAAAGCGCAAGAGTAACAAATAATTGTGAGTCCAGATACAAGAATCAAACTTACTTGCGGATTTTTTATAAACTTTATTCATTACCTATTCCTAATACCCAAAAAATTGTATATATAATGTAATTGATGAATTCATGACTATAGCAGAATATGGGGCCGTCCATATATGACGTCACGCGATTTTGACCGATTGTTTACCCCCTCCCCCCCCCCGTCACGCCTCGTCACAAAAAGTTAGACCCCCCTCTAAAAATACGTCAAAAAGCTTTGACCAAAAACCGATCGAACAATTATATCAAACTTAAAACGTTTATAATTCTATCAAATAGAATCCCCCCCCCCTTTTTTTTTAAAGAAAAAGGATATTCCGTGTCGTTTTGACTTAAAATATCTACACATAATCCTATTCAGATCATTTTTAGACACTTGTCATGCTTGTAAAACTCACCAGTTGCATTTTCGGTAACGCACACATAAACTTGTATATCTTGGGGTAACTGGCAAAAAATTTCGCCGACTCCTGGCGTGAGAGAACCAAACGGAGCTGCTGTTACATCACAAATGCTTTGATGTCATTATCAAACGACGCAGGGTAACAATTTCATACGTTATATTGTGAGTTCTCAAACTTTAGGATTATAATTAGATTTAACTTTCGTGTCTTGATATCTTACGCCAACCAGCGTCTGATGGCCTACCGACCGGCACATTGAGAAGCACTGATTTAAAAAAAATAATACTTTTTAAAAGTCATTAAATAAATTGTTAGCGACAAAATAGTTCAATGTAAGTTTTATTTAAATGAATAATGATGTGACGTCACATTTCTTCAACTCCCTCCCTCCCCCTCGTTACGCATCGTCACAAAAGTGTGACCCCCCCTTTCCCCCCCCCCTAGGTGCGTAACGTCATTTATGGACGGCCCCTATGAGGTTATGTACGCAGCCTTTTGGAGCACATAGAGGTAGGTATGTATGTATGTATACAGTCAACATATTTTTGCTGGGAAAATATATTTTAAAATCTTAAGCTATTAAAAAATAGTTTACTTAATTATGCTGCACTCATTGAGGTTTTTGTATATTTTAATTTTAAGTGCAGACGGCTGAAACTTAATAAATTAATAGATACATGTATTAGTTACAAACAGTAATACTTATTGTATATTTTAATGTAAGTTAAGATGGCTGAAACTTAACAAATTGATAGATACATAATAAATGCATTACTTACAAACAGTGTTACTCATTATTGGTAAGATTAGTCTCATTGTGGGTGACCATCAAATTCTAAAGTTAACTTTTAATTTGCATGTGAATATTGTGTATAATAATAAACTAGGAATTTAGTCTTTGTTAATGATGTCAAATGTTCTCATTATTACTATTATCAATTGTTACCACATTAAAAATCTATCAACAGTTTTACATACGCGTACTGGTTAAAAAGTTAAGGCTTATTTCCAATATTTATAAATCTTCTGAATTTCTACAAACGCAGAAAGGTAGGTATGTAGGTTGTTAGGTAGATGCATAGGTAGGTATGGGGGATAGATAGGTAGGTATGTAACTAGGTATGTATGTAGGTAGGCAGTTAGGTAGTAGGTTGCTAGATAAATAGATAGGGTTAAAGCTAATCTTTTTCGCTCAGATAAAGCAATGCGTCAGACCCATAACTTGACATAGCCCTCACCCTGTCACTGATCACTGTCACTGATCCCTGTCACTGATCCCTGTCACTGATCACTGTCACTGATCCCTGTCACTGATCCCTGTCACTGATCCCTGTCACTGATCAAAAGCACTCTTGTTTTATATTCAGAAATAAATTTTGTTTTAAAAGTTTGCTAATCAACCCCTGATCCAGCAACAAGATCCCAAGAATTGTATTCAAAAGTATGCAGTTTTTTGTTGTTGTTGTTGTTTGGGGGGGGGAGGGGAGTTATGTTCAAGGTTTGTGGAAACCCTTCACCAGTAGTTAAAATAAGGTGACGCCACTACAGTTTACACAGACTAGTCGATGTGGCGTGTGCAAAGAAAATTACGGCTTAAACAAATATAAAATTTGCTTCAGGGTTCTTCTCATGTTGGTTTTTTTTGTGTGTAGCCCAGTGTAGCCTCCCCAATTCGATCGTTTCCTGGTTGGTATTCAACAAGATGTTTGCAGCTGTGTGCTGTATAGTTGTGTATGAATATACTTGAATCATGTTGAGCTGCTATCCCAGAAATAATCGTAAACTGTTCACGCATTGCCAGGGTGTGTAACGATTTCTTCACCATTCAAATGCACTTGCCTTCACGTCGTCATCTTGAGATCCGTCGACCATTATATTGATCATTCTGGTTCGTTTCAGAAACGAATGAAGGGAAATTACATACACATTGTTCTGCGGATGTCTAATAACGATACAAGGAGATAACCGGATTTTGCAGGTTCTCAATTTGTCACTTTTTGACACCTTAAGAAAGAACACAACGCTCTCAAGACAAAACGGAATTTTAAAAAAAAATAAACAAGAAAAAACCTATGTAAAGTGGGCTACTTGAAATAGAACGCCCGGGAGCGCACACGCACACAAATACACACACAAACACACACAAACAACACACAGACACGCACATAAACACACACACACACACACAGAGTCAAACACACGCACACACAAACACACAGACACACACACAAACACGCAAACACACGCACACACAAACACGCTCACACACACAAACACGCACACGCACACACACAAACACACACACAAACACACAGTAAAACACTCACACAAACACGCACACACACACACAAACACACAGTCAAACACTCACACAAACACGCACACACACACAAACAAACACACACACACAAACACACACACAGTCCAACACACGCACACACAAACACACACACAACACACACACACAAACGCACATACAAACACACTGACACAAATAAACACACACGCACACACAAACACACACACACACACAAACACACACACACAAATACACACACACAAACACACACACAAACACACAACAAAACGGGGCTTCCCTGACAGATCGTATCTTTCTAGGACATCTTCCGTCATATGTTCCTATCTCTTTGCACTGTGTCACGTTGTAGACCACCACTCTATATACCGAATCTTTATGTTCATTTGACTTGCGTTTAATCTCAGCATATGTAAACAAAGGGCTGGAAAACCGTGAAATATAACTGTGAGTCACACGTACATTACATATGTATTAGTCATAAGAAAACAAATGTACTAGAACACTACTGACATCCTTGCAGGACTATAGCACAGATAACCGAAAACCGGTTGAAAACCAGATTATTAAACAAACATACTCTCCCCCCCCCCGGTCCCCTTCAGCCAAAAAAAAATATTGACACCAACAAAACATGAACAAGGAGTTGAATTTCAAAGCGTTACTTTATAGAAATGATTCTGCAAATGTACTCTTGTGGCGCATATACCATCTTCTAGTTATGTTAAAGGGGTGGCCACAAGGTCTTTAAAGAGCACACTTGCGGCCCGCAGAAAATTAACTTTTTTACGTCGATTAATAAGCAAAGTTTTTTAACACATGTTTGTTGTTTGTTAGGTACAATGTTCATTGACGAGGAACGCCAGCTTTTCGCTTATGAGAATTGTCATTTATTCATTTATTCCGACAATAGGGGTCACATTTGACTCGCTTCCAATGCACTCACAAAAGTGTTAGTGGTTTTTGATGGTTTTTTTTAGTAGTATATTAACATATCTTGTTGCGAAATTTTGTCTCTGTTATCAAAGTAGATGGCGAATTCTGATCTCCTTTTCATGGCAAGTAAAACTTGTATGTTTCAGTATCCTGCTGATAATAGTTACATTACGTCTGGGAGCAGCGCCAGGGCAGACTACACGCAACCTTGGGAGAAGCATTGCCAGGGGAGACTACACGCAACCTCTGGTTAAAGGAAGCATTGCCGGGGGAGACTACACGCAATCTCTGGTTAAAGGAAGCATTGCCAGGGGAGACTACACGCAATCTCTGGTTAAAGGAAGCATTGCCGGGGGAGACTACACGCAATCTCTGGTTAAAGGAAGCATTGCCGGGGGAGACTACACGCAATCTCTGGTTAAAGGAAGCATTGCCGGGGGAGACTACACGCAATCTCTGGTTAAAGGAAGCATTTCCAGGTAAGGGTGCATGAACGAAGCCCCAAGAACTCAAAAACAAGTTAATGATAACATGCATATAGCTTGAAACTTTTAAACCTCTGTTTGGTCCTTAGAGTTATCAGGACATGGTTGTAAATCGAAGGTTGGTGTGAGTGGGAATACTTGAAGCACTCGGAGGTAAGGTGACAGTGCAGTGGATCCCGATCCACTTGACTGTCGATGGCAATGAAAAATGTACACTCCCTGGAAAAAAAACGAGGCGGCCCAACCCCAACCAGATGCCCCAGGCAGTTATCTCGGGGCAAAGACTTCACTTGCCGATCATTTTAGGAACAAGTGGTACCAGGAATGAGGCGATAGCACAACTGCCAACATGTCAAGGCCAAGTCGAACAGAGCAATGGGGGAAACTGAGTTTGGTGATTCAAATGAGAACGGAACACTGCCTCACCCACTCAAAATCAAAACACGTTAGGCCACAACAGGGACTCGAACTAACGGCTTTAAAGCCTAGCCTCCGAAACAGCTATGCCCCTGTTGACGTCATGCCCCGTGCTGGAAATAGCCGGGAAAACCAGGGCGGCGAGAGTCCGACGCACACACAATGTTGTATGGCACTGCTCAGCGGATGGAGCAGGTTTCCCAAGTGCTAACCAAAGCCATAAGAAGGTAGTCTCAAGCTTACATAATATGAGATTAAATTTACATGCTACATCGATTTTTATGGTTGATGATTTTCCGCGAAATGGTCCGTGAATGAGAGCTAGCGACAGCTGCACTCTAATAATCTTACTCCATAATACTAGACTGCTAATGTTCTAATCTTTAAAATTTGCATGGTATGAGATAATGATGAGCGATGCAATAGGTAAGTTAAAGTCTTCGAATCTCACAATATTTCAAAACACATAGACACTCATAATCTTTGGGATTTGAAAAAAAGAAAACGAAGCGTAGTTTTATAGAAGCACGCAATTTTTTTTTAATTTAAGATTAAAAACCATTTTTAACTTGTAGGCGACACAGATTATGACTCATATCGGGATTCAGCCCTCAGGTACGATTTTGAAAAGAAACATCTTATGGGCATTTAATCGTCGTCTGAACCTCTTGACTCTTGGGCGGTTGGTGTTAGAGGCTTTGTGGTTCTTTTTATCACTAATGTCTCTGTTTATTTACGCTATACATCAAATTAGACCAGGTATTCTCACCCCATAGTATACGCATCCCTTGGGTTTCAGGTGGCCTTTAGTCTCAGATTTCAGTCTCTTTTTTTCAGATTAAAAACATGCATTAAAAAAGTAACAAATATTTGTAGGCGGATGTTGTCTTTATCTGAAAAGTGAACGGGATCGTAGCTTTTATCTGATAGGCAATACGTTTTTTATGGACCAGTGGTGCTTCAGTAAACCTTAAACCAGGGGTTCCCAACCTTTTTGTATTCTAGAGCACATTCTAAAATATCGCTAGGGTGACGGGCACCACCTATTTTTAATCGACAAACTCCTTCCATAACTTCTCATCTTCCTATAATTTATTTTTTTTATATTCATAATTTATTAATAAATAATAAACAAAAATGTTTCAAAATAATTAAATTATTGTTCAAATTGCATACACAGAGAGAAATGTATTTACAAAACGTAAACAAAGTAAACAAAAAACACAAATACAAAGAAAACATTTTATAACAAAATATAATATCAATATGTCAATGTGATCTTTGGCATTGCATATCATTGGCCAGTGCCTCATAATTAGGAGAGTATGACGATAATCCTGTTAGCAAACAATCATAAAGATGCTCATCGGTGAGTCGAAATCTACATCTTGATTTTATTAAGTTCATATTTGAAAACAATGATTCGCATAATTATGTCGAACCGAAAAATGATTCAATTTTATTTGACATTTTTTTTAAGGTGAACTTTTCTCTGTTTACTGTATTCAAAAAGTCATCTGATCTTACGGATCATAGCAAAATATCATTCTTAAGGTCCAAAATATCTAACTCTAGTTCTACTGTCTTACCTTGAAAATAATCTGCAATACATGCCACCATTTCCATTACATTTATTTGGCAACTAAAAGGATTGTCATAAGGAAACAATTGGCTCGATATGTGTAAACTGCAAACATCTCTCTTCAAACTTTAACACTTGAAGATGCTTAATAAATAATGACCTGGTTAGTTCATTGTTAACTAGCATTTCTTCATATGTCGGAAATGCACGAGAGCAGTGGCGTCACTAGGAGGGTAGGGGGGCAGGGCCGCCCCTTGGTGACACCCGAGCTTAAAATTTTACTGTGTACGATTTTATGTCAGTAAAAAAAGAAGACAAATTTTTTCATACAATGAAATAGGTTAAACGCAAAAACTTTCCTATTAAAAAAAATATCAGTTAACTTGCAATAATAAAACAGTCCCAACACACAAAACAACATTAAAACAAATAAGGAAAAAAAAGAAAAGAAACTATCGCAGCAGAGAGATCTTTAAATTAAACATCGCCGTAAAAACAAAGTTTTTGACTATAAATCCCTGATCTATGAGACAGAACTTAAAGTATTGATTATGTTCCCATGCGACAAACATTTAGAGCCTGAAACTGAGGGAACTGCCTCTGGTGTTAAACACGAGATGTGGTCATCGATGACTACTGCCCTGAAGTCAAGGGACCCGTAAAATAAAAACAATAGCGAACGCTAAATAAAGTTTATAGAGATAAACGAAAAATGCATTTATTTAATTTCGGTACGTTCGATCGATCTGAACTTTTATTTCGATGCAATGTTAGGTGACACAAGTCTATGTGCAAAATTTCAGCTCGATAGCATCACGGGAAGTGGGTCATTTTAGACTTTTGTTTTTCCGCCCGCCCAAGAAAGAGAGACAGAGACGGCGGTGAAGTTAATATAAGGGATTTAAAAGGGCTGGACATGAAAGGGGCAGTGTCTTATATTTTAAAATTATACAAAATCGATACAGCGCCACCTAACTTACATCCATACAGACAACGGAAATCACTATACATAATTAACATAAGTAACTTATTCGTGTTTGATAAATAAGAAATATTAAACTCTCTGAAATGTACACAAAGTATTTCATAATAATTATAAATCCTCAAATCCTATTTTGACATCGTTCCCTTTTCAAAAAACTAAAATATAAGCAAAACAATGACGTCATATAATATTTTTATACAAAATCGATCGCAGCGCCACCTAACAGAATTATAATTACATACATACATACATACATACATACATACATACAGACAACGGGAATTATGTATATTGATTCTTTTAGTTATGTCTCGTACATAAAGGATTTATAGTCAAAAACTTGGTTTTTTTACGGGTTCATTTTATTATTGCGTAGTTGGTTAAATGATGACATATAAAGGAGACATTCCAGTGTTATTTAGATTTTCAACAAGAACGTTTAGTAAGTGTTACTTATGACATCAGAAATTTTAATTTTTGGCTTTAGTCGAATTTAACAATTATTTGATCGTTAATCGAATTTAACCATTATTTGATCGTTAATATTTCAAAAGTTAACGATTAAATTTTTAATTAATAGTTAACAGCCCTATTTAAAATATATAAAAATTTCATGGTTTAAAATATATAAACTTTTTTCTGAAATGTTGATACTATTTTTAAAATCAATGCCACCTTTAAAAATTGGTCCACATTATGTAGGGAAAGATAAATTATTTTTTTTTGTTGTTATTGAATTAGAACCAGCTTCTCGCCGTATCACGACATCTGAACTCACCACATTTTTTATCTTCCCGCTCCATGACTGCCGGAAGTTTGTGGTAGTCATGGGTCCGCCGGATGAACGTTTCGATCTCATCCAACTCCTGGGCCGTGTGATTTCTCGGCACCCAGTGTCCAGCTAGAATTTTATCCAGGTACCTCTGACCTCGTTCGTCCCTGACCGGGGCGGTGCTCGTCTGTAATGTCGTTGTTGTGACTATGTTTGCCTGGGTGGATGTTGATCTGGCCATGGATGTCGTTGTTATGACTATGTTTGCCTGGGTGGAGGTTGATCTGGCCATGGATGTCGTTGTTGTGACTATGTTTGCTTGGGTGGATGTTGATCCGGCCATGGATGTCTTACTTGCTAACATCGCCGTGACACCTTTCTTCTCCTCTGTTACGATCAAAAACGCGCGCTTTAGGCCCAGAGGCGTCTGTTTCGGTTTTGTTGTCCTTGGCCATCATAAAGACATGTTTGCTCTCGTAAGAATACCCCGGCAACAGTATGTGGATATCCCAGGTGTTTCTGCTGAACATTTGAATCGAAAGATAGGACAGCACCAGCATGACCACGAAGAATACCAGGTAACGAAATTTCAGATTCAATCGGGCGGTGGCGTGTGTAGATTCCATGGCAGCTGAAAGTGTTGAATGAAATAGGTTTATGCTAAACATGTCATTCGAATGCAATCAATTTTATAACGTGAAATCAAAACTTTATAAATAACCTTTGTTATTTTATTTTATTTAAATTTTAAGTAAAGGAAAATCGATTTATTAAATAATAAGTTTTTGTATTTCTCTTTTAGAAAATCATTTATTATTTTATTTGTTTCGCCCAGTAAGCTCCTGTTCTTTGTATTTTTTCTTGTATATGTATCTTATATGTAGGTAGTTTTAGAATGTTACATGACGCCTCAACAGTCGCGAAAGTAATGTTAAGATAAGAAAAAGAAACAATAAAGAAGTGTCAAAATTTAAAACCACTGAACTAGAGGATTGGGTATATTTACATATTAATATCTGAAATTAATTGTTTTGTACTGGTTTCATTTTTTTTTATTTTCATGAATTCATGAAGTCCTCCTTGATATTTAAAAGGTTACAAAAATAGTGTGTGTTTAGTAATCTGCTTTTGTGAGCGTGTTACCTTAACAAACATTCAAAACACATACATAAATAATGCATATTGCTTTATATATATATATATATATATTTATATATATTTATTTATTTATTTATTTATTTTATTTTTTTCACCCATTTCCTATGCCTTGACCTCAAGCCGACCTACGTTGGGCTGATAAAAGCCATGACGCACAAGCACGAGTAATTAAGACCGTCCCATTAGCTCATTATTGTTTCTGAAACTCATTTCTATTACAGTCGGACCTCGCTAAGTCGAACTTCCCTAAGTCGAAAACCTCCTTATATCGAATTAATTGTTAGGTCCCGGGCAAATTCTGCGCCTATTACGCCATTTTTCCTAAATCGAAAACACCGTAAGTCGAATTTTTTTCCCGGTTCCTTTAGGTTCGACGTAGCGAGGTCCCACTTTTAAATTTTTTTTAATGTCAAACAGTATTTAAGAAAACGTACCTTGTATTATGAAGAATCATGAACGGTATTTTTTTAACCTAGATGTTTGTTTGTATTTATTCAAATGTATAATAACATACTTTGTTTTGTTTCTTTTATTTTTATTTTTTTAATAATATAAATTTTCCTTTAATTAATTTCAAAACATCTCGTTAGTATTCCTTCGTTCAGGTTCTGTCATCATATTATTTCTCATTGATTAAAATAAACAAACAAAAAAAGCTCAAAGAATTTACAGGTAAAGAACAGAAAATCATACCAATGCAATTTTAGAATAAAAGATTAGAAAATAATCGTTTCACCACATCTTCACAATTCACTACATTCATGCGATGAGTCAAAGAATTTTAAAAACAAAATTCTGCCTCAAAACATCGCCGTAAACGCTTATGTGTAACAGTGCCTCGTTATGAAATGCTGCAGTGTCCTACATTTTACGACGGCATCTATACGTGTGTGTCGGTGGCGAAGCGTTGCTTCTGTCAAATCAATACTGCGTGACAGAATTTTAAAAATATATGAAGAGCTCAAGGGAAGAAACGGCTATGTTACATTTTTGTAGTTTTGAGATATTCAACTTTTAATGCTCTAAATTATACAGATTTCTTATAAATTAACTAAATAGATTTGAATTTTTAATAGGGTCAGAGACATATTTTTTCATAAAACCTCTTACAGAGCATTCTATTTTTGATCCGCTATCAGATACAGGGAATAACTAAAAAAAATTAAAAATGTCACATAGCCATTTATCTTCCCTTGAGGTCTTCATATATAAACTAGGGGTCTACCGATATATCGGCCTGGCCAATATATCGGGACCGATAACTGGATATCGGCAATATCGGTATCGGTAGCATGTAAAGGTCCCGATATTGACGTCACCGATATTTCATAATAAGTGAAATTTTGACCACACAAAAAAAGCACAACAAAAAAAAGCAACCAAAAAAAATCATTTAGATTTACAACATCTCGACAAATTAATATATCGACCCAGATACCGGTATTGCAATAGCCAAAAGAGCCCTAGAATTAATATGTACAGCCACTATACGGTGTGCCATGTGCTATGATATTGTTTAGGTATCGGCCGATTTTAGTATACTCGGAAATACTGTGTAAATAGTGCCTATGCCAAGTATACCGTAATTGCTCTAATAAATGGATAACATGTAAACATTATGTTCACGTAATTGCTCTAATAGCAAAGATGAAAGCAGAATCGCAGATGTCTAAAACATTTCGTTTCGTATGAAATAACAAAATATACCGTGTGCAGACTTGTTGTCATTGGCAACCATTCATCCTTCAACCTCATTTTCACTCTATTACTATTACTTTGTTCTCATTGTTTCATTCATAAAAGGTGGCTGTGTGCAAAAACCACTAAACTATTGGTTAGAATTAATAATTATGAGTCAAAGATGAATTTTTAAAAAGGAGTTCCTAATCTTGCTTGTACATTTTTACAAAGGACGGTACGTTTTATGAGTCATATGTAGGTCATAATCTGGAACTTGTAAACAAATCAGAAACTTTGTTTCTGCAAAAAAAATATCGGTAATATCGGCAAAACTGCATATCGGTAGACCCCTAAATTATAAAATGTAAATAATTACGAGTGATAAATTTAAGAATGACGTCATCAAATATGACCGCTGTTATTTATTTCCTGACAAATAGATCTACTCATATCGGCACTCAAATCGGGAAAAAATATCGGTAATATCGGCAAAAAATGCATATCGGTAGACCCCTAATATAAAAGATAAATAATTACGAGTGATAAATTTAAGAATGACGTCATCAAATATGACCGCTGGTTTTTATCCTAACAAATACTCATATCGGTACTCATATCGGAAAAAAAATATCTGTAATATCGGTATCGGCAATATCGGCAAAAATACATATCGGTAGACCCCTATTGTAAACTTGATAGCCCATTTTAAAATACTATATGGAACTGAACTCCTAGTGTCTGTTCCTTCGGGGCCGGGGGAACAAAATCTTTTTTTCGTAAATGTTTATGACTTTTTTTTTGTTATTATGATTTTGCACGATCTTCAAAAGGTTTGAAAAATTTATCTATTATGCCCCACACTGAATTGAACAGGTATTTTAAAATTCTTATCCTGCACCGATTAGGCCCGGGGGCCCTTAATATCGTTTTTTTCTATCTATCTATCCATCTATCCATCCATCTATCCATCCATCTATCCATCCATCTATCCATCCATCCATCCATCCATCTATCCATCCATCTATCCATCCATCTATCCATCCATCTATCCATCCATCTATCCATCCATCTATCCATCCATCTATCCATCCATCCATCCATCCATCCATCCATCCATCCATCCATCCATCCATCCATCCATCCATCCATCCATCCATCCATCCATCCATCCATCCATCCATCCATCCATCCATCCATCCATCCATCCATCTATCTATCTATCTATCTATCTATCTATCTATCTATCTATCTATCTATCTATCTATCTATCTATCTATTTATCTTTCTATCCATCTATCTATCTATCTATCTATCTATCTATCTATCTATCTATCTATCTATCTATCTATCTATCTATCTATCTATCTATCTATCTGTCTGTCTGTCTATTTATCTATAAAACATATGACGAGAGAGGGTGGTATACAAGAACTGCGGAAATTAACGATTAACTTCTCGATTAATCTTTTTAATGATTAAAAAAATTTTAACGACTAATCGACCCACCACTTATAAATGTACAGGAAGTCAAAAAGTAAAATATGAGGGCCAATAAATATAAGCTAATTTCCGGACGATTACACGAACATTTTGGTTTTAAACTATTGACTGACGTGGATGTTCAAAATGTTGATAAAGTTGCGCAAGGTCCATTTTTTGTGTGCAATATTTATAAAAATTTGCTGCGCGGTGATTCTAAACTCCTACGTGGCGTCTATCAAATGTCTGCGCAGCCGCGCTGCTTAAAGGGAACAATGCTACCATGGTTTTAACACTTCGCTTACATATCACCTGCAAACCAAACATCCACTACAGTATCGGAAACTTCAGCTGAGACAATCTAAAGCTATGTCAACGATCGTTTAGCTCGGCTGGTTATATTATCAATAAGACCAGCTCATTACTTGAACCAAATAATGTCAATACACTTGTCTGTTTGCGTTGTTGGTTAAAAGATGTCATATAAAGACGACATTCCAGTGTTATTTAGATTTTCGACAAGTATTTTAATAAATGACAACATAAATTTCAATTTTTGGCTTTAATCGAAAGTAAAGATTAATAAATCGTACATTTTTCAAAAGTTAACGATTAAATTTAAATTAATCGTTAACAGCCCTAAAATATATATATATATATATATATATATATATATATATATATATATATATATATATAAATATATATATATATATATATAAGTATATCTGTCACTTCGTTCTCTATTTAACTATATATATAGGCAAGAGAAATAGAGGGAGAGAGGAGAGAGATAGATACATTACTAATATATAACTTTAGCTTTAATGCTTGTTGCCTAGGTTCTTAATAATTGAAATGGTAACATGTGCCCGAAACCCCAGCAGATGTCAACCTGAAAGCAACTATCGAACGGTTGAACAATGACATTATTATACATTTAAATATATATGAGTCCGTTTGAGCAAAAAATTGTTCAAATGGAAAAGTAGATCTAGCCTATAGTTTAAAATGAAATGTCATCAATAGTTGAACATTAATAACTATATTTCATTGATAATCGTACATATTCCAATGTCTGTGAAGTAAGTTATCAATCGTACATATTCTAATGTCTGTGAAGCTAGTTATCAATCGAACATATTCTTATGTCTGTGAAGTTAGTTATCAATCGAACATATTCTAATGTCTGTGAAGTTAGTTATCAATCGAACATATTCCAATGTCGGTGAAGTTAGTTATCAATTGACCATATTCTAATGTCTGTGAAGTTAGTTATCAATCGTACATATTCTAATGTCTGTGATGTTAGTTATCTTTTCTCCCTTGAAGAGTTATTTTCCTCGCCCTTGAAAAGTGTTTCAAAGTTTTTTTCCCTTTTTTTAAAATTTAAATTATTTTTAAAACTAAGGGCTTAGGGTGAGGTCAAGGGCTTAGGGTGAGGTCAAGGGCTTAGGGTGAGGTCAAGGGCTTAGGGTGAGGTCAAGGGCTTAGGGTGAGGTCAAGGGCTTAGGGTGAGGTCAAGGGCTTAGGGTGAGGTAAAGGGCTTAGGGAGATGTCAAGGGCTTGGGGTGAGGTCAAGGGCTTAGGGTGAGGTCAAGGGCTTAGGGTGAGGTCAAGGGATTAGGGTGAGGTCAAGGGCTTAGGGTGAGGTCAAGGGCTTAAGGTGAGGTCAAGGGCTTAGGATGAGGTCAAGGGCTTAGGGTGAGGTCAAGGGCTTAGGGTGATGTCAAGGGCTTGGGGTGAGGTCAAGGGCTTAGGGTGAGGTCAAGGGCTTAGGGTGAAGTCAAGGGCTTTGGTTGATGTCAAGGGCTTGGGGTGAGGTAAATGGCTTAGGGTGATGACAAGGGCTTAGGGTGAGGTCAAGGGCTTAGGGTGAGGTCAAGGGCTTAGGTTGAGGTCAAGGGTTTAAGGTGAGGGCAAGAGCTTAGGGTGAGATCAAGGGCTTAGGGTGAGGTCAAGGGCTTAGGGTGAGGTCAAGGGCTTAGGGTGAGTTAAAGGGCTTAGGGTGAGGTCAAGGGCTTAGGGTGAGGTCAAGGGCTTAGGGTGAGGTCAAGGGCTTAGGATGAGGTAAAGAGACTGCTCCAAGGACACACATTTACAGGTAATTTATCTATCGCAAATTCATTATTTTTTAACTTAGTTTGACTAAATAAATCGGGAGTGAGCTCCCATATTTTTTTTTACTCCTTCATAACAGTAATGGTTAAGATGGCACTTCCATTTGAGTGAAGTACCTCTTCCGGTTAATGGAAATCATTCAAAAATTTAAATACACCTACGTTCAGGATCTAATACTTATATATGAAATTTCGTCCACCTAACTAAAACAGTACTCAAGCTATTGTGATCGCATCACACACACAGACACACATGATAGCAAAACTTGGGATTTCCGACTTAAAACTGTGTAAAACGTTAAAAAATCTCGGTTTAAATATTTATTTTTTTCCCATAAAAGACTTTCCCCTACACTCAGTTTAGGAGTATGTCAAATGGAAACTGTGTTTGACAATAGCGTGCCTTTCGTCTCTTTCTTTCTTTAAATTCTGCACTTAATCAAAGTAGATCGATTAACTAGAACTCTTTTATTAACTGGAGCAGAATTCAATCCTATTATTGTACATGTTTCTAACAGGTATTGATTTTACTGTTACGGCTCTCTTTGAAAACGAAATCGATTCTTTTAAAGTGTCTCTAGTGCACGGTCATCGAACTAGGTTAAAACAATTGAATACCTTGTGGTGTAGACAAGAGCTGAGCTCTTCTGTCCTGAAGCAAGTAACACACTGACACACACAAATGTTTTGATTCAGTATTTTACTCTTTTTTTTTGTCTTAAACTTAAAGATATTTTAGATTGTTATAGATCATTTTAGAAAGCATTTTTTAAAAATACGAAATCGATATTTTTTAGGCTTAAAGTTGTTATGGTACGCGAAAAAAAATGTAGATCCCCTATTTCTTCATAGGAAAGTGGAAAAGCAGTGCGATATCATCAGGCGAAATCTATGCTAAAATGTTCGAAGTTGCAGAGCAAAGTAGTGATTGAAAAGCTCGAGTTGAAGTCGAGTCATTGTGCAAACAACTTAAGAACTTCAATTTCATTGTTTTAATTGCTTTTTGGTTCGACAAATGGATTCAATTTAATTACATTAACAAAATATTTCTTTCGATCTATCAACTACAGTTGACAGCATATATTTGATATGGTGAAATTGTACAGAAATGTCGGTTTTGAAACAGCAATAGAAATTGCAAAAGAATTTGCCACGGATTTAGAAGTTAAATCCATTTTCAAAGAGACGAGAGTGTGAATTAAAAATGTTAGTATGTAGGAGAAGATGAGTAATATATCGCGATGAAGCAGAAAAATTTCGCACATTTTTTTTAACCAGCTTGTTGATATGGCAATCACGTCGATAGACAATCGCTTTTAACAACTGTGAAGGCTTCATGACTCGTTTGGATTTCTCTATAAATTTCATCAATTACAACACAAAAAAAAACATTAAATAAAAAAATTTTAAAAATAAAATAATTGCTGTATAAATCTAGAGAAAAAGCTGGAGAAAAAGCTGGAGAAAAAGCTGGAGAAAAAGCTGGAGAAAAAACTGGAGAAAAAGCTGGAGAAAAAGCTGGAGAAAAATCTGGAGAAAAAGCTGGAGAAAAAGCTGGAGAAAAAGCTGGAGAAAAAGCTGGAGAAAAAGCTGGAGAAAAAGCTGGAGAAAAAGCTCACAGCCTGCGCAAGTAAAGAACCTGAAGAGTTGCAGTCATTGAGTTCCATAATTTCTGCAGTCACCTACAACGATCCTCTTAAGATTTTGCAGTTGCTTTCAGTTAATAAGGATTATAGAGACTTTCCTAAGACACACAACTATTTCTGTCACTGTGGCTTTCTGAGAAACTAAAAGTTATTAAAACCTATATGCAATAAACAAATTTATTCACGATAGGTTCAGTAACTTAGCTATTTTGTCAATTGGGAATGATGCAGCTAAGGATATTGACAATAATGAACTTATTTTCGGATTTTGCAGCCACCAAAGCTCGCAATGTTTCTAATAAGTTGTACAAACAAGGTGGAGATAGAAGATATACTTAACTTCTAAACTAACGCTAGTATATGTAGTTATAATGTTAAGTTATATAATATATATATATATATATATATATATATATATTTATATATTTTTATATATTAGGGATGTTAACGATTAATTTAAATTTAATCGGTAACTGTTGAAATATCAACAATGAATTAATCTTTAATTTCGATTAGAGCCACAAATTTAAAATTACGGTGTCATAACAATGCATAGAAGACAACATGGCATAGTTTAGCATGACAATAGCTAGTTTGGAAAAAAAATGGGATGTAAAAAATTGGTTCAATTACCCTCTGTGAAATGATATTGACATTTGTTTAAATTTATATTTTTATACATATTTCGAATTAGGCTAACAGCATTGACATTGACATAGGAGATGTCTGAACGCATAATGGCTTTGTCTTGAAATCTCGCACACGAATGAAACTTTTTAATGTATTTGTCTGAGCCAAATGCGCATTTGTTGAAATCTAAGTCTAGTCTTATGTCGTGTCTTATCTGTTACATACGCTCCCTCTATACAGAAGATTATTGCGTCTTACGTTCGGCTAAGAACTTATTGGCAAGTGACACAGCCTTCACTGGCAACGGCGACGAGGGACAATGCTATTCCCAGCCGCCCTTGTTTCCCCAACTAGTGTCAGGTACCCATTCGGTGCTGGGTGAACTCAGGGGCACCCTTGGCCCCGGGAACACATCTCTGCCTCCACGGAGTTTTGAACCCGTGACACTCGGCACACAGGCGGAGCACGCGTGTCGCACCATGTCACTTAAGGGACTCGCTGGTTGGTAGCAGTAGGTCAGTGGATTAAGGCTGAGGAAAACGAGTTGAATTATGGGTAACACGGTTTGCCATCTGAAGAAAAATGTTTTCAAACTGGGGCACACTGGATTAAATCTGGAGCACACTGGTTTAAATCTGGAGCACACTGGTTTAAATCTGGGGTACACTGGTTTAAATCCGGAGCACACTGGTTTAAATCTGGGGCACACCGGTTTGAATCTGGGGCACACTGGTTTAAGTCTGGGGCACACTGTAAAAAGTCTTTGTCACTTCATTGAATCTTAAGTAATACTAGACTCATCTAAGTCAGCGTGATCGGCATAAAAAATCAATATACATAATTTTCAATCTCTGTCATGTCTGTCCGTGACGCTATGCGAGGTAACTCCCGATAAAACAAAATATATAGAAGTAAAAATGTTGCTTTTGAGATTAACAAAATGTGTTTCTCGCCATAAAATATTGTGACGTGACGTCATTATTTGAGCTTTTATTACTGTGTGAAGGGAACGAAGTAAAAAGAGCCATGTTTTATTTGATGTGATTAATATTATTAATTTTTTTTTGTATTAAATGTTCGTTTTTGTGTATGTGTCCATGTCAATATTACGTACGTAATTATAAATTAAATTTTCTATATTAATATACAACATTCATTTTTCGGTTTATGAAATTTACAATTGGTTGTCGTTTGGTTGTCAAGTTTCGATGCGTTTTGAACTACAAAGCCATTATTTATGACTGCAAATGAAATTTGACAACTTATGTTACAGTTTAGCGTTTGTTTTTCTTTTATACACTTTGGGATTGCATAATTGTATGTTTACAAAAATAACATATTTAAAAATCGGACTCCTCCCCAAAATAGTTTTTTTTTAAATTGTTATTTACATGTAATATTTTATTGCGTCTTAGACTAATTTGGAAAAAAAAATCTTTGCTTTTAATATAGAACTGGAAGGGTTGCTGACTTGACAATAATGAAAACGTTTAGTAGAATTCCTAAAACGTGTATATTAAATTTTATATACGATTACCTGTTGATACTTTACTATTTTCTTTTATCCAGTGATTAACATTACTTCAAAGGTTTCATGCAAAATAAATAGTTCGTTGTTATTCATATTTGTAAATAGTTACAATTTTTTATTTAAATGTTTTTAATAATGTAAAGGTAATAATGTATGGACCAATGGGCACATAAACTGACAAGTCACATAGGTCTTGAAAAGGTGCTGAATTGACAATAATAAAAACGTTTATGTGAATTACTAACACGTTTATATTAAATTGTAAATATGATTAACAGTTGATAATTTAATCTTTTCTGTTATCCTGTGACAAACTTTGCTTACTACGTTTCATGCAAAATGAATAGTTCTTTGTTATTAACATGTGTAAAAATTACATTTTATTTTTTACATGTTTTGGTAATGTTGTGGTAAAAATGTATGGACAAATGGGCTAAACTTACAAGTCATAATGATCAAGGAAGCTTAAACTGCTTCAAATCACAGATGTGCTTGATGTGGGTCACATTACAGTCACATAATTTATTTTTAACGCACTGTGCTGTATTACTGGTGCACTCATAATTGGTGCGCACTATTCAATGCCGCAAGTTAACGTCCGGCTGACCCCTCAGCAATATTTGTTAATACTTCGAACTTCAAACTTCTTTGCTGTAGCATCACCTTATGCTGTGTGTAATTCACTATGCATTTACTATTATCCTGATTATATCATTATTATTCATGCAAACTTATATAACGCGAAGCCTAAGCTTGGATGTTTTCTCATAACACGTATATTCGTATATATAATCAAAATATATACTCTGCTATGTCCGTTCGTAACGCTAGATTTTAGAAAGCGCACCGCTAAAAGAATATCCTTGAAAAAAATACTGAAAAAAAACCCAGAAAAAGCGCTATTTACAAAGGTCCGCATAAAAGTGTTCAATATGGAAAAGAGATTTAATTTTTCTCTCTTGGTCTCTACATTTTCTGATTATTTACTATGCTGCTTTCAGGCAAAGGGGGATGTCAAAAACAGAAATATATCCATTTTGAAAACTTCCTTCATTTTTGACGGGTAATACACTAGTATATATATATATATATATATATAATCATGATCTAAGATTTACCAGTCGTTAAGGGCTTAAAAATCCTCGGTTTCTTTATAAATTTTCGCAGATATCTTTCAAACCTTTTTTATATCTGTAACTATCTTCAGTTTTTTATTCTAATAATTTAATTTTAGTCACCCCGCCTCAACTCCTGAAATAATCCATTCATATCTTTTTCTTGACACGGATGCACATATTTCTATTATATGCTTTGAATTATGTTAACATCACATCCTTGAGGCATTTAACCGAACGAGATTACAAGTGACTTCTTAAGTTCCTGTACACACGCGATCTCTACCAGCAAACAAGAAATAAAAACTCGAATGAGTATTTAAACTCAATTTCCAGCAAAGAATTTCCGATTTTTTTATCAAGGGAAATCATTCTAGATTACATTAAAAGTCGATTCAAATAAGTAATTCTGAAACCAACCACAATATGACGTCATATCCCTTCACGCTACATCACACCAAGAATGTGTCAATATAATGCGCACCACGCAAGAGTCTAACATAAGCATTCACAAAGCGGGAAAACCCCATTAACTATCATTCTAGATGACATAAAAAGTCATTTCAAATCAATAATTTTGAAACTGAATAAAACAATTGCTTTCAAAAATTGCTTCTAAAATTACGGGAGTCGAACAAATGTATGCCTTTTTCAAATTCCTTTTCCAAAATTGTTCTAAATATTATTAGCTATTGTTTGGCGTTTTGTTTTAACCCAATAGATGTTATGGTTGGCGAGAAATTGACTAAATATTGATATTTTTCGGGTTTTTTTTTAATAGATTTTCCAGGAAATCCAGTAAACCTTTTCGGTGTTTTTTTTTGGCCGTTGCACATCCTTGGGACCTCCTTAGAATATTTGCAAAGACCCGAACCCTCTATCTGGTATGGTTCTGGAGGAATTGCATGTGCAAACGTTACAGAAATTTCGAATCTATAAAAGCAATTTTTCCAAGGGAAATTGCTTTAAAAACGTTTACTGTGATTCTGGATCAATCATTCATTTCATTGTCACTACACACCGTGAAAGGAAGTGAACGGTCTCACCACCACTATCTACTATCGGCCAATCGGTAGGCTCCTTTCTTCGTGCGTTTATTACATCACGTGACATCTTCACAGACTATCTGTATTTATTGTTATTCTACTTAATATGTCTGCAACCACATTGTCCTTTCCCTTCACAGGTTTAATGTCAAATTTGTAGTCGGCTAATAGCATAGCCTAGTTCAATACAGTCATTCTTCAGTTGACGAGTATGAATTCAAATCGATGGGCTTTGAATGTTTCTTCAGACTGTTAAATGTTCAATAATTCACCAACCATGACTTCGATTATGTCCATTCACAATATCAATTCCAGCATCTTGAATAAGTTGCTTAGCTTTTGAGATGTCATTTTTGCTTCCAGATAGTTCAATAGAATTTCTACCAGATGAGTCAATGTCAGAAAGCTTTATCTGAAAATCATTGTCTTTATCTATGTCTTTCATTCTGCTTAATAAACAACCAATTGTTCTTCCTACTTCAGATGATTCCACACGAATGGATTCAGATTCACTAGTACCATCTTTATCTCTGGTACTGTGGTTTTCATCCCTTTTATAAAAAACTTGATTTTTCATAGTGGCTAAAGTGTCACTGGTTCTTATTTGTTCCAAATTCAATTTTATTATTTTTCTATCATTCATGTCTTGGTTTTCATTCTTTCTCCATGGTTGATCATAATTTCTTTTCTGGAGTCAAAATTGTATTTGCCTCTCCATGATCTTCTGCTTTGATTATAATCTCTATTTATGGAATTATGATTATTTCTTCCTCTCCATGATTGTCTTTCTTGATCATAATCTCTATGTCTGGAATTATGATTATATTTTTCTCTCCATAATTGTCTATCTTGATAATAATCTCTATGTTTGGAATTATGATATTTTTCTTTCCATGCTTGGCTACCTTTGTTTTCAAAATGACCTTATCTTGACCTTTCTTCTGTTTTCTTTCTTATAGGGCTGCCATTAGGTGACACCCTATTTGGTTGTCCTTTATTGTGGTAACACTGCTTCGCCATATGTCCTGGCTTGTTACAGTACCAGCAAATAGACTGTCTGTTGCCTTGGTTTGGCAGACTCTGGTTTCTCATACCTTGCCTTTTTTCATGACTTTTAATTTGTATAGCTGCAAATATGTCTTGTCTCTTATCCATTTCCACATTCGGGTGAGAGTCTTTGAATGTTTGTAATGCATTTGTTAGCTCTGCTTGAGTACGAACTTTTTTATCAGTTAGGTATGTGAATAGAGTTGGTGTTGCATTTTCTAAAAACTTGTCAATTAACACCATGTCTAGTATGGCCTTTGGATTGCTCGTATCTATTGCTGTCAGTTCCAGCCATTTTTTAGTTTGACTTGTGCTTCATGCACTATGATCTGTGGATCTTTGTCCATCTTGATTCTCATTTCATGAAATTCTCTTCTATAATCATTTTCTGACTTTCCAAAATGACATAGAAGTGCCTTTTTGACATTCTTATATATGCTTTTGTCTTCTTTGGCTATACTGTTATAAGCTCCAAATGCTTCTCCAGTTAATTGAGTCATCAGTTGTGCTGGCCAATCTTCTTCATTACAGCCTTTCATATCCATTATGGATTCGAAATAATCCAGATAAACATCCATTTTTTCTTTCTGGCTATCATATTTTCTTACTTTGATTGTATCCCTTGGTGCTGACCTTCTATTTGTTTCATTACCAGGATTTTGGCCTCTACTCTCTAAATCAAGTTGTAGTTTTAACTTGTCAATTTGAAGTTGTTCAATTTCTCTTATTGCAGCTCTTTCTTCTCTTTCAATTATTAGTCTTTGCCTCTCTTTTTCTTCAGTCTCTTTTTCATTTTCTTTTTCTTCAGCTTTTCTTAGCTTTTCTTTTCTTCAGCTATTCTTTGATTTTCTTTTTCTTCAGCTTTTCTTAGCTGTTTTTTTTTCTTCATCTATTCTTTGATTTTCTTTTTCTTCAGCTATTCTTAGCTTTTCTTCTTCTTTGGCTATTTGTACTTTTTCTTCAATGAAATCTCTCATTTCTTTTCCTTTTAGTCCGATCTCTTTAGCTATGGCAGTGAATTCTTTGTAGTAATCCATGTTAAGTTTGATTGAATAATATGAGTTAAGCAATTTAATAATGAATTTAGGTATATATTGATAAAGTTATAAATCTTCCAAATGAAAAATCTTGAATTCAAAATGTTAAGTTCAAATAAGTGACACGTCTTAACCATGCAATCTAGTTTTGACAAAGTGAGACAACAAAGAATCCTCACACGGGATCTTTAGTATACTTTATATATACGCTCCCTCAGATTGAAAAAATATATCTAATGGTCCAATCGTTTTGAATAAAAGTCACTTGATTAAATTTTCAATTTTCTAGTAGTGTTTTTAACGATTTAGTTCACTCCATTAATCCAAAATTGCAATTATCAAACTCTTCACACAATGGATGGATAAAAATTCCGTTCCTTTATTTATAATTCACACTTCATAATTAATAGTCCATAGCTTTCCAAGTTCCAGGTTATGTTTACAAATATTTCCTGGAAACAACTAGCATTGAGCCTGTTGACGTCACGACCTATATATGTTCACCGTGTGTCACCATTCAGTAAGCCTACACGACCCAGATTCCAGCACTGTGTAGTATGCTTGTACTGTCGTTGACTGTGACGTAGAACAAACTAGGCGACCTAGTTGTATACACCGCACGCCGTGACCATGTGCTTGTATGCAGCCATCTTGAAATATTCTTGTATTTTCATTGAACCACAAAAGTTTATTCACAGCTTCTTACAAACTTGAATATTCAAAAAATACGATAGCTGCTAATATTTCTTCTTTTAATGAATACTTTCCTTTTTGAAATATCCAATACTTGTTATTTCCACGAAACCTCCTTTCTAAAATCTCTTGTATTGTGTTCACTTAGAACTTATGCCTAATGGCAAAATACTTTTACTTCGACACCAATGTAACTATTTTCTTGTTACTTTTTGGTAGGCGTTCTCACAATACAGAATCTTGTGCACAATAATCCACTGAAGAATTTGTTTCAATTAAACAACTTTAATATTTATACTTTGTACACAGAAATATCATTTGAGGTTATACAACGTGGAAATCTTGAGGCATGCACACATTACCTCCTTTCTTGACGGAAGTCTTCTAACAACTGTCTCGCCCAACCTTTTCCGGCCAATCGGAAGGCTCTTTTCTTCGCGCGTTTATTACATCACGTGACCTCTTCGTCACAAGTCATGTTAATCACACGTGACAGTTACCCCATAGAAATTGCTAGGTTATAGTAGTAGTAGTTACCCCATAGAAATTGCTAGGTTATAGTAGTAGTAGTTACCCCATAGAAATTGCTAGGTTATAGTAGTAGTAGTTACCCCATAGAAATTGCTAGGTTATAGTAGTTGTAGTTACCCCATAGAAATTGCTAGGTTATAGTAGTTGTAGTTACCCCATAGAAATTGCTAGGTTATAGTAGTAGTAGTATACCCCATAGAAATTGCTAGGTTATAGTAGTAGTAGTTACCCCATAGAAATTGCTAGGTTATAGTAGTAGTAGTTACCCCATAGAAATTGCTAGGTTATAGTAGTTGTAGTTACCCCATAGAAATTGCTAGGTTATAGTAGTAGTAGTAACCCCATAGAAATTGCTAGGTTATATTAGTAGTTACCCCATAGAAATTTCGCTGGCACGGAGACTAAAGAATGTTTGAATCACTGGGCCGTATGAAGCATTTCTCGGAGGTTTTTTTTATAGGAACGTATTTTTTTAGTGTAGTGAAGTCAATATGGTATTTGAAATCACTCTAGTAGAGTTGCTCAGTTTGTATTATTCAAAATCTGCACTAAATTATTTTTAAAAAATTTATATTTTATTAATATATTTTTTTGTATTAACGAAAGATGTCCATGAGAAAGACATTAGCCTTTAATTTGTTTTAATTGCTTTATTGGTGTTCGGTCATATTATTTCAACAAGGATCTTCTTTTCTTTCCTTTCTTTTTTCAATTTTTTCCAATCTGTGTTTAAATTGTATTTCTACCCGTTGTAAATCATACACCGCATGAGAAACACTGTACATAGTACACCTCATGTCTATTCAGAACATTCCACTTAGAGAATCACATTTGGTACAACCACATATAATGTAACCCAGGTATAGTACACCGCATCCAATATAGCCCGTGTATAGTACACCACATATAATGTAACCCATATATAGAACACCGCATCCAATATAGCTCATGTATATTACACCACATATAATGTAGCCCATATATAGTACACCGCATCCAATATAGCTCATGTATATTACACCACATATAATGTGGCTCATGTATATTACACCACATATAATGAAGCTCATGTATATTACACCACATATAATGTGGCTCATGTATATTACACCACATATGATGTAGCTCATGTATATTACACCACATATAATGTAGCTCATGTATATTACACCACATATAATGTAGCTCATGTATAGTACACCGCATATAATGTTGCCCATGTATAGTACACCACATATAATATAGTCCATGTATAGTACACCACATATAATGTTGCCAATGTCTAGTACACCACATGTAATATAGCCCATGTATAGTACACCACATATAATGTAGCTCATGTATAGTACACCACATATAATGTGGCCCATGTATAGTACACCACATATAATATAGCCCATGTATAGTACACCACATATAATATGGCCCATGTATAGTACACCACATATAATGTAACCCATGTATAGTACACCACATATAATGTAACCCATGTATAGTACACCACATATAATATAGCCAATGTATAGTACACCACATATAATGTGGCCCATGTATAGTACACCACATATAATATAGCCCATGTATAGTACACCACATATAATGTGGGCCATGCATAGTACACCACATATAATGTGGCCCATGTATAGTACGACAAATATAGTATAGCCTATGTATAGTACACCACATATAATATAACCCATTTATAATACACCACATATAATGTGGCCCATGTATAGTACACCACATATAATATGGCTCGTGTATGGTACACCACATAATATAACCAATGTATAGTACACCACATATAATGTGGCCCATGTATAGTACACCACATATAACATAGCCCATGTATAGTACACTACATATAATGTGGCCCATGTATAGTACACCACATATAATGTGGCTCATGTATAGTACACCACATATAATGTAACCCATGTATAGTACACCGCATATAATGTAACCCATGTATGGTACACCACATCAAATATAGCTCATGTATAGTATACCAAATCAAATATAGCTCATGTATAGTACACCGCATATAATGTAATCCATGTATGGTACACAACATATAATGTAGCCCATGTATAGTACATCACACATAATGTAGCCCATCACAAGGGGATGAAATCTCAAATGCTATTTTCTATATTTATAAACATTATAAACATTAATGTGTAGACTATGTGTGGGGCTATCTAACCTATTTCTTAGTGATTGATCAGTTCTAGCTAAGCCAAATGCAGAAACATTGATCAGAAAACTAAATTTTAGCGAAAATTTTGATGGAAAATTATGTTAATGATAATATGTTTGTTTCTAATATTCTGCTGTGTTGCATTATTTCAATAACAATAATTGTCTATGATATATTGATTAAACTTTATCCTATATAATTAAAGGCAAGTTTCTGTCCGTTCTGTCCCGTCATCTATAGCGATTGGTCCCTCAAACACATATGACTCCTACAGCCAATCATATTGAACACGTTTACGCCATTTACGCGGACTTTCAAAACGAGTTATTTTTGGTGCAGTATTTCTTCCAAGACTTTATTTTGAGTTATGCGCGTTGGGATTTATAGTAAAACGCTCTGTTTTTACAAGTTATTTATTTTAACTATAATGAATAGTATTTTTGACGTGATGCACATGTATGCCGGTCGAGACGGCTGTTGGAGGGGAGTTACAACATGCCACCGAACGGTGGCGGAACGTTCTTGGACGGGCTTTGTTGCTCGTGTATGTATATTGTGCCAAAACATAATTCGCGCTTTTGATTTATTCCGTGTCTGATTTCTAAAACTATTTCTGTGTTGTTATTGTGGCAACAACATTACTTTTTAAAAATTTAATTTCTTTTTTTTCTTCTCCTCTTGTCGGTTCTGCAATTATATTTAATGTGTGATAAAGCCTAAAAACGCTGAAATTTCGAATTAAATTAAACACCTATTTTAGATTAGGATCTTACAGTGTTATTTGAACTTTAGAATTTTAATTTACTTACCGTATCGGCGGGAGAACATTTTAAGTTATATGAATTGAGAAAATAAACACGCTTTCATAATAATATACGTTCTAAACTTATGTGCAGTAATTGTATAATTTTTTTTACTTTCTTTTTACTACAGGTTAAAATTAATACCCCCAACCCCCCCCCCACCAAA
Organism: Ampullaceana balthica; assembly: GCA_944989445.1. Taxonomy (NCBI): domain Eukaryota; kingdom Metazoa; phylum Mollusca; class Gastropoda; family Lymnaeidae; genus Ampullaceana; species Ampullaceana balthica. Next base: position 376,779 of record CALYLW010000231.1, on the reverse strand, counting down.
ATATATATATATAATATATATACATATAAAATATTGCGTCTGAATTTCTTGAAAATGTTGACAGCCACTGAAGTTACTTGTCTAAGAATGGGTTTTGAGTACATTACATGATGTGTGCTGGCGATAACTTTTAGGGAAAGTGGTACTTGACCACTTCCGTCATGAAAGCATGCTGTCAAGTGTGTAAAGAATGAACTCATGCATGTCTTAACTAAGAAAATATAAACAATTGAAAGCGGCGACTTTTTTTTAAAAAAACACTTTCGGCAAATTGGCTTAAAGAGAATGGGAAATCAGTGTACGCGATTTTTTTATATTTTTAAAATTTACACTTTGAAAGTACTTTCTTTTAATAGTTTTTCTTTGTTAAACTTTAATGCTCGCAACACTTATGTGCGATTTTAATGGGGGTTTTTTTTCGCAAAGCTTTTAGCTAAATATGAAAATCATAGTAATTTCCCTAATTATAACTCACCAAAATGTATTGTGTGTCCCTTGCCGAAAACCTTAAGAGCAAAATTAATCCTACTTCCCATTAGCTGGACAGCTGGATTGTTGGATCAATTGCCCATCGTTCAAGGTGGGTCATGCTACAGTAACATTCCGTTAATCCGGCACGTTCGGGACCGGCTCGGTGCCGGACTATCGGAAATTCCGGTCTATCGGGCGGTGCCGTTTCTTTTTAGTGTAGGCTTTGCCGTAAAACAAATGTACTTTGGTTTTTTTTAAACTACATACATACATACAATATGTATACAATTATAAGAACAATTAGGTTAATAATTAAACTACAAATACAGTATGCAAATACAACAAAGTTTATTTCTGATTGAGAGCCAGTGTTACGTGTTTTCGTTTCTCTCCTTTTGAACTCGAAGGCTTTGGTTTTGAAAATATTGTCACTATACAGTTAGAACGAAACTCACTTTGTTTGTAAACAGTTTCAAAAGTTACGTACGTCACTACAGATGTAGTGTATTACAGTAGAGAGTACTGAGACACAGTTTACTGCGATGGGAAACGACACAAAACAACAACGCACACAAAAATGGCGAGAGGCTTCGTGATTGATTATCTGTGCTGCACTGCAACTGTATTTGTTGTGAAAGCTGAGACTAGCCGGCCACTAATTGTTTCCGAACAATACCGAGCGCTTCCCCGAACTACCCCGAAAACTGCATTAAACTTAAAGTCAGTACAATTTTATTGTAATAGCTGCCACTGTCCATGCAAGAGTCTTAAAAAAACTGTTCATTTTTGTCTTGTAAAAATGATTTAAGATTGCTGTATTGGTCAAATAATTGCACATCATCTACAATACCCTTCTCGTTCAAATACAATATACACGGCAAAAGGTCATCAAGTTTACATTATTTGATATTATCTAAGTACATCCAATTAAAGCATTTAAGTTGATCAAAAGTTTTCATCCACTTTTCTAAGTAACTAATGCAAGTTTCATACACCAACTAAACATCTACCAAACTCTTCTTCTTGACCACTTTCCTTAAGTCTTCTCAACATCTCCTTGACTTTCAGTGAAATAAATGTCTCCTCTAATCTATTTTTAAAAACTTACAAGGTTGTATGAAGATGGCTCATAACCTCAAATACTGCTGTTATTTAAATTACATTAATACTGACTTCGATATTTTTAACCTAGAACTAGATTTTTCGTCCCTGTCTAGATTTTAAAGTTTTAAAAATAGCCATAATCTATTTTTATTTAAATTAAATATACGATGTAATATTTATAAAAGCGATAGATGAAAATTATAATATAAAATTTAAGAAAAGCCCAACATTTTAAACGATTTTAGCTTTGCCTGCCGGACGGAGAACAATGAGCTAACAAAGGACATGTCCTTCTGCCGGACTTCTGGCAACCTTATTTTTTAGTCGTTGTCTGGGTACTTGTAATGACCACAAGGACAGGCTACAACTCAAAGTAACTCGAACACCAGCATAACATACAAAGTTTTATTATCGTCCAACAAGGTCCTTCAGCACGCAACAACAGCAAATCTCTAACTGACTATAGACTCTCTACCGTCCCTACGTCACGTTCACTATCACGCGTCACATCTTCTCATGCTAGTCATGGTGTTCAATACCTTGCGAACTATTGCGCACTGCACCACAGACTCATAAAAACACATACACACTGGGAAAACCCCATTAGCTATAATATTTCCCTGACATTTTCCCCCTCTTCACTTTAGATTTAACTCACGGAGTTAAATCTACAACCTGAAATTTATAGCATCTTAAAGATACAATTTGAAACTATAAATAATGACGTAGGTGACGCTTAAGTTCATCACAACATTTAACAAATCTGACTGTGAAAATTTAAAAAATATGTTCACAACAAGAATATTAACTTGAATAGTTCATAATACTGAGCTGTCTGGCTCACGTAATAAACACCTTATTATACTCAATACTGAGCTCTCCCGGCTCAAAACAAATTCTTTCTGACAAAGAATTATTTCTTGATCGTCCTCTGCGCGAGGCATAAGTTATGGGTTAACGTCTTATCCATACATAACAACAGAGATCAGCTTCCACTGAGCACTACTGGCTCACATAACAACAACTATCAGTTTCCACTGAGCACTACTGGCTCACATAATAACAAATTATTATTCTCAATACTGAGCTCCCCTGGCTCACATAATAACAAATTATTATTCTCAATACTGAGCTCCCCTGGCTCACATAATAACAAATTATTATTCTCAATACTGAGCTCCCCTGGCTCACATAATAACAAATTATTATTCTCAATACTGAGCTCTCCTGGCTCACATAATAACAAATTATTATTCTCAATACTGAGCTCTCCTGGCTCACATAATAACAAATTATTATTCCCAATACTGAGCTCCCCTGGCTCACATAATAACAAATTATTATTCTCAATACTGAGCTCTCCTGGCTCACATAATAACAAATTATTATTCCCAATACTGAGCTCTCCTGGCTCACATAATAACAAATTATTATTCCCAATACTGAGCTCCCCTGGCTCACACATAAGTTCTTTCTGATAAAGAATTCTTCCTTCATTGTTCTCTGCGCGAGGCATAAGTAATTATTCATATCTCGTCTTTAAACCTTTATATATACATATACACATCAATAGCCACTGAGCCCACCTGGCTCACGTAATAATATATTCTCTGTCTCCAGCACGAGACACATTATAGGAATAGCATCAAAGCCTGCCATTGCTACCCTGCTTTTTCTTTAACAGCATACTAGTATATCATAAATAATGTGTAATCCACAACAAAATTGATTAAACTCAATCATCATAAAATATGCCAACAGCTGATGTCAAGCAATACAATTCCCTATAATTCTAAAATGCTACACAAGTCACGTCATACATAAACAAAACATTTGTAGCAAAAATTCATGATCATAAGACAAAATACACAAGACATGAAACCAGAACAGAAATAAAAATTCACAGTAGTTGTACGGATGGGGGTATATTTCTTTTGTCAGTACCACCCATCAAAAATAAAAAGTGCATATTATCATTTAAATGATGCGCATGAAATCTGTCCTTGTATATATTGTTCAGGCCTTCACATTTTTCTTTTTTACCATAGCATCTGGTGTCGCTATTACATTGTCCATATTTCAGGATTACATCTTGACCCACCCCTTTACACGTCCGCGTAGCGTGAAACAACATATTTAACAACATGACACATCCACCCTCAAATCTCGACCATATTTTTATGAGTTAACCAGTTATCAATGTCATTAACTGAAAAAGAAAACCAATGCCCAAAATTGAAATGTCAACGGTTCTAAGTGACTCTGTGGCACGGGTCCGGTCTATTATGTCAAGTAAGCAACAACGATCTGTTGGGTCAGGGGCCAATCTTTCTCTGACCCAAATGTAGAGGTTCTCATTATTATATTCAGTCTCTCCATCTTCATTTTCTTCAGCTTCATTAAATGTGACATCATTATCTATTTGAACCTTATTTTCCATCTTTTCACCTTTAACTTTTACTTCATCTGTATTAACTTCCATTTGATCAACGTTTGTATCTGATACAAGGGCGACTATAACTGACTGATTTTCAGTGGGCCTCACATCATGTTTCATCTCTGGCCAATATTTTTTTCCTTTTCAACGTCTTTTCCAATGAGTACCTGATTATTATCAACTACATGTTCCGCTTTTTCTTTTCCAGCTACACTCTCGAGCAACTTAGTATTTTCCTGCATAATACTTTCAATTATTGTATCATTTTCCATTTTCCTCAGACTTAAATCAGCAATTTTTTCTTCTTTTTCTACCAGCATTATCCACAAGTCAGCAATTTCTTCGTCATTAAGTGTTATGTTTCGGCTTAGCTCGAAATTCTCCATTTCTCTATGAGCAAGAGTTTCTAAAATATATGTGGTTTCTATCTCTTTGTCCAAAATAAAGTCGAGGAGGCAAGCAAACAGCTCAACGGCTCGATGAATGGACACTACGGTCACCAACAGCTCACTGGAACTGAACAGATCAGATCCACGTTGCGCTGATCCAGGGGAACACAACGACGGCACAATGGATGTGTACAGAACAGGCTCACGTTGCGTTGATCTACAGGAACATCACAACTGCACACTGGATGTGTACAGAACAGCCCCACGTTGCGTTGATCTACAGGAACATCACAACTGCACACTGGATGTGTACAGAACAGCCCCACGTTGCGTTGATCTACTGGGACAGCACTCACAGCACACCAGACTATAATAGAACAGGGCTACTTGCGTTGACGGACTAAAACGGCACCTACCCCACTCTGGAAGTGGGTGGAACAGACTTACGTTTAAAGACTGGAACGCCACCGACAGCACGCTCGTCACTGAGCCCAGTAGAGCAAACTACGTCACTAACCTTGTTTGAAGGACGTTCAATGTCTACTGGAAACTTGAGTTACTTGCTGCCTCGGTCAACAAATAATCCCGGAACGGTAACCCTAAATGTTACGTCGTTGTCTGGGTACTTGTAATGACCACAAGGACAGGCTACAACTCAAAGTAAATCGAACACCAGCATAACATACAAAGTTTTATTATCGTCCAACAAGGTCCTTCCGCACGCAACAACAGCAAATTTCTAACTGACTATAGACTCTCTACCGTCCCTACGTCACGTTCACTATCACATCTTCTCATGCTACGTCATAGTGTTCAATACCATGCGAACTATTGCACACTGCACCACAGACTCATAAAAACACATAACACTGTGAAAACCCCATTAGCTATAATATTTCCCTGACACCTATGTTTAGCTGCGTTTAAGCTGTGGTTCTCACACTTGACAAACAATGCTCTGTGATTTCTGGCACATATTCGCAGTTGAAGGCCGGATTTTTGCCCAGTCATTACATCAGCATTGTTATGTTATTGTGACCGACTTTCGGCTAGAGGTATGTTATTATTGTTATCATATTCCAGTTTCTCTACGATAACCATTTCAAGGCTTGCTGCGTCTTTGGAATGTATCTGAACAAAGCCTAAAAATGATTCTTTAATGGTTACTTTTTTTAGTTTTAAAATCGACATGGCACCCCCTAATGCTCAATGGGGGCGCCAAAATCATGCTTGCCAACTTGTTTTTAATGACGATATTTGTGGAGCTCCAAATTCAATCTTGCAAAAGTATTTCAAATACATTAGTTTACATCAAAATAAATTTAAATAATTAATTTTAATATTTATTTTGCGCCCCCAAACGTGGCGCCTGGGGACATATGTCCCCCTGCACCCCCTAGCTACGGCACTGGACATACGTTCATGTTCAACTGTTCTTTACCATCTGTCATTTAAGTAATGAAATGCACGTTTCGTTGGATAAAAATGTATTAGTCCGTACAAAGACGTTTAAATTAAATATTTATATACGTTTATATATCTTCTTATGTATATCTTCTTCCTACAGGCTCATGATTAATGCATTTATCATTTTGACTCTTAAAAAGTCTAACTTTGAAATACAGCACAACAATAATCTAATACAACAGCCAGCTAAACATAAGGATGAAATATGTCGTTTTCCCAATGCTTGAACAAACACAAATCTTCATTCTCTCCATCTTCCCGTCTAAAATCCGAGAGTAGAATGGGTTTCCTTTTTTAAAAAAACAGGAAAAACCAACACTTTATCAACATTCAATGCTTGAATAGAAATGTAATACTAGACATTAATCATGGATAATCGTAGAACTTAATAACCTTCTGTATAGATGGAGCGTATGAAATATTTATGAGATAAGATATACATATGTTGGGAGCGTGTGGGGAATGTTTCTGTAATATAGAAGAGTATACTTATAGGTGTACCAGGGACATTGGATTTTAAGGTGCGATGCAATAAACATGGATATCTGAAGTGTTGTAGCCTCAACTGTAGCCTCAACTGTAGCCTTAACTGTAGCCTTAACTGTAGCCTCAACTGTAGCCTCAATTTTATAAGAAAAGTACAAAAAACACATCACCGCTGGGCTGAATAATATGTGCTATTATTATCGCCACGACAGTTTGTACGTGGAATTTTGACATTCGCAGAATGATGCGCGAACACGTACCTACTAGGCATGGTGGTTCAAATATTGTGTTTAACTTGCAAGTAGTCATTTATATTACTGTTTCAGTTTTCAGATAATTATTGTAAGGTAAGATATTAAAAATTTAATTTATTTTGCTTTTATTGCATTAATTTGTGTTTTTCATTAAAATGCGGTTATTCATTAAAAATGTTACGCCTATCCAATTTAATAAAGTAATGTGTAAATAAGTTGAATTCGTCTATTTTATGGAAAATAATTAAGATTTATGATAAGCATATGAAAATATTCAAATTTCTCCTTTAATAAACACCACAATAGGCATAGATAATTTTGAAAAAAAGACTTATCAGTACTTTAAAATTTCAAGCGAGTCTATTTTATGGAAAATCATTTAGATTTATGATAAGAATATGAAAATATTCAAATTTCTCCTTTAATAAACACCACAATAGGCATAGATAATTTCGAAAAAGACATACCAGTACTTGAAAATGAAAAATTGACATCTGAAGAAGAAACTAGTAAAACGAGATCAGATGCTGGAATTTTACTCAATTCAATGCAATCTTTTTCTTTTCTATGCTATCTCAGTAAATAGGAACCCGTCATTTTTTAAATTAATTCAAACCCATTGCATGGAACAAAGAGATGTGCTAATAGAAAAAATATGTTATATCAGCCAAACAATTTGTGAAGAGTTGGAGATATCAACTAAACGCGGAGTTAGGAAAAAAAATGAGTGGGGAAAATTAAAAAGACGTGGTTCAATCTATAGAAAAAGAAGTACATCGAGAAATGTTTTTATCCATGGATGGAATTATAAAAGAACGCTTTGATGAGTTGCATGTCCTTGCAAGAAAAATTCGTATTTAATACCATGTAACCTACAAAATGAAGCATTTAAACATCAAATAACTTACTTTTTTGACATTGATAAAGACAGTTCAATATGGAAAGAAAAAGGATCCAGGTTTTTATGGCTGTACCTACACTACAAGAAGAGGCATTATGTTAGAAAAACGGGGGAAAAGGCCTCCTTGATCTATTAAAATTTATTCAACAGTATAGATTGGAAAATTCTGTACCCAACATTGTAATTTTGCTATGTTTTTTTCCAACTATTGCTATCAGTGTCGCTAGTTATGAAAGGAGCTTCTCCAAACTGAAGTTGATAAAAAAATTATCTTCGTTCCACAATGAGCGATTAAAGACAAGATGATCTTGCAATACTCTCCATAGCCCATAGAACAAGATAGTGCAGATAATTTTAATTGTGATAGCATAATACACGATTTTTCTATCATGGAAGTTAGGAAAGTAAATGTATAAATATGTTTACATACTAATGTATACAATTTCTTTGTTTGTAAATAAAAAATCATTTATTTATAAATACAAAATAAAAGAATAGTGATTGGTAATGGGTTTTTTTTGGTGTAAATTTGTAATATGTTTTGTCTCATTTGGGTTAGGACCTGCTACCTCAGTAACTTTCTTGTGGCCTTTAAAAAAAGTATCTTGTATTTTATAAATTTGTATTTATAGGTATATAATCTTATGCGGCCTCTTTTATTACTGCTTACATAAATATTGCATGCAATTGTAAACATGTTCCCCACCTTTACTTCGTTTCAATTACAATTGTTTATTCATGTTTATTAATTGATAAAAACCATAATATAATCGACTAACTGGCCGTCCATAAATGACGTCACGCGATTGTGGCTGATTTTTCACCCCCCTCCCCTCGTCACACGTCGTCACAAAAACATAGACCCCTTCTTCAATATAAGACGTCAAAAAGCTTTCCCCCCCCCCGTAAAAGTCGCATTTTCTGTTTGAAAATGAGCATGTTTCAAATAAAAAATTTGTCATTTAAGTATGTTTTTAGTGTAACGCTGTATTCTAATATCGTAACACGCGATTTACATAAACGTCATTAAATAAAGTGTCAGTAATCAAATATGCAAGTGGAAATGTTATTTAAAGTTGCTCGTTTTGACATGACGTCACATTTCTTAAACACCCACCCCCTCGTCTCACATCGTCACAAATGTGTGACTCCCTCCCCCCCCCCGGTGCGTGACGTCATTTATGGACGGCACCTAAAAAGGGCGGCAATTTGGAGACCGCCCCGGGCGGCAAAAGTTCTAGCTACGCCACTGGAGAAATATAGTCCATTTTTTTAAATAAAGAAATGGTGAAGTTCTATTACCATAATTTAGTGCCATTTGAGCGAAAAGAAAGCAAAATCCTTGATTTGTCTACCCCTTTCTTCAATGATCCTGATTGATAGGGGTTAGAAAAACATACATTTAATGGTTGAGTAAATTTACTTTGTATCTCGATCTTTTAAAGAGAGTGGCTTTCGCATTGGTAGATAAACGGCTAAAAAGAGGAAGCCTTTGTAATCAAGTGGTTCTTTAGTAAGAGGAAAGGTCACCGACCTGAATGAGACGGGTTAGAGCAGTGGTTCCCAAACTTTTTTGATCTATGGACCCCTTGTATAGTCAAAACTTGTCCAAGGACCCCCAATTGAAAAAAACTACATAAATGCATAGTACAAAAAAAAAGAAAAAAAATTTAAACGTATTTTAAAAATGAAGTATTTATTGAAATTATAACTTTTAAAAAAAAATTAAATTTAAACAATGACTTGGATGAACGTGATTATATTATATGAGTGTATTTATGTCTGAATCAATGTTTGTGAGTAGCAACCACAAATTCAGCACTAATTTCTAGCCTGTTTCTATTTTTTGTGATGAGGTTCATAACGACACTAAATTCACGTGAAGAGGTGCAGTTGTGACACTTTTAGTTTTGATTAAATTGAATTGGTTACCTTGTTGTTTCAATTAGTTTCGTTATATTTGGCAAATAAATCATTCATAATCATTATTTCAGGTTAGTTGTGTCGCAAATATTGTCTTTGTTTTCCATTAATTCCAACAATGAATTACAGAGAGCATCAAATCGATTTAAACGTGCACTATTTTATAACCAACGTACTGCAGTGTGAATAAGTAAACGATTAAAGTCTTTGTCATTTACCAAACAATGTAAAGCAAATAATCTCTCATTGAAGGCATTCCTTTTGATTTTATAAACTGCTCTAATGACATATTCTAGTGATCCATGCAAACTTTCACTAAGATTTTCTGAAAATAAGTGATGTCAATGAATGACACAATGTAATGAGAATACATTTGGTACAGCTTGTTTTATGTATACCAGAAAGTCAAGGGTTAAGCTTTAACTTCAAACAAAAAAAAATTTAATTTAGTAAATTACGTTTCACCTTTCTTATCTCTTTCCAAACATTTAACCATGTTTCAAATATCCGATAACATTGTATTGTCTGAATTTTTTCTTCGTGTCCCTCATTATCTTATCTGTTGTGACAAACCACTGTCAATATTTATACAATTTTTCAATGGAATGCTGCAGTAGCGCCCTTTTGAAGAAAAAAAGTTCATGATAATATACATTTGATACATGATACAATTTAGATAAATATAACTTCCCGAGACATCGAAATTTACCCAACCTTGAAACCCTCGTTGATTCACGTTAATAAAAACTTGTATTTTTCTTACCTACTGATAGGAATTCTGCATTTCTTACCCATCAAGTCATCCGGCGTGACCTTTCAATAAACCAAGTTCAAGTACATGTATTTTGATTGGTTATAGCTGTTAAAATTACCGTAGCTCCAATTCCTTTTCTATGAAACACAACATTGTACTCAATGACTCATAGCACCTCAGATGGTATTTATTTAGCAGAAAAACCATTCATGTTATTTATTAGTTATTTTAATTTCTATAATAATAAAAATGGATCTCAATTTTATCATTTTTATTAAACCTTCCGCGGACCCCATGAAGTTGTTCAGAGACCCCCAAATCAATTTTAATTTTCCACGGACCCCCTGAAATGTTCCGGGGACCCCTGGGGGTCCGTAGGGACCACTTTGGGGATCACTGGGTTAGAGTCCTGCGAGACCTGCATGTTTTATATTTTTTGTGTTTGTTTGTTGCCTTTACAAAAATAAGGGTGAAACACAGTCTGCTGCTTTATTCGTCGTTGGTACAAGGTGTACAAGGTATCCGCTGCTGGTTTTGGTGCTTGGACCTACTTGTCGAAAATGGGACATGTGCAGGGCCTGAAGGGGAAGTTACCCAGTGCAAACAAGCGTGAATGGCATCGTCATTTCCTGTTACATTGCTCTTCTGCCAGCATGAGTACATGATCTCATGGATTCAATATTTTCAATAGTTTACACATTACAAGTTTACAAATCTATATATATAAAAATCAATGTATGTATGTATGTATGTATGTATGTATGTATGTATGTATGTATGTATGTATGTATGTATGTATGTATGTATGTATGTATGTATGTATGCATGCATGCATGTATGTATGTATGTATGTATGTATGTATGTATGTATGTATGTATGTATGTATGTATGTATGTATGTATGTATGTGTGTGTGTGTGTGTGTGTGTGTGTGTGTGTGTGTGTGTGTGTGTGTGTGTGTGTGTGTGTGTGTGCGTGCGTGCGTATATATATAAATTAGTTTAAGTGTTAGATAATGAGAAAATAACTGGATTTTGACCAAACTCGGTATATAAAAACTTAAGAGCCTATATTAAATTACTATAGGGCACTGAACTCTTAATGTCCATTTCCTCGGGGCTATGGGCCCTAAATGTGTTTTTCTATACATTTAATATTGTATTCCCCATTCAATTTTATACGATATTGAAAAATATAGATAAATATATTTAAATATTTGCTATGAAATTGATTGAAATGAACAGAATTTCGAACTTCATTTGTTAAACTGATGGACCCAATGACCCTTAATGAAATTTATTTTTTATCCATATGTATTCCATTTTACTGAGATCGTTGCAACGCACGACGGGTCTGCTAGTTTTCTTATAAAATCATATTTAGGTCTTATTTAGCTTGCTAGTTTCAATAATACATTTTTTCTAATCTTATTTATATATATATATATAAACTATCATGAAAACGATGCTCTTTTAAATACATGATCTCTACCCCGACACCGAAAATGCCTATGTTTGCTGGTCAAGAACCCCTCGTTCAGTATTAGGAGCAAATCAAGTAGATTGCCATGGCGAAAATTGAAGCTCTGAGTCAAGCAGATTGTCATGACGAAGATTGAAGCTCTGAGTCAAGCAGATTGTCATGACGAAGATTGAAGCTCTGAGTCAAGCAGATTGTCATGACGAAGATTGAAGCTCTGAGTCAAGCAGATTGTCATGACGAAGATTGAAGCTCTGAATCAAGTAGATTGTCATGACGAAGATTGAAGCTCTGAGTCAAGCAGATTGTCATGACGAAGATTGAAGCTCTGAGTCAAGCAGATTGTCATGACGAAGATTGAAGCTCTGAGTCAAGCAGATTGTCATGACGAAGATTGAAGCTCTGAGTCAAGCAGATTGTCATGACGAAGATTGAAGCTCTGAATCAAGTAGATTGCCATGACGAAGATTGAAGCTCTGAGTCAAGCAGATTGTCATGACGAAGATTGAAGCTCTGAATCAAGTAGATTGCCATGACGAAGATTGAAGCTCTGAATCAAGTAGATTGCCATGGACGAAGATTGAAGCTCTGAATCAAGTAGATTGCTATGACGAAGATTGAAGCTCTGAATCAAGCAGATTGTCATGACGAAGATTGAAGCTCTGAGTCAAGCAGATTGTCATGACGAAGATTGAAGCTCTGAATCAAGTAGATTGCCATGACGAAGATTGAAGCTCTGAATCAAGTAGATTGCCATGGACGAAGATTGAAGCTCTGAATCAAGTAGATTGCCATGGCGTAGATTGAAGCTCTGAATCAAGTAGATTGCCATGACGAAGATTGAAGCTCTGAATCAAGTAGATTGCTATGACGAAGATTGAAGCTCTGAATCAAGTAGATTGCCATGACGAAGATTGAAGCTATGAATCAAGTAGATTGCTATGACGAAGATTGAAGCTCTGAATCAAATAGATTGCCATGACGAAGATTGAAGCTCTGAATCAAGTAGATTGCTATGGCGTAGATTGAAGCTCTGAATCAAGTAGATTGTCATGGCGAAGATCGAAGCTCTGAATCAAGTAGATTGCCATGGCGAAAATTGAAGCTCTGAATCAAGTAGATTGCCATGGCGAAGATTGAAGCTCTGAATCAAGTAGATGCCATGACGAAGATCGAAGCTCTCTCACAAGCACGTAATTTTTAATGAGAATATTGATTCCCTGAGAGCACTCGCTAAAGTCTAATCGATTCCTTTACCCTTTTAACCTGTTGTTTAATATAATGAGGATGGCTACCAATCAAATGTTGATTGGGTGCATAGCAACAACCCAAACTCGCATCGGAATGTGTGTTTAGATTCTTACGAAAAAAATTTACACCATATAATTGACTGCGGCCATACTCCTTAATGTTGATTGTTTTAACGAAAAGACTCCATTCACTTGGATGAACATGATTGATTGATTGATTGATATGAGCTTCCTTTTCACGACTAATTCTCTTTTCAACTTCATTTTAAGTCGTGTAAACCAGTGGTCCCCCACCTGGGGTCCGCGGACCACTAGTGGTCCGCTGAGATGTGCTATAGGTGGTCCGCGAGCAAAGGAACATTAAATCATTTACATTTGTTTAAACTGAAGTGTATTTCTCTAAGGATTGTGCGTCTTTCCATACACAAGATGGAAAAGCTGGTTACCGGTTTTGGCGGCACCAGGTCCATAGAACATCAATGGCACATAGCGCAGAGCGGACAACAGCCTACAATCAATCTTGGCGCTCTGTGTCGGCGCTCTTATGTCGGCGTTCTTATAACGGCGCTTTTATGTAGGCGCTCTTTTGTTTGTGCGCGATTTTGATGGGTGGTCCGTGTTGGCAAGCTAAAGACATTTGCCATGAACTTCTAGGAGAGGCTGCTGTTAAAAAGATAGCACATGTGCCATTGTCGGCTCCCACTGTAACTAGGCGCATTGAGGAAATAGCCGAAGATATTATGATACAATTGTTGGAGAGGATTAATTCATCACCGTGGTACGCACTCCAGGTTGACGAATCTACAGACATCGACAACATGGCAATATTACTTGTTTATGTGAGATATGAGATATATCTATCATGAGGATGCACATGAGGATTTGTTATGTGCTCTATCTTTGTCAACCAACACCACGGGAGCTGAACTGTTCAAGTCACTTTACACCTAAAATTGTCCTTTGGTGTCGGCATCTGCACAGATGGAGCTGCTGCCATGACCGGACGACTGTCTGGTTTAACAGCTCGGATTAAGGATGTTGCACCTGAGTGTAAATCTACGCATTGTATCATTCACAGGGAAATGTTGGCAAGCCGAAAAATGTCACCAGAATTTAACTGTGTAATGATTGATGTCATTAAAGTTATTAACCACATCAAGGCACACGCCCTTAACTCAAGCCTGTTTGAGCAGCTTTTTGAGGAGATGGACGTAGAGCACAGATGCCTCCTTTTGTACACAGAAATAAGATGGTTATCCAGAGGAAAATCGCTAAACAGAGTATTTGAATTACGAGAGCCATTGCAAAGATTTCTCTCAGAAAAGAAGTCACCGCTGGCAGCACATTTCAGTGACAAGGTATGGGTCGCAAAACTTGCTTACCTGTGTGACATATTCAGCCAGCTCAATGAACTCAATCTGTCTATTCAGGGGAAAATGACATCTGTTTTTTCAAGTTAGCTGACAAAGTATCCGCATTTAAATCCAAACTGGAGTTGTGGGAACGGCGAGTGAACAAAGGCATTTTGGATATGTTTCAAACATTAGTGGGGATTCTAGGCGAGACTGAGCCTGAGCACTCTTTGTCACAGTCGGTGCACGATCACCTGTCTTTGCTTTTAAGCGCTTCTTCCCAACAAAAAAAGACCCAAGAACTCGTTGATTTAACATTCTAGTAAATTAAAATATTAAATAATCTTTAATTCCCTTTTTGTGTAACTTTATTTTATTTTGAAGGCATGTTTCAGTACAATTAAATTAAAACTATAAAATCAAAACAATCTGAAATACCTGTATAAACAATCAACGCAGCTGCAAACCCTACCCCCCCCCCACATCCTCCACCCCCATACCCCCCGCCAGATTAGTGGGCCGCGGTAAAATAATCAAATTTTGAGTGGTCAGCGGCCTTAAAAATGTTGGGAACCACTGGTGTAAACTAATGGAGTGTGTAGTAACTCTTTACAATTTTGTTTATTGATTCAAGACCAACGGGCCTTGAAAAGTGTAACGATGTGTGTTTTTTTAATATTTTTTTATAACAAGTCTGTTTTTTCGGACATAATTTTTTCCTTGAGACTGATTTGAAGAAAGAAAAAAGGGGTGGGGGGGGGCTTAAGTGCGGTGGAGAAACATCTATTCACCAATAAGGCGCATATTTTTTTCTTTTCTTTAAAAAAGAAGCGCAAATTACTTTTGATAAAATTATTTTAATAAACCTATTGGAGTTTAATATATTTCTATGGTCCTGTATATTTAATTCATTTTTGATACCTAATCAGTATTGAATTCTAAGAATCACATTTATGATTTTTGTTTTGTTATTTTTTTTTAATCTAGTTGTATCCGTTGTTGAACAGCACCACTATTCTACGTTCTCCAGTGTTGGTGAACTAGTGAACATTTGAAAGTGTCGGCGTGAGGGCAGGGAAGCCAAGTGTCGGCGTGAGGGCAGGGAAGCCAAGTGTCGGCGTGAGGGCAGGGAAGCCAAGTGTCGGCATGAGGGCAGGGAAGCCAAGTGTCGGCGTGAGGGCAGGGAAGCCAAGTGTCGGCGTGAGGGCAGCGAAGCCAAGCGTCGGCGTGAGGGCAGGGAAGCCAAGCGTCGACGTGAGGGCAGGGAAGCCAAGTGTCGGCGTGAGGGCAGGGAAGCCAAGTGTCAGCGTGAGGGCAGGGAAGCCAAGTGTCGGCGTGAGGGCAGGGAAGCCAAGTGTCGGCGTGAGGGCAGGGAAGCCAAGTGTCTGCGTGAGGGCAGGGAAGCCAAGTGTCGGCGTTAGGGCAGGGAAGCCAAGTGTCGGCGTGAGGGCAGGGAAGCCAAGTAGCAAGTCACTCCCCCCTCCCCCTTCATGGCTTCATTATATCTTAAAATTTTATGTTTATTATTATTTTATGTCAAAAATATCTGTTCACAAATATGGAAAATAATGTTAAAATTAAAATGCTCTACACTACACTACACTATACTACACTACACTACACTACACTACACTACACTACACTACACTACACTACTCTACACTACACTACACCGAATAATACTTTCAGGTTTGAAGACCTGCGTTTTTGCAATTCTAATTGTTATAATAATTAAGTTTTATATTATGTTTTATTGCGATGAGTTATTTTTAGTTATACTCTCTCTGGTTTAGAGATACTTTGTGTACTTGGTGAAAACGAAGCCTTCCAGAAAATTAATATAATACGCTTCAAGTTTCGCACGTAATTTTTAATGTTACAAAGAATCAGAAATACTATTGTATTACCCGTCAAAAATGACGGAAGTTTTCAGCTGAAATCTATTTATTTTGAAAAAATGCACTTTTTTTAGGGCGCCTACGGTGCCAACCTTTTTCAAAAGTCCAACTAACTTATCCTTGTTTAATAAATACGAAATATTAAACTTTCTGAAATGTACAGAAAGTATTTTATAATAGGTTTGTTTTTATTTTATAATTAACCATCATCAAATCCTCTTTTTACATTGTTCCCTTTTCCAAAATTAAAATATGCACACCTTGTATCAAAATACATAACTAGACGCCCCGCGGCATAACATACGCCGCAGACTTGCTCATGGAGAGTGCAAAGAAAGCGGAGAAATAACGGCCACATACTACAACACGAAGAAATCAAAACAACGCGAGTGAACGTCGGTGGGGGGGGGGCTGCCAACTCATTGTTGGTTTCGAGAAGTTTGCAGGCGAAATTCGGTTCACCCCTAACTTCTATGAAGTCAGCTATAAAACGATAATCGGTTTAAAATAAGAGTTTCTATGGCATCCGTCCATCCTCGTGGGATGATGGCGTTTCCTCCTGCTCCTCTACCCCCTTTCCCCTTTCTCCTAGCCCTTTTCTCCTCGCTCCTGGCTGTAAGGGAAGCTTCCGCGACTTGAATTCCCTCGTGCACTTTTGCCCGCCAGGATGTGCGCTCCACAGCAATGGTCTCCCACGTTTTATGGTCAATCTGCGCCAACTCAAGGTCAACTCAAACTCTCACGTGGGAATATAAGGGATTTAAAAACAAAGTTTTTGACTATAAATCCCTTATATATGAGACGTAACTAACAGTACTGATTATTTTCAAACGCGACAAACATTTACAGACTGAATCTGTCTTAACTCAACTTTGCTTCATAACCCTATGGGGGGGGCGAGCTCAGCATGACACGTAAAATGTAAACAAAAGCACGCCGGTACTTCGATGGGTCGCGTCAATGCATCAACTCAAACTCTCACGTGGAAAAAAAACAATAACAAACAGTGAATTTGAATTACATACGTTATATTAGGATAAACTAAAAATGCATAAATTTAATTACGGTACGTTCGATCGATCTGAAATTTTGATACGATGCATTGTTAGGTGAGACGGGTCCGTGTGCCAAGTTTCAGCTCGATCGGATCACGCGAAGTGGGTCATTTTTGACTATTATTTTTCCGCCCGCCCAAGACAGAGATGACGACAGAACGACAGAGAGAGAGAGATGACGACAGAGACGCCGGTGAAGTTAATATAAGGGATTTAAAATCTTATCTTATCTGAACAAATAAAAAAATTTACCTTTGATTCCCAGTGTAATGTGTACATAGTAATCTAGAGATAGTCTGTTAATAACATATCGTAATACGTACAAAATGGAATACTTGGCTGGGGGTGAAGCAGGGGTCGGTAACTTTTTGAGAAGGAAGAGCCAAATAAAATTACAGTTGGAAGAGCCAAATAAAATTACAGACGGAAGAGCCAAATAAATTTACAGACGGAAGAGCCAAATAAATTTACAGACGGAAGAGCCAAATAAAATTGCAAAATTCCCCAGTTTTTAAAGAGCCACTAACATGATGTTTGTAAATAAAATAATATAATGATTAATATTTGTGCATGGAACTGGAGAGCCGCATCTTTCCACAGAAAGAGGCATATGCGGTTGCCGACCCCTGGGGTGGAGAGATCTAGCGAGACCAGGGACTGGACGTTGGCTGGCACATGTCACATTTTGCCGTGCTACAATGGCTAGACTAGATGACCACCACAGGACACCGTGGGAAATGTAAATACATTTTAATGGAGTGGGGTGGGGGCAGAGAGAATGTAAGCACGTTTATAAAGGTCTATCAGACGCACACGCTATCCGCTATCGTCCACTGCCCATTGTACCTGATGGCCAAGCATACGTACTTGACCCTTGATCTCGTGTGTAGTAATGAGGAACTGTTCATTGATGAGACGTTTCCCAGTGGCGTACCTGCCTTGCGGATAAAGAAAGATAGAGACATACATTTTCAAATCGCCACTGTCGGGACGTTCGGTCTATCAACCCACAGGACCAGAGTAACAATGGGGGGCTGGGACTATGCTGAAGACATTCTATTAGTCTAGGACACTCTAGGAGACCAGTTTTGGTTGGCGTGCGACTATAAGGTGCGCTGATCTCGCTCCATGTAACTACTAGTATAGGACGGATATACGCCGACGTCTAATATTTGTGTAATATAAAATCGTGTGTAACCATCTTTAGGAAGATTGAGAAATGTTTTGTTGTTTTTTCAGGTTGTTGAAAATGCTTATAAAGTGCGGTGAGCCCAGTCTTAGGCCGAGGTACTGCGCTATATCAGTGTTAAAATAAATCAAGTAAAAATATAATATCGCCATACAAAATGGCTACTTTGCTTTGGTTTGCTAGAAAATGCACAGTTCTGAATTATAAAAATAAAAAATGCTCTCTCCGAAAATAATTATTTTGCTGAAAGTCCGTCGAGTAAAAGATGTAAGATTATATTATAACAATCTCTAAATGTAAAGTTGTTGTTGTTTTAAACTACAGATTTCAGGATAAAAGGTTTATGATGAAACTTTCTGAAGAAATACTCATGTTAAATCTGGGCTTTATCAATTGTTTTGTTTCTTACTGATTGCTCGATCCAATTAAAATTAAGGTAATAATAGTTTGGTTTTTTTTTAAATCTAAGCTTTATGCATTGAAAGTTATTCATTTGTTGGTATAAACGAGTAGTTAACTTATTGCTAATATCACAAGCTCATTTATTGCTTCCTTTCTTGTTCCATTACCTTTCAGTGCTATGTAAAAAAAAATTATAAGGAATTAAAGGCGTTTCTAAAATGTTCCAAAAGTCCAACAAACTGACTTTCATGAAATTTGATAACAATTGAGTTTAAAACATTTCACAAAATTTCGAGGATGGGATAGGGGGTAAGTAGTGGACACGTACCTTATAAAGAAAACAAAATTCCTTCTCATGCACTAACATAACAACAAAATTCAGACGAAACACTGGTAACACGCCTACTGGGCTTGCTGATAGCAATGGGACAAGTACTATCGAACATTGTCCTCTGTGGGGAATGTGTAGATAGCGGCGGTTGGAAGGGGAGGGGGGTAGCATTGTAACCACGTGCCCAATGACCTGTCACGAGATAAGAGTGGGGAGGGAACGCGTGGGGGGGGGGTAATTGTGGGTGGGGGGTCAAAAAGAAAATTTGTCTCCGGACCAAGAACCTTTGATTTTCGCGACAACGTATTTAATCTTTTAACGTGGCTACCTTACTATTATAGTCTAAAATGGCTACCTTACTATTATAGTCTAACATGGCTACCTTACTATTATAGTCTAACATGGCTACCTTACTATTATAGTCTAACATGGCTACCTTACTATTATAGTCTAACATGGCTACCTTACTATTATAGTCTAACATGGCTACCTTACTATTATAGTCTAACATGGCTACCTTACTATTATAGTCTAACGGTGAGACTCACCAACAACGACCATAAATTTGAGCTAAGATCTAAGATTAAATCTTTTAGTCACATTGCAATCATTTGACAAACCATTAAATGTTTTCTCGGGTCTCGTAGACAGGAAGCTACCCGGCGATCCCGCCAAGCCTGCATGGAGTTAATCTAATATTAATATCTCTGCAACCTTTTATCAGTCACAAATAGCCGTGGTGCTATCACTGCCACCTTGTATCAGTCACCAATAGACTTGGCGAAGAGGTTTTGTCTTTTTGTGGTGGTCTTCAGTCTGACTAGGATTTAGGGTGTGTAGTCAATTTATCTCATTTGATTTGTTGAAATTCTGAAAAAAACAAAAACAACTTGGGTTTATTTGCTAAGCGTCAAATTTTCACATGATTTAAGACTTATTCTTTATAGTGAGGGGCACGATGACCAAGCGTCGTTCGCAGCGTTCGGGAATTCTACCTAGACCTACCTAGTTTTTGGCTACCACCTATCCCATCAATGTACAGTTAAGGCCAGTGGCGTAGCAACTGGTTGGCATCGGGGCGCCAGCTCAGAAGGGCGCCACTAAATCTCTTTTTTTTTAAAATTTGTATTTAAATAAATACAGTCGGAAGTCTCTAAGTTCTCAAAACTCAAAAGGACCCGAAAAAAATCAACTTATGGAGTTTTTGAGTTAGGGAAAATTGCGTAATAGGCGCCGATTGTATGACTGTCACTGTCAGACTATGTAATTATTGTCATCAATAAAATAAGAGAAATTCAATTATTTTTTCTAAAAAATTAAAAAATCGCAAAGCTGAAACTTGACAATTTTTCTAGGGCGCCAAAAATAAATTCGCCAAGGGCGCCAAAAACCTAGTTACGCCTCTGGTCAAGGCTCAAACAGTGATCACTGAACCCCTTCAATCGTGGGCTTGAGTCTTTGTTAAGGCTGTCCCTGAGTCTACCCAGCTCTGAAGAATACCTGACATTAGTTGGGTAAAGTAAAGGTGGTTTGGCAGCGCGCTACTGACACAAAATTCCCTTATGCCTCTGGCAACATAAACTTGTGAACGCTACTTCAATTGCCCAGATTTTTAAAAAAATAATTAATTAATTTTTTATTTTCTATAAAATTATTATAAAAAGTTATTGCTTGTGAAGAAGTAATTATCACAATTTGGAGACAATAATTATAAACATGAAGTAGAAATTCGAGAAGAAAGTAGAGACCTTAAACAAAAACTTGCTGTAGAAAGACAGTTAACATAAAACGGCCCTATTCTTGTATTCTTATTCGACTTTTTAAATGTCGATAATACGTTGGTGTTCCTGGTTTGTTCAGGCAACCCCCCCCCCTATCACGCTCGAATCCCAGACGAGACGAAGGGTAATTTATGTGCATGTGTCACTTCTTGCTTACGGCAAAATAAAAGTATTTTCATCACTATGTCTATCTAAGTCTTGTCTGAGATCAGACTGATCAGTGGTTCTCAAACTTTAAAACATTTCCTGCGTGGGGGTCCTTTTAAATTTAAAAATTGTTCGACAGGCCGTGTTCCCTTATAACAAGTTAAAAGAATTTTTTAAAATATTTTTTGCAAACAATTGTGTATTCAGAAATTATTAAAATGTTATGTAATCGTTAAGTAACATTTTTGCATTCGCTGTTGTGTACAATTTTTTTAAAATATGTTTTTATTATTATTATCCTTCTGGTTGTTTTATTTAATACTAGTAACAAAGCCCGCCCAAGGACGGGAATAAGTCTAGGGTGACCTGTGAAGTTCATGGACGCTATGTTTTGGTAGTTGTTATGCTGAAGCGTTTGCAGGACATTGTCGTCGCAGGGCAAGGGATGTGGACAACAAAAACAACAAAAACAGCACAAACAACAAAAACAAAAACAGCAACAACAAAAACAACAACAACCGCAACAAAAACAAAACAACAACAACAACAAAACAAAAACAACAACAACAGCAAAAAAAAACAACAGCAACAACAAAACAAAGACAACAACAACAGCAAAACAACAACAGCAACAACAACAAAACAAAAACAGCAACAACAACAGCTACAACAACAAAGCAACAACAATAACAACAACCACAAAACAACAACAAAAAAAACAACAATACAACAACAACAATAACAGCAACAAAAAACAAACAACACTTAAAACTCTTGCCACTACCCCCCAGGCCCATCAAGGAAAAAGCATTTAACAGAATTGTCATTGGAATAAGCGGCAGGCATCACTTCAAGATGGGAAAAACATAATGAATTATGACCAAAAAAACTGCACCAAAAATAACTAGTTTTGAACCTCCGCGTAATATATAAATTTTGCTCCGCTGGCTGTAGGCATCATATGTGTTTGAGGGACCAATCGCTATACATGACGGGACAGAACGGACAGAAAGGACAGAAACTTGCCTTTTATTATATAGGATATCTTAAACTCCCGTATTCTTCATTAGAACCTACAATATACGTAAATGAATATGGGTTTGTTTATCGTCGTCCTACCGAAGCCGATACTAGGACAGGGCATAAGATAATCTTTTTGTTAAATTTTGAAATTAAAATTAATTGCCCAATGCATCATTACTAAGTTATTATGTGCCCAATTATTATCCGCTTATGTTTTTTCTTTTCAGTTTTAAATATTATCCGATAATTAATCTTGCTGCATTTTTTTTTAAAAATCTTAATTGACAGTGGAAAGGATTTACCAAGTGAAAGCCTAGTGCTTATGACATCTACAAGGACAACTAGAGATGATAGAAAATGCTCTACATAAAAATAAAATAATAAAAAATCATCATCTAAAATCATCATCTAAAATCATCAGCGTGAGAAAGTAGAGAGATGTATGTCAAAGGTCAAAGAGAACATGAAGACGAAAGGTAGAAGCAGGCACACCAAGCATTGGATGCAGAAAGTAGAGAGATGTATGTCAAAGAGAACATGAAGACGAAAGGTAGAAGCAGGCACACCAAGCATTGGATGCAGAAAGAAGCTACTGAAAGAAAGGCGCTGGGGTGAAATTTTGAAGAAAAAAAAATTGAAGATGGCCAGTCGGATAGAAGGCTTAAATAAAAGAAATAAAATAAAGGACATCGTTTTTACAAACAGAGTAATAATAATAAATACAAATAACAATAAATAAAATATAAAATAATAATAAATAATAATTTAAAATTATAATAAATAATAATTTAAAATTATAATAAATAATAATGTAAAATATCCACAATAAGAAATAAATAAAAATAATCTATTATATTATCATTTTTACAAAATAATCGTGTCTTGTTTAAATAGGGGAGATAATTAATTTATTATTCGTATCGTAGTGAAAGGATTTTTAATCCCCTTGAAATCACGATGTCAATATGAAATTAGTTATTTTATCTATAATGTCTATAAATTCTCAAAGATGTGATTTTTTTTCTTAAGGGGGCCGTCCATAAATGACGTCACGCGATTTTGGCTGATTTACCCCCCTCCCATCCCCCCCTATCCCCCCTCGTCACACTTCGTCAAAAAACTTAGACCCCCCATTCCTATATCACGTCACAAAGTCTTGAACCCCAACCCCTCCCCATCGTCACACATCGTCATAAATGTGTGGACTCCCTCCCTTCCCCCCTAGGTGCGTGAAGTCATTTATGGACGGCCCCTTAATCACCAAGCATTGCACTGTAGCAGTACTCAAAATTTGTGAATTAAAATAAAATAATAAAATGCAACCAGTAAAAATGTTTCAAATTTTGCTTTAAATATTTATTTTAATCTTTTTTTAAATACCTAAGAAATTCCAGAGATGCTTCAACCTTTCCAAATTTTTTTTTCACATAGAATATGAAATTTTTTAAAAATATATATGAAAATATCATCCCTTAAGCTTACTCTTTGATATACAATAAATATAATACCAATTCCAAAATTGGGTTACTGGAAATATATCTTTGATTATGTACAGAATTTGTAGCGAGGAGCATGAGGTAATCTATAATAGTCGAAAAGAAGACTTTCAATGTTCCATAAGAGTCTCTCACAGGGGCGCGATGGTCTAAGTGGTAGCGCACTGGACTATCGTGTCGCGGGTTCGAGCCCAGGTACTGACATTGTGCTGGCCCCTGCTCGTTAGTGGTGGCTAAAACCTTGTGAACGCTACATCACTTGCCCCATAGTCCGTCATGGACTGGAAAGGGAGTCATAAGAGTCTCATAATTGGGAGCAGCAGATGAGACTTTAAACCTATTTCTATTGGGCAGCATTCGTGAACTGGCTATCAATCAAGTGGTCGATTTCCTGCTAATGTCAGTAAAAAAATTGATTTCATTCAGATAATTTTTATGATCATATCGTGCGTCTCAAGCGTATCTAATTTTAATCAGATGAAAAATTTGCTTCGTTAAATTTGCTTTGGCATTAAACGCTAAAATTTATTTGATTTCATTTTTTTAAACAAGCAAACAAAAAAAGTTAGACATGACCCAATGCTATTGATTGGTTTTCATCTGCTAATTAGAAATTTCCACGTCGAATATATTAAACATTTTTTAAAATTTCTGTCCTGAATATTTTGTATTTTGATCAGCAAATTTTTACATTATTTTTTTTGAAATACAGTGGAACCTCGGTTTGCGTCCTTAATCCGTGCCATGCCCTTGGACGTATACGGAGTTGGGTGCAAACCAAACGTATTTTTTTCTATAAGAAATAGAGAGTAAATGATTAATCCGTTCCCATGGAAAAAAATTCAAAAAATCATATTGTTATTTAAATATTATACATTTATTGACGTGGTTGTATAAAATAATTTAAACACTGCTTAATACTAAAATACATAGTAAAAAGAACTTAGACGAAATTTTTCTCTTTTCATGTTATCCAGAACATTCTCTAATATCCCCGATCTCTTTTTGTAATCGATTTCACCCCTTTGCAAAATTCGCCCTTTTTAATAAAGTCTTTGTTTTTCACAATCAAAGAAATCGTCGATCTCTCCTTTCGGTATGCTGCAACTAAGTCTCAGACACGCACTCCAATTTCATTCTTTAAAACAATCACTTTTTTTTCAACTCGCTGGTGATCTAAACCATATATTTTAGTTGCTTGATTCCTCTCAATAACTTTTTTAGAGCTCATGTTAAGTGAATGTACTCATAATTTACGAGAAATACCAAAAATCACATGATAATTAATTTATTGGGTGAATCGCCCACTGTATGATGGCAACTTCCGTAATAACACACTGAGCAACGCGAGGTGTCATTCATACAAGCTACGTATGCGCGATATGTCATTTTGACTCACAAGAGCCGTCCATAAATGACGTGGAAAGGAGGAAGAAGGTGTTTAAGCAACGTGATGTCACATCAAAACGCACAACATTAAATAAAAGTTCCACTGAAATATTTGATTGCTTACAATTTAGTCTGTGGTTACACTGCAGGCGAATTCGCCAAACTAGTATACGCGCGAACGCGCATCTGAAATCTCTTTAAAAACAAATGCAATAACATAGTGTGCGTGGTTACATTGGAAGAGTCAAAAACGCCAGTATACGCCCTTATACGCGCGAATAATTTGATTTTTACTTATGTAAATTACAATGTAGTTTACTTTAATAATAATTATAGCCTTAGTGGCCATCCATAAAGTACGTCACGCTATTTTGGACCATTTTTAAATCCCTCCTGTCACAAACCTTGGACCCCTCCCCCCCCCCTAAAGTACGTCACACTTTCCAACAAAAATGTTGCTTTTTATTAACAAAATAATTTTTAATTTTTTTTTAAACGTGACGTCACACATGGTCGGACACCCCCCCTGCACCCTGTCACAAACTGCCACACTTTCTTACACCCCCCCCCCTTTTTTCTGGAGCGTGATCTACTTTATGGACAGCCCCTTATTAGTATTTTTTAAAAAAAAATTTCAAACGCAAATTAACTTACCTCAGTGTGTTAAGGCCAGCCTTTCTTCGGGAGAAATTGATTTCCAAAATTAGTTGTTGTTTTTTTTCAATACGTGGTCTTATTCTATTTAATGTAATCTTTTAACAAATTTTTTAGGTCTCATCCTGAAAATTTTATAAAAATAAAAGCTTCTTGGACGACAAACTACTACGGTGACTCTAACTCTAACTCTAGCGCCAACGGCTTAGGCAACAATCAACAATGATTCAATGTATAAAATTCAGAAATTCAACACTCTTAACTCTCTACAAGATTTGGGTTTAACCACATGTCTCTCTGATCTTTACCCATCATAATAAATAATGTGGGAAATATATTTATATGATTTTTATCTATTCTAATTCTATATGCAAATATTAACTTAAAACAGTGGTTGTTAAGCTAAACAAATAAGAAGTTTAAGAACGAAAGTAGGCGATGTCTATATTAACAAACAAAATGTGTGTTTAAATAACGAAAAGGAGAAAGGTTAAAGGTTGTTGTCAAGACAAACAATGAAAACCGCGCGATATCAGCTGAAGCAAAAGCTTGCAGTGTAACCACCATCAAAATTATATTTCAGATGCGTGTTCGCGCGTATAATAGATTGGCGAATTCGCGTGCAGTGTAACCACAGCCTAACATTCAAGTTCTCTTCTTGCAGCTCTTTCTTCTCTTTCAATTATTTGTTTTTGCCTCTCTTTTTCATCAGCAATTTTGACTTTCTCTTCAACAAAGTCTTTCAATTCTTTTCCACTTAAGCCAAATTCTTTAGCTATGGCAGTGAATTTTTCGTATTAATCCATGTTTAGTTTGATGGAATAATATGAGTCAAGCAATTCGGTAAGGAATGTAGGTATTTATTTATTAAGGTATAAATCCTCCAAAGGAAAAAATCTTGATTTCAAAATGTTAAGTCCAAACAAGTGACACATCTAAACCATTAAATTTGATTTTGACTAAATGAGGCAACAAAGCATCCTCACGCGGGATCTTAAGTATACTTTATATATACGCTCCCTCAGATTGAGAAAACACATCCGATGGTGCAAAGTTTTGAATAAAATACGTCACTACTTAATCAAAATTTCCAATTTTCAAACTTTAGAGTAGTTTTTAGGCAATTTAATCAGTTCACTCCATTAATCCAAAATTGCAATTATCACACTTTTCAAACAATGAATGAATACAAATTCCGTTACTTGATTTATAATTCACACTGACACTTGTTAGTAGTCCATAGCTTCCCAAGTTCAAGGTTATGTTTTACAGTTCTTTCTTGGAATTATTAGTAATGGCCTGTGTCATGTGGACACCGTGTGCTCCAACTGACTCGCCCAGATTCAGTGCGTGTAGTTTTGCGGTAAGGCAAGCCGCCATCTTGAAAAATTATTGTATCAAATATTTCATTGAACCACAAAAGTTTATTCACATCTTCTTACGAACTTGAATATTCACAAATAATGATGGCTCACAATATTTCTTCGTTTAATGAATACTTTCCTTTTTAAAGTACACAATACTGGTGACTTCCACGAACCTCACTTTCTGTATTTTGTTCGCTTAGGACTAATCGTAATCAGTAATCACTTTTCACTTCTTGACACCAATGTAAATGGTTTACTTATTAATATATCTTGTAAGCGTTCTCAATATATATAACCTTGCATACAATAATCCTCTGAAGAACTGGTTTCAATAAAACAACTTTAATATGTATACTTTGTACAGAACATATATAATTTGTGGTTATACAACGTGGAATACTCAGGCATATCCGCCATGACACACACCAGAATTCTCTAACATTCTGACTCATTTCCCGCTCTTTCTCTCACGTGACTATAGAATGCCGGATTTCGTTTAGGCAAAGTGTAAAAAGAGTATAACAAAAGACTTTATTGATAATTACGTATTTTAAAGTGGAAGTAATACAAAATAAATCACATGATGCACGCTCTGTATTATTTCTTCGAGGTCTTCCTCTGATTTCACATCTTGTAAAACATCGTCAGGTAGTGACGACGTTGTGAGGCCTACTTTAGCTCTGCAGCCAAAGAGAGCTTCGTATGGTGATCTTTTAATCCCATCATGAAAAGCTCTGTTCTTCTTGAGTTGGACGAACTGCAACCCCTCACTCCAGTGGCCAGTTATTTCATCTTGCGTCCAAGCCCACGGTATATTTTCTATGTCCTGGTTAGTTTTTTTGTCGCTCCCCTGGCTTTGTATGTGGCGCTGATTACTATGAACAATCTTCAAGGTGGACCAGTACTCTTTTAGGCTGTATTGTTTCCAAATTCCCTGCCGTTATTGGACTGTAGAATCATTGGAGCACCTACAACGTAAATATGTCTACGAGCTGGTATGCTACTTTTTCTGCCTTCTTTCTCTTCAGGGTCCTGAAAACCCCGAACTTTGTGAGATGATCTTGATACACAATTATAAATTTGTGTTCCCCATCAGGATGGGATTGAAAGTTGATGAGATCGACCTTACAACGAGAGTTAAATTCAGAAAAAACCATTGGCTTGACCATAATGCCTTTTTTGACGCCTTTTTGTTTTTCTGGCAAGGTTCACTATGGTTAATACACAGTTCAATATCATAACGGGTAGCGTTCTTGTATTTGGGTGAAAATTCTTTCAAAATTCTGTCCCGTCCTCCATAACCATTGGCCAAACGGGCTTTATGAAGTACGTCAAATATTTCGGAGTCTGCGACATAAAACAGAATGTCACTCACGCCTTCTTTAACGGGGTAGATCAACTTACTCTTATTTTC
Organism: Ampullaceana balthica; assembly: GCA_944989445.1. NCBI lineage: Eukaryota > Metazoa > Mollusca > Gastropoda > Lymnaeidae > Ampullaceana > Ampullaceana balthica. The sequence continues at coordinate 348,366 of CALYLW010000231.1, read as the reverse complement.
CACCATCATGACATCATAGGGTTTCACCAGCCAATAGTCCCGTGGTTCTTGCTTAATGGTGGTCTTAGTCATTTTCACATCATCCAACAATTTTTTGTAACAGTTTCTGTTTTTAGCAGCATTGGGTCTTACTTTAGAGAACTCATCATCGAACCGTCGTTGCATGTCAACATGGCGTGATTCCTGTCCTAGCACTACATTCTCTTCCGACATGGTCACACAGCAATAAAGGGGAAACGTTATGGGAGAACGTCTGAGGAATCTCAGCCGGATGATATAAACTAACGTCGTGAGAAGAATTTTGACAATATTTTGATTTACAATAACTTTCAAAACTCACAAGCTTCGATCGCCATCATCAAACAACGACCAAAGTGCCACCCCCAACATCAGTGGCTGGAAAAATGGCAGGGGTAGGCCAATTACATACTTTGCCGGACGACAACTCGGCATTCTATAGAATGCCTAGGCAATGTATGAAATAGCCATCATTTCATAATTTGCCTGAAACCATCAGGCATTCTATACATTGCCTAGGCATTCTATAGAATGCCTGAATTTCACACTTTGCCTGTAACATATATATTGAATAGGGATTGGATATTGCTACCTCTCTTTAAGGCTTTATAAGAGGCATTGTTTGTAACAATAACTGAAAATCGTCCGTTGAAAATTGAAAATTTTACTGGCATATCTAATGGATTAGACAGACGCCGAGACGGGCGCAAAGATGAGATTTCGTGGCATTTTTTTTTAATGAACTAAGTGTCTGGTTTATAAATCCCATCCATGGGCGCCAAACAGTGACGTAGCTAGACCTTTTGCCGCCCGGGGCGGTCTCCAATTTGCCACCATTTTTTATTAAATGGTGTCTTGGTTTTTATAAATTAAGAAACATAAATAAATAATTGTAATTGAAACAAAGCAAAGGTGGCGAATATTTTTACCATTAGATGCCATATTTAAGTAAGCGCCAATAAAGAAGGTCAAATAAGATGTTATACCCATAAATACATATTTTATAAGAATTACGGACAAAACAAGATACTTTTTTTAAAGGTTACAAGAAAGTTAATGAGGTTGCAGCCATGAGACAAACGTATTCCAAATTTTCACCAAAAAAATACCAATTAGTATGCTTTTAATTTGTGTTTATAAAGAAATGATTTAATTATTTTTTAATGACCAAATTGTGTACATTAGTATGTAAACATATTATTTAGTCATTTATTTTCCTAACTTCCATAGTAGAAATTCGTGTATTATGCTTTCAAAGTTTAAATAATTTGCTATATTTTGTTCTATGGACAATATTGCAAGATTTTGTAATCTTAAATCAAGGGTCGGGAAACTTTTTGTCTGAGAGAGCCATAAATACCACATATTTTGAAAAGTAATTCTGTGAGAGCCATACATTATGTAACTAAAAATTCAAGTAAATGTGTGCATTTTGTGTTCTTTCAACACTAAAAGTATTATACCATAATTATGTCTCTGAATTATTTTTAATATCATTGTTAGGCTGTTTATTTTATATGCAATTCAAAGGAATCTGAATAAACTTTTTTTTAAATAATCGATTATTTGTCTGAGAGCCAGATTCAGCCATCAATAGAGACAAATCTGGCTCGCGATTCTTGGTTTCCGACCCCTGTCTTAAATCATGCACTCATTGTGGAACGAATATAATTTTTTACCAACTTTTAGTTTGGAGGATCTTCTTTCACAACTAGCGACACTGATAACAATAATTGTTCTAAAAATTATTAGCAAGATTACAATGTTGTGTTCAGAAGTTTGCAATCTATACTGTTTAATAAATTTTAATAGATCAAGGGGGCCTTTTCCTCCATTTTCCCAACGCAATGCCTCTTTTTGTGGTATAGGTACAGCATGAAACCTGGATCATTCTTCTGTCAATATGAAACTGTTCTTTATCAATGTCAATAAAATCATTTATTTGACATTCAATTTCCTAATTTAGTAGGTTACATGGGATATATGCACGAATATTTTCTTACAAGGACATGCAACTGATCAAAGCGTTCTTTTAATTCCTTTATAATTCGATCCATGGATTAAAAAAATTCTCTTCGTACTTCATGTTCTCAAGATAAGACCACGTCTTTGAATTTTCCCCACTCATACTCATATGTTTTTCCCTTCTAACTTGGCGTTCAGTCGATGTCTCCGACTCTTCACACATTCTTTTGGCTGCTATATAACAGCTTTTTCCATTAGCACATCTCTTTTTTCCATGAAATGGGTTTGCAAAGAATTTAGTTTTATATGGCATTGGTGAAAATTTTATTTGAAGGTATTTTTGAGCACCATTAATTTACAAAAAAGACGGGTTCCCATAAATTGTCACAACATAGAAAAGAAACAGATTACATTGAATTGAGAAAATTTTCAGCAAGTGATCTCGTTTTACTATTTTCTTCTTCAGATGTCAATTTTTCCAAGGCGCTTTAGTAAAACAATCATTAATTTTTTTTACATTTTTAGATACTGCTTCTGCTCAAGCGCTCCAGCGAGTTTCAACGCTGCGTTTGACATCTTGGCCTGTGACATAAAGTTAAACTTCCCATCGACGAGTGGAAGAATTTAAAAAAATGAAAACAACTTTTCGATAGTCCCAAAATGATATGAATGAATGATGTGTGCATGCTACAAACACTGCATTTAGATTGAATGGAAGCATTATCGTAAGCCCTTTCCTCTGCAACTTTTTTGTATCTAAACATTTTCTAATTTCTTTAAAATCATATTTGTGATTTCCTCAGCAGTTTTTCCTTTATTTTCTACAAAGTAAATATACGATTCTACAACTTTAACTTCGCTGATATCAATAACTACGTATCTTTTAATTTGACTAGTTTAAACTTTACGGGAAATATCTGGAGTGCTGTAAAATATCATACAAAAGTTTTTAGCTTGCTTTATTTGGTCCATAGTTGTTTTTCTCACTGCGCCCCTCAATAGGTCTATGAATTCATTTCGAATCTTTTTCCACAAATAGGAGACACTATATTTATTACTCATCTTAATGTTTACTAAATGTTCACTTAATACTTGGTCGTACTTAGCCAACAAGTCAACAAGCTCTAGAAAATTTCCTCTATTTTCAAATGAATTGATGTCTTCCTCGTGAATACTTTCACGATGACCTCTCAACGCCAATTTTTTTGTGCTAAGAATCTAATTATATAAAGTATTGTGAGTTTTTACTTTCATTTTTTCTTATTTCTTTATCAATATTCTGTTGTTGTAGTTTATCAAAAGTTGCACCTTGTCCAATTCTTATTTCTAATTCCTTCCATTGGGAAATGATCGAATATTCAGTAGACTCAACTCGTGATGACTTATTTTGAGATTTGCACTTTTTGTTAAAACCATTTTTCCGTCTTAAAATTTGATTGGCAAAGATCATCAAACGGTTTACAGCAAAAATATATTTGTACTTTTTTCAATGGTGAATACACCATCCACGATCTTAACAAATTTTCACCATTATGCAAAACTTGGAGAAAAAAACAACAATCGCGATTAATCTTTCTTGTCAAAAATCGCAATAATTTTCAGTAAATAGACTAATTCAAACTATCTAAACATTAGTTTAATATGATATGCGTAAAAGTTTTAGTGAATAAACGTATTTTAATGAAACACACAAATTTTGTTTGTGCTACTTTGATGAATAAAAATATAATTAATTTTTAATAAATTACCTTAGAATATTTTTCCGTAAACTTATACAGTAATATAAATTACTACTTGCAAGTTAAACACAATATTTGAACCACCATGCCATGTAGGTACTTGTTCGCTTATCATTCTGTGCATGTCGAAAATCCACGCAATAACTGTCGCGGCGATATTAATAGTTTTATTCGGTCCAGCGCTGATGTGTTCATTGTGTCGTTTTCTTATAAAAATAAAAGGCGTCATCTGTGATGTATACCACTTAATTTTCAAAACAAATCGATACAATTTTTACGCGATTTTAAATTTCTTAACGGTTATACGTTAGTAATAAAAAACAGTGTGTAATAAAAAAAATGTCTTGAGAATCCGTTAATTACGACTCGAAAGTACGAATATTTTATTTTAACCCGGGTTTTCCTCTTTCAAAAGAAAAAGGGTGGTTGTCCGAAAGGGCTGTACTTTTCAAATGCCCCCAAATGCCGCCCCCAAAATGTGTGCCACCCGGGGCGGACCGCCCCCCTAGTTACGCCACTGGCGCCAAACCCTCTATTGTTACACCACTGGAACGTTTTTATGTGTTCCCCAACTCGCACATATGTCAGAGGTAGCCTAATCCGTCTTCAGAATTGACATCTATTTTTGTGTGTTCTCTTTTTATAGTTTTTTTTAAACTTTAACAAGAAGTAGAAGACCTTGAGATAAAACAATAGCTCTGCAGATCTTGACCCCAGTGGCGTCTCTAGTGTTGGTGTTAGCCGGTGCTCATGGTGTCACCCCCTCACGACTTACCCCATAGACCTCCTGCGAGTCTGCCAGTGCCAAATGATGGGAAAATACAGGATTTTACATGTTGATGTCACCCCTTGAGATGGTGCTTCCTAGTGCGGTCCACATACCCCCCCCCCTAGTGGCACCTCTGCTTGGCCCGACCAGATTATCAGCGAATTTATTCCTGCGACAAGAGTGAACAACCATTGTGAGGGTGGTTTCCATAAAAGTGGGTGAGGAGGGGCAGGCCGAGATGTTGGCGATTGTTCACTTGCAGAGAGTCTCTTTGACCCGTTATCTGTGATTTTTTTTCTCCCCCCTGCTTATGGTTTTAGTTTTATCAGTTTTGAGCTGTGCTAATCGTGAACCGTGCTTCCTAAGTATTAAACTGGTCGAATAATTCTGAGTTGACTGGTACAAGTACAGGCGGCTGAGGCTAACACATTCGATTCAACAACAACAGCAATAGTAGTAGCTGATCAGCCAGAGGTGAGTAAAGTTTGACGCCACACGCCTTTCACATTAGTGGGAAGCAGCGGCGTAGGAAAGTGTGGGGTGACTAGCACGGTTTTTTTTTCCTACATGATGGAGCAGCATTTTCAGCCAGCTTTATGGTGATGCCCCGGGCATTACCGGCAACACCCATCCTGCAAACTGTAGGCATACTGCTAGGCTAGGAAGAAGTGATGCACTTATTCTAATTTATTCTATTATCAAAGAGTGCAAACATTTTAATTATATGAAGCATGCAATCTTATGTTACACGTATTTTTAAATGTAATAATTAGTAGAAATTAAATGAGCAATTCAAAAATGCAATTAAATGCAAGGGAAAAAAATTGCTGCTGAATCCTACAAAGGGATCATTATTTCCCAGCTGACATTCAGCACACTTTAACGGACAAACCTACTTTCGTATCTAGTTCCGTGAATGGCCTAGTTTACACGCTAATCTGTGTTTATGATGTTTCAACACAAGCTCCCTGCGTGTTATGTTGCTGCATGTTGGAAGGTTATTGTCAAGAAGAATATAGGATATTTGATGCCAAGTGATATCGACTTTTAAAATTAGTTTAGGCTTGGAACTGAGGTTAAGTCTTGCGGACCTCAACGAAAATGTTTTCACCATTTCTAAGTAAGTTACCCTCCTCTTGCAATATTTCACAATTTAACTCATCAGAAGCTGCCGTTTAGCGTTAAAGTTGAAGTATCAGTATATTATGGATGGATTGGCCATGAGAAGCTGAATTTCAAAACATATCTATTTTAAGAATAAAAACTATTATTGTTTTAATTAGCAAATTAAAATCCTCAAATTAAGTAGGCTAACTAACGGTAATATAGCAGCTTATTAATAAGTTACATAATTTCACATTTAAGACCCATGTAGTTACATAGTAGAAGTAGAGTCTAAACGGGGAAACGTTAGATTTGGGCAAGTGTTGCTGGTCTGATCAGGTCAGTTAAAACTGTGCAGAGTTCAGCTTTAGTTGCCAGGAATCATAATTGTTCCAAGATTCCTGTATTGAACTATGGACTAATATGAATGACGATCAGCTGCAGCTGGCTGTTTCAATGGGGTTTTTAGGTCAGGATCCAGTCACTCTATTCAGACTCAGTTATTTCCCCTTAAGTGTCAAATGAAAATTTTTGAGTGAAAATTTTTAATTTACTAAGTGACAACTATGCAACAAAATGTATAAATGATTCACTTATAAATATATTTCAAGTTGTCCCTATGAGGGCACCCATAATTTAGATTACTTAATTTTTCTGAGGTGGGGGAGCTCAAATGTATTTTCAGAAACCTCCCCTACCCCCACCCACCCAACAAAAATTTTTAAAAAATAAACTCTTAGTCTACTACTTTTCTTATAAATCCGACACATTCCATTATCTAGTGATATTGACATAATTTTAAATTTAGATATTTGAAACAATTAGAGTTCAGTTTGTGGGAATGAATACAACACAATAATAATCATCCATGATTTCTTTAAAGATTAGTAAGGAAAAATTTCAATTTTAGGATATGCAGTGACATACGGAGAGATGTGAAGTGGGTGTGACTGCTTCTGAATATTCTTTAATGGCAATAGAAATTTTACACATTTGATCAGAAGGCAAAGAGAGAACTCAAAAAATGTTATTTCTCATCATGTATTTTTTCTTGAAAATTGTTTTTGGGTCTTATTTCAGGCAAACAAATCAGCTACACAAGGGCTTGTTTACGGTTGCTGAGCAACGCTAAGATGGCATCAGAAGAAACTGCAGTGACGAAGGAAGAGATGCATGGCTTTATGTCACGGTGTATGGAGAAAGTTGGAACAAGGCCAGAACATGCACGTGCCCTCAGTGACTTGCTTGTTGCAGCTGATTATAGAGGTCACTATAGTCATGGCCTAAACAGACTGGGTGAGTTGGCAGAAATCAAAACTAAAATTTTAAACTTATTTTACATTATTACAGTCTTTAAAATATGGAATTTCACTTCTTGAAAATTAATATAGGTACTTAAAGCATTAGTCAAGTGACTTCAATTTCTTTTATTTCTACTGCTAAAATATATGGTGCTCATGAATCTTCTCATAAATGACATCCAAAAATCTATTTACATGAGAATTTTCTGGATTAATGCTTCTTATAAATTTTAATTTTTTTCTATCCATCTTGAAGACATGGAATCCTAATGTAAATGCCAAATGCCTTCCCCACAGGCAACACTCATTGAATATAATTTCTAGGCATCTTTTTTATTTCTATTTTTTCCCAACTTAGATATGTATGTGAAAGATATACAGACTAAAATGTGTGTAAGTGATAAAGAACCACAAATAGTCAAGGAAACTGTGGCAACAGCTTATGTGGATGGAAACAACCTCTTAGGTTAGTGTCTCAGACATGATTAGATACAGGTGTTTTTCCTATACAAGTAAAAAATATTCACAAATGGCAGAATTCTCATGAATAAATTTGTTTTTTTTTAAATTAGGAAAAATTTTGAAGATGTAAAAAAGTCACACTGTCTTTTATAAATGTAATTAAACACCACATCAATAAGACAGTATTTTGGCATGTATTTCTTTTATATAAACAGTATCTCAGTATCTGTTAATCGTTATCATTTCTTAACCTGAGTTAACACATTTGCCACACAAAAAAATACTGTGATTAAACTAATATTCAATTTTGCAGGACCTGTTGTTGGGAAATTCTGCATTGATGTAGCAATTAAGAAAGCTAAGGAGGCTGGAATAGGCTGGGTGTCTGCTAAAGGTAAAAAAAAATCTGAGTTGTTAGGAGCATGAATTTGATTGAGTTTCTAGATTATCTATTAGTGTATTATTATTTTGATTGACAGTGATTAGGTGTGTATCAAAGCCTAATCATTTCTAATCTACACCTTATCAATTCCTTATGTTAATAAAGCTGAATGACACCTTATAATAAATAATGACTGAAAATTATAGGCAAGTAGATCGCTTGCTTTTTGCAATCCACCAAGTCAAAATGGCAAATGGAAGTTTAAGTTTTTTCAGAGCTTAAGAGTGTTAATAAACTCAATGCATTCAATGGAAGTGATCATCATATAATTTATTTTAAATGAAACTGTTTAGAGTTGTTTTGGAATATTGTTTTGAAAATTTTTGCAGATAATCATGGCATAAAAACTTATGATCTTAATTCTGATCCTCTAATTTAAATAAAGGATCCAACCATTTTGGTATAGCTGGTTGGTACGCTATGAGGGCCATGGAACAGGGTCTTATTGTGAGTAAAAATTTCTTAAATTTTGCTTTATCCTTAATGTTTGATTCTTTAGCACATCTAAATAAAATAGTATTTATAAATCTTGGTAACATGTAAAACTGTAATGCTATAATTTTGTGCGCCAACTTTTCTGAACAGGGAATGGCCTTCACTAACACATCCCCTTTGATGGTGCCTACCAGAGCAAAACAGGTCAGTGAAATTGTTGGTTGTTCTAAATTAGAATATTTTAAAGTATTTTATCTAACTTAAAATAACTAAAAGTTTTCTTGTTTATCCCTTAGCTCTAATTTTATCAAAAAGCATGACATTTTTTTTAAAGTCAAGTTTATTTGTATTTGTTTTTTTTCTGTTAAAAAAAATAATTTAAATAATTGTTTAAATTTTAAGGAACAATTCTCAAAATGATTCTCAATAATAATTATACAACACATTTTTTGTTTATATGCAGTCAATTTTAGGTACTAACCCCATAGCTTGTGCTGCCCCAGCCAACAATGGAGACAGCTTTGTTTTAGATATGGCCACAACTGCTGTTGCTCTCGGAAAAGTAATGTTAAATTTTTAAAATTATGAAACAAGATGATACAATAAATTTGCAATTAAATAACATGTGTTTTTCTTGCCTGGGACCTTCATTTAGAACATTTCACAATCTACCCAATTTAAGTTTATGTGATAAATTTTGAAACAGTAGCTCAAGGCTAATCCACAGAGAGATTGTAAAAGGTTTGTAGATGTCTTTAGGCGTGACACAGGGCTGGAAGAATTATAAAACACTAAGTAAATTAATATTTTCCTCCAAATGCAAGGAAAGTAATGATATTAAATATATTTTTGAACAGCTTGAACTCAATGAAAGGAAAGGACTAGATATTCCACTTGGTTGGGGCTGTGATAGTTCAGGAAAGGCAAGTTTATTTAATTATGGACAGATCATAAATGATTGGCAAAAAATATATATGTATTTTTATGTATTAATTAAATTATTGCAATACAACCTTCTTTTTAATATTTTCGTGTTAATAAAAATGAAATTTATTCACAAATTATTATACATCTCAACATCTTTTATTTTTAATTATCATCATTAGCTTTAGGCTTTTTCTCTCTTAGGCAACCACAAACCCCTCAAAGGCAACTGGTCTAATGCCTCTTGGTGGAACAGAAGAGTGTAGTAAGTTTTAATTTTGTTTTCTTCAACACCAGCAGCACCACTGTTTTTTATTGGACTTTATTTTTCTGCTAAAATAAGTGTTCTGAACTGAACTGAACTATCCCTTAACCCGTCGTTGGGGCACCATCGTGAACTGCTCGCTATCTCACGCCATATCTCACGAAGCGTAGGTTGGTTATACTTCTCCCTCCGATGCTGACTGTTCCGACATGGTCTTCTAGCACATCTGTCATGATCCTTTCAAGGAAGAGGTTGAAGAGGATGGGGGGGAAAAAAAGTGTTCTATAAAGACATAAATGTTGTATTAAATTCTAAATTAAACAAAATATATAAATAATAAATTAGATTTGAGTTTGGCTTATTTTAATGTACCAAGTTAAATGCAAGCACAACATACTTTTGTTTAAATTGATTAAAGTACCCACTTTTTTTTTCAGGTGGTTACAAGGGTTATGGCTTGTCTATGATGGTTGAAGTTTTTTGTGGTATTCTGGCTGGTGGTGCATATGCTAACAATATTAGGAAATGGAAGACAACAGACAGAGAAGCAAATCTGGTTAGTGTTGTGCATATCATTGATACATTATAATTATTTTATTTTATCTTGGCACATTTACTCCGTCAACATTATATAAGTTTACAATAATTTAGATTTACATCTAAGCATAATGTAAAAATATTGTCTTCTGTGTAATTAATAGAACATAGCTTTAAAATGTCCTTTTCTATTAAGAATATTAATTTATGTTAATGAATATATTTACCATAGGGCCAGTGTTTTGTGGCTATTGACCCAAGTGCATTTGCTCCTGGATTTACTGATAGGATTTCACAGCTTAATGCAACGCTCCGAAACCTGGATCCGGTAAAACAAATTATAACATGAAATGTAAATGGGCTTATAAGCTCAATAAATCCGACTATTTGTCTAGAATTAGAATAAGTAATTGGTACCCCTTAGTTGAGAGATTAGCAAAAGGTATAGCGAAGAACGTAGCGGACGCCAGCTCTGAGGAAATCTTCCATTGATGAACCCACGCTTTGCGGCAGTCCTAACCATAAACTTGTATGTTTTGCCAGGGTGGTGCAAAAATGGTAGCGAGTCGGGAGTAGGGAAAATTATACTTTTCCTTGTGTCACTTTTAGTGGGACGCATCTTCGACATTGTCCTGGATGCCCAGGTGGCCACTTCAGAAGTGACCGTTCCAGGGGGTACCTCAGCTGTTAGGTCCCTTTGGGGGAGGGGGTGGGATAGCTGAGGGGGTTTTCCGGGGAGACCCATGAAAAGCACTAGGCTCTGGGCTAATGATTTTCTTCCACATGTAGGTTATTGAGTTGAGAGACAAATAAAGATGTCACTGGGAAGAAATTACACATAATGTGCTAATAATTTTACAACAGTCCAGGGTTGATAAAAATTATAACTAGGTTGAACTTACGTTGTAAAAACAGGGTGAAGTAGTTTTTTAAAGAATCAAGATAGTCTTTGCATGCTAATAATTGTTAAATGCCCTCTGCTTTCAGGCCGAGGGTGAGACAGAAGTGTTAGTGCCTGGTGATCCAGAAAGAAAACACATGGCAGAGTGTGACAAACTTGGTGGCATTCTTTATCACCCTAACCAGATCAAATATGCAGTATGTGTAATTAATATTATTTGTAAAGCAAAACTTTGTTGTTCCAGTCAATATAACCATTTAAAATTAGCTAGTTTATGCTCCTTTAAATGTATTTTAAAGTGTGCATAACATCCAAAATACTATCTACATTATCTATAAATTAAAATTATAGTTAATTGAGTTCTCTGAATAGTGGTGGTGGGAAAAAAACAGAATTGCATCCTATCCTAGTCAATTCAGGTTTTCTGTACATCAATTTTAAATACAATTTTAAACAGGTTATAATCAATTACAGAATATGATATTTATAAATAAATATTTGTAATCCTGCAGAATGACCTTGCTAAGGAGCTTGATGTGGAACCATTGAAGACTTTGTGAAAAATTCTTTTAAAATAAAAATGTGCACTGCCTTAACCCAGAAAACTTTTTTGTTACATCCAATACAATTGTTGAAAATGGTTTGTAAGTTATATTTTGATCATAGGAGATATATATATTGTTGTTGATGATATACTGTTTGTTGAAACAATAAATTGAAAACGAAAACAAATTATTTTCATTCTTTATTAAAAGCCTAAATTATTGGGTAAACTCATTCATCAGTTTTACTACCATATCCATAAAAATATATGTACATATTCTATATATTTCAACAAGCTGTTTCCACACGCTACCACACTATTTCTTGCACCCCCACCACCACCCCCCCCCCACAAAAAAATAACAGTTACTATCTAACTAAACTCCTAGTGTCCTATAATTCATAAAAATGACACATCTTTCTCTTTTGAGCTGGTTTGAATAACATTTCTTATTCATTCATGATCTAAACAAGCATCATTCAAGTCACTATCTTATCATAAAGCATAGAACTCTGACAAATGTCCATTTTTATATTTAATATTACCTTTAAAAAATTTTAAGTTAAAACAACCTTGACACAATATCATTAATAGTCTGATCAAGTTCTAAAGCAAGTGAAATCGACATAATTTACATAAATTAATGTCCTGCAAGTGCAAGCCTTTACCTTTCTTTGTAGCTAAAAGGACAAAATGTATAGCGAAATTTCCACAGTTACTTGATATTTAAGATCACCTGCTACTAACTAGCAATGGAGTATTAAATTATCCTTAAATACAACTGAAAAAGACAAACAATTTACCACCTGAATGAAAATCACATTCATATTGACCACACATCACACAACTAGCTGTATGCTGATCATCAACCAGATGTAAATAGATTTAAGAAGTTTTACATCAATATTTTTTTTAAATTGCATGTGTTTTCAAGAGCATAAACTATAACCACATTTAAACAGAAAAAAACAATGTCAATGGTAATAAATAAATTTACCGGAAGCCGATTGTATTTATTAAGAGTTTGTTCACTGGTTTGCACACATGTAAATGCGATCACTTTGAAAAATTTTTTAAAAGTAAATGTCTGAAACCAACACAATTAAACAAATTTGGAAGAAGAAAGACAAATTTAAACTACTTCATAGACAATAATTCATACAATCAAGTATTCAAATGAGCGATGAGATTGATGCCAACATTGACATTAACATTGTTCACTAACAATCCAGAATTTACTCTAATGAGGAGGTCCCACTTTGTGCTCTGCAACATAAAATAAATATGACTCTTGACACTCCTTTTTTCAGGTGACATTTACTATCTAATACAATTACTTATACCTCATGCCAAATGGTTCACTTAAATTAATTAAAAGACAATGAATAGGTTCAAACAATGTACAAATCAATAAATGCATCCCTGGTGAGGTTTCTGTGAAACGGACAATTTAAGTTAAATGCAGTACAAATTGCCTATAAAGTAAGTTTCTATTGACAAGAACATGTACTTACTAAATACAAAAAAATAATAATAAAACAAAATAAATCATGTCATTTATGCACCCATGCATTTCTTGAACTGTTATTTTATACACCTCCTTATCAATGAGAAGACGTTATTTGAGTATTATTTACATGAGCAGGGGTGGAGAGAATACAAGTCACATAACAGTAATATCTAATCCAGTCTGCTAGACCATCTAAGCACATGATTTAGTTTGTCCTGAATTCACTTAACGTTTATAAATTTATAACATCTTTAAAATTTAATGATTATTTTCAAATTGTTAGCTAATGTTTAATCAGAAAAAAATTAAAAAGTATTACACTTCTTAATTTCAAACTTAACTAAAAGAGTTTAAAAACCCCGCTTAAATAAAATATTTATAGCTTAATCTATTTTTAAAAGTATATGACTTTCTTTTTTTAAATACGATCCAAAATCCAAAAAATAATAATTTTAAAACACAATTTTAAAAGTAGCTAAGTAGGTAAACTTTGTTTTCATGCACACACATGAATTAAAATTTTGCAAATAAAGACATTATAAATTAAAATTATTTCATTAAGTTACTCTACTTTAAGTGGCATCAAATGCCCTAAGCCTAATACTCTTATAGGTCTCCCTGGAAAATTGCTCCGCAATGCCCCATCCAGAGGAACTAACCACTATGGAGACCCCCAGGCACTCAAGAACATGGTCGAGAATGACTTTCACTAAATTTACCTCACAAAGGAGGGGTGGAATTCCCTACATCGACTGACTACAACATTGGCGCCACCCCGGCTCCGCATACGAGTCTAATGGCCTTGGACCATCGCTAGATAGGGGGATCATGAAAGTGGCCATCCTAAGAGTGTCACCCTATCGGAAGGTTTCCTCAGAGCCAATGTCAACTAAGCTCTTCGTGGTACAGTTTGCTATTCCGTACTGGCACTCCAGGCCCTAAACAGTACCTAAAAGTACTAGCTAGGGAGCGAAAGGGTGGCTTTAGATTAAACAACTCTTTGATTACAAACCTGATATACACTGAAATAATGACAATTTGTTTAGTATAAGCCATTTCCAAATAATTATTATCCCCTTATTCCATTGGTTACCTTTACAATAGTTAACAACCAAATGTTACAAAAAATGGCCTTTTCCTGATATGTATGCCCTAGTCGTAGCTGCTTCCAAAGATAACAAGCATTTATTCTACAGTTTTTGCATTAATACATTTTTTTCATACTTTTCAATTTTTAATCACATTACTTTAATAAATGCAGATTTTAATCAAATAATTAGCGAAACATTACAATTCTTTACAGACATTTTCAAAACAGATTGTATCTTAACTATTCAATAGTAATAATAAAATTAAGCCCAAAAAATTTCAACATTTTAAATGCTAACTTTTAAAAAACTTTACATTTAATCAAAGAATCAAAGCACAATTTTCATTATTTTTAGAGATACCCCACTAAACACTTGCAGACGGTCAGCTAGAAAAATTACTTAAAAAATCAGCACTGGCGCTGCAGTAACTTCACATCATTTAAAATGTGGAAAAATAAACATATGAGTTATGTACTTCATCTTTTTTAAATTCCTGACAATCGGGGCCACTACATAATTTTTTTCAGACCCCTTTAATATATTAATATTTTAACACTCTACTTACACAAATGATTTTAAACTTCAATATTTAAATTTCTGTAAAGCAAAAGAAAATATTACATCACAAGCTCCAGTATTATTTTTTTTTAAACTCACTTACTAAAGTTAATGTGAATTTAACTGTTCTTTGTTGTTTTTTAAAAAATAATTATGTTTACTTTAAAGACACTAGACACGTTACCTAGAGAAATACAATTTTAATCGTTAAAAATTTTTTTTACCGATTAATCAAGAGATTAATAGTTAATTTCCGCAGCCCTAATATATATATATATATATTATAATTATATAATTTACACTTCTTTGTCAGTGTAAAATGCAAGGCTGCAGTCAATGCTCCCTTTAAGCTGCGCGGCTACATAGATAACTAACACATGCTGTGCAGCAGTTTAGAATTACCATGCATCAAATTTTGTAAAATATTGCACAAAAATGGATGCTGTGTAACTTTGCACACGAGGTTTTTTTACTTTGCACACGGGCCAACGAACCTTTGACGGAACATTGGCTGCAGTACTTTGACATGTAAAAGGATTTTTTCCCCACTCCTTTATATTTATGGTCAAACAAAAGATTTTTAAAACACAACCACTTTGTCACAATGAAAAAGAGAAGTATAAACTTACTACTAGTATTATAGGATAGAATGAAAACTTAAACAGCAATGTTCTAATTAGACAATTAAAATACAGGTAATGAGTTGCACAAACTCAATAAAAATATATTGAGCAAAAGTAGTCTCCTTCACTGTTATCTTTAACTGGTCTCTTGTAATCATGTAAAAAATTGACAAAGAATAGAGAATTTCAATGGGATGAAGTTATTTATTGATATCACAAAGAGATTGAAATCCCTTACCCCAACTGGACAACTTTCAATTCCCTATTTCTATGCCTCATATTTATAAAATATGAATAATTTACTTGGTAAGTTATTACTCCTTAGCTCTGCCAGAAAGGTCATATTACCACAGTATAACCTCAATTTCATGTTTTTAAATTGAAATGACACACTGCATGCATATATTTGTCATTTTAAAAAAAGGGAAATATACAATAAATTTTGGTCAGCATCAGATTAATAGCAAATAAGACAACCACTAGGACTGCTTAAAACACAGGCAAGGCATAAAATATGCCAAAAATGTGTCAATGTTATTAATTTTTTAACATATTCATCCTATTGAAAGGAAAAAAGACTGTCTAAAACAGTTAAAAACATGGGCTGTGGCGCCACAAGGATGGATGGAAAACAGTTAAAATAACTTCACAACAAACTGTGCATGACTTGAATTCATTCCCCTATTTTAATAACATTTTTTTTTAAAATTCAGTGGTTTATAGAATGTAACATAATTTACAAACATGTTACTGGGAAAATATGCAGTCCATGTTTGCACCCTGTTGATCTGTTTCCATAGAAACACATTACAAGTCATAGAGGTAACATACATTTATTCATAGTTCAACTATTAAAAGCATAGTCAATGAGCAAGTGAATAACTTAAAATACAATTCCTGAGAAATATGCTTATCTTTGTACACCTAAAACCTAATGTAAGCCATCATCAAGACCTCAAAAATGGTTTTTCTTCATAAGGATCCAGGTAGTTATCAGAATTCCCCTGATATAAGAGATCTCTTATATCCCTAAACAATTTTAGAGCTACTCCAAGTTTTTTTACTTTAAGTATACCTCCCAGCGGGGGTCCAACAATATCGGATCTTTTTAGAAGCCCCAAAGCTGTGCCGTCAAGATCCTGAGTATTTAAACAAAAATGAAATGATTAATTAATAACAGCCTGAAAAAACTGTATCTTATTTTGTTAGTCTATACATTTTGTAATGTCCTTAAATATATTTAATTTTTACTATCTAATCGTATCTATTACAGATCCTCCTACTATAAAGAAGATTATTGCATTCTAGGCTTATTCATAGTATATATGTCTAGTCTTACAATTTTATAAGAGCTAGAGTTTTAAATACTGATAGGGATCATGAAGAATCAAGAAGTAAAATGTATTCAATAATCACCGTAAATATATTTTTCTTAATTTAGAGGGTAAGAAATAGATTCAAATTACAGGGAATGAAGTATTTACAATTACTTTGCATTTTTTTTATAAAAAGGATTTAAAAATAAGAAACTTACATTTTCTAGCATGCTTGAAGCTTCTTCAAAGTATCCTTTGTTAGAGAAATAGGTTGCCACTTGCTCTGAAGTCCATGCAGCAATATCAGGGTAAATGATATTGGCGTCATCTTCTTCTACGGTGGACACTTCAGAAGGGGCACCTTGTTTTGAGTCCTCTTCCATATGATCATTGTGTATACTTGATGCTTGTGACTGGTTCTTTTTAGGCCTTCCTCTTTTTTTCTTATCAAAATTAAAGCTGAAAATAACATAAGAATGATTTGTTTACAAAACGAATTAAAAGTAGTGCAAAAAACTGGGTTGTTAATTTTAATATTAGTAAAAAAAATAAAGGTTATCACTTTCAGTAACAGCACATTTTATGTAGAGCAACTAGGGTTCTTTTATTTCTGAAGGGCTCTGATTATTATGGCTCCTATATACCTCCTTCAAAGCATGGGTAACAGGTTAAACAAATTGTTAACAAGAGATGCAGTGTTATTTACAAAATATTATTTATATCTAAGCTATTAGTGAGAGATTTCTACCTTAAACTGTACCAAAAAAATATTTGATCATTTTATTAATAGGCCTAAATTAATGCATGATTATGATTTCCTTCAAACTCTACCAGGTTAGACTTTGATATTTAACAAGTAATAGTATCATTTTTCCACTTAGCGATTTTCTTTGATTATCATTATACCACAATTAACTATTTCCATTTCATAAAAATTAACCTAAACAGAAAATATTTTTTGTTTTTCTGTTTTAAAAAAATGTCATTGATGACTGATGTTTTAATTCTTTACCTCTGATACATGCTCAAATCAGATTTTTCTGAAGCAGGTGAGTCTGATGGTGTAGGATAAACAAAATCTTTATTTTCTGAAACATTGAATTAGCATAAAAATAAATTTAGTAGACACTGCACAAGAAGAGAAACTCTAACCTGACTATGATATATTACATTTCATTTAAATCTGCTACACTAAACTTGATTTTAAAAGAAAAAACTGTTGAGCAACATTAACATTCCACAATAACATTGTATAAAAACAATAGCCTACCTGAATACTTAGTCTTCACTTTTGTTGGCATTTCAATTTCAAAATCAGGACCATGGTCTTTCATGATTCTCTAATTTGAAAAAATAATAAATAACATGTTTATGTTGAGAATTGCATTAAAGTTCTTTCACTTTGTATCAAATCGCGTCCACATTAACAATGCATTAAAGGCTCATAACAAAAATTCAGAACCAATTTTATAACAGTCATTGTGCTGCGGCGCCATGGCGCCTGTTTTTTTAAGGGCGCCTACCTTTTTCAAAAGCCCAACTAACTTGTCCTTGTATGATAAATACGTAATATTAAACTTTCTTAAATGTACACAAAGTATTTTATAATAGGGTGTTTTTTTTTGTCAAAAGCCCAAGTAACTAATCATTGTATGATAAATACGAAATATTCCTGAAATGTACACAAAGTATGTATATAATATTTTTTACAGTGCTAATCACCACACGATTTTTAAAGTAATTTTAGAAAGCAGCGCACCAAATTACTGCACCAAAAAAATAACTTTTTGAGTCAGTCAGCGCTGTTTACAACACAAATGCTGACGTTATAGGTTCGTGCGTTGTTTGGTTAATGTTAATCAGGAAACCAAAAGGATTATGATTTAGCGTTAGGCGCGAGGCAGTCAGCGATAATTGAGCGTAAATATGCATATGATGATTTTAATCCTACAATTAAAAATACTTCAACAATCTTAAAAGGCCTGAAAAAGCGTTAAGGCGTAATATTTTATAATTTATGGCAATAAGATTTGTTATTTAATTAGGGCATTAGGGCCTGTTAATATCAAGTCTAGAGTCAAAATTAAAATATAGAAACATTTGTAGGCTATTTAAATTTACAGGCATGCTCGTAGTTTGAATAATGATTTTAACTATAATCATTATTATAGTGATCATGTGTAATATGAAGAAAGTAGAAAGAGCTTATAAACAACCAAACTGTAGCTATCATTCATTATATATCTAACACTTTAAAAATATAATTCTAATCATATTTAAATAAGTAAAAGACTTTAAAAACTAAGATTCTCACTTTTTAAATATTTTTGTATGATGAATTTATGTTAGCCAATTACTTGTCATACCAGACCATGTATATCAAAGATAAATTTAGTTTAAAAAGGCTCACTATACTATAGTACTGTTATATTCTTTGTAGGCCCTTGTTGGTTCAAGAAACTTTTCTTCTCTTATTGTCTATCTAGACCTAACTTTAATCATTTTGTTTTTCTTAGACTTAGACTTAGTTACTTGAAGTCCATAAAACTTTGAAAAAGGATTTTTGACAGTGTGATCATTTTAACCTCAATGAATTCCTTACTGCCTTACTTACTCCTGAAGGTGCATTGAGATGTTTTTAGATTGATAAGCTATTTGAGCCAAAACTTACTTTACGTTTTGATGGAGGACGCAGGGGAACTGCTTGCTGTGCATGTTTAGAGATATATTCCTGCTGATACTTGGAGACCATTGACTCCGAGCGTGACGTCTCATCACTAATGACACTAATGTCTTTTATTTTTTCTAAATTAAAATATCTGCCTGAGCCTGAGTTTCCATCTGGTGAACTATCCGCTGAACCTCCTCTGATTTCCAGCTGTTTTGTAATTTTTTTATTTTCTGCATAATATGTAACTGAATCATGAACACTTGTATTTAAAACACCTTTCTTGGTACTATTTTCTAAAAACTCTGACAAAAATATGTCATCAGAAAACCGAATGCCCTTAAGAAGTAAGATTTCTTTTATATCTATAAGAGCAGAGCCCATGCCTTCAGAACGCTCTGTTTCATTGATAGCTGCCAGTACACTTGTAAGAAGAAGGCCCATTTGTGGTGATGAAGTTGAGTTGCTGTCAATTACAAAATCCTGTAGTTGGCTATTGTCATCTTCTTCCAAGAATTGCTGCACATTTTCTATGTTATCGCTGTTTATTGTATAATGCACTCTTGTTCCATTAAAAGTTCTTTTTAAATAACCATTACAAATTTCGTTTTCTAATGCGTCCCTAAGTGCTGGTCCAGACAAAAAACACTTTTCTTCTCCTTGACTCCCTAAATACTCTTCAATGTCTTTGGCTAAAACACCCGTGCCTTTCGTTTTTTCTATAGCCTCTATTGCTCGAATGAATCGCTTAAGCATTTTGTTAGAGTTTAGAATTTGGCCACCTAATCGCCCCTTCTTCCACTTTGATACATCTCTATAACTTGTGTTATTTTTATAAACAGCTTTGACAACAATTCCACTTTCAATAAGTGATTCGAGAAGTTTTTTAGTTTGCGCAAAACTCATAAAATATTTTCTTTTCATCCGCAGACTAATACGCGACAAATCCGGGCGAGCTTTTCGATGTTTCAAATGATTGATGGCCTCAAGGATCCATTCCTTTTCATCTTCTTGAAACATTTCGAATATTTTCAAAAGTATCCAAATAATAGAAAAATCACTTATTATTTTTTTAAAGCACTAGATAGTTTAGAACATTTCTTTGTAACATCAATTGACTTGGTAGGTCAACACACGCTCGTCATGATCCCATCTTTATATTTGCGCATGCGCTTGTAATGAGTTCATGGTGGCTTATGGGAAATAGACTGTCATTGAACCAATGAAAATCAGCTGCATAAATATACGCGCAATGAAAGAGGCAATATCTATTAAAATTACCAATTGCGTTTAACTTTAAAAAAATCTTTGTCTTTCAACATTATTTTTTATAACTATATTTTACCCTACCATTGTTCACATATATATATATCATGTATTTAAATACCGCTAAAATATTAAATTAAGAGTAAAATTTACAGGAAAATAGTGTCCCACATTTTTGGGTCACGGGTTTTGAGTGGCCTTTCATTTTCCTTTCTAAATAATCTTCATGGAAGCCCTTGGGGGAGAGGAGGGTATTCTGTGGGGTGGCTAATGACAAAAAGCATTACTTATCATGGCTAATCCACTCCTCTAAACCCATGTGGTAAATGCATATTAATTTCCATACCTAGAGTATGAGAATAATATAAAAAGTGTACTTAACTCTTTTACATCGAAATATTTTTTTAATCCGTTATATTATATTAACTCGTGGCGTCTGGTTGTCGAAAAAAACTTTTGATCGATTTTTAACCCACTTAGGCCACTTCCCCGTATGCTAGCGAGCTGACTCGTGGCGACGATAAAAATTATTTATCAAAATTTCATATCGATCGAATGAACTGTAATTAAATTAATGAATTTTTAGATTATCTCTATGCAGCATGTAAATTTTTGTGCTAGACTTTGGCGGTGCATATTATATTGAACAACCTTTTTAATATTTTCCTGTCGTGCGGTGCGACGCGTATTATATTGACCATACTTTTTTTTATAATATATTCCCGATCTGTAAATGTAAATGCTAGTCTGTCGCGTGGTAAGCATTATATTAAACATGTTTTTATAACCCTTTTCCCGTGATCAAATAGATCTATAAATTACATTGGTTAAATTTTGTTAAATGGTGAATGATGTAAAGTTTACATAAATGACTATCGACATTTTATTTTATGCATTTTATGCATTTCAAAATCACTATATATTTATATATACAAATTTCGCGTTCAAGTCTCCTTTTTGTGCATTCCAAATTTCATTTGAAGAAGTTTCTTTCTATTAGTTTTTAAGTGTGAAATTGCTGCAATCAGGCTAGTTATGAAAGAAATTATTAAATAGATATGACACATTGTGTAGGTCTGAATAAAATATGCAACAAAACAAAAAACGTGGTATCAAAAAGACTACCTAGGAGTCTATGAGAACAAAAATAAACAAGAAGTGCGTAAATAAAATAAAACCAATCTGCAGCGTATGTCCTGTAGTAAAAAAAAGACATACAAGCGTAGGAGAAAATTAGAGATTTTATTACTTTTATTTTAGTTTATTTTTTAAAAATTCTAACCACCAAAGTAATTTTGGTTTTAAGTTGGAAGGTGTATATTATTTAATTATCTCCCCCCCCTCTCTCTGTCTCTCTCTCTCTCTCTCTCTCTCTCTCTCTCTCTCTCTCTCTCTCTCTCTCTCTCTCTCTCTCTCTCTCTCTCTCTCTCTCTCTCTCTCTCTTTCTTTCCCCCTCTATTTTTCTCTTAGTGGCGTAGCGAGGGGGGAAAAGGGGCGCATGCCCCCGGCGGCACTTTAATTCCTCGTCATTAATTAGCTTCAAAGAATTTTTAAAAATTAAGAACTTGGGGCTTTTATACAAATTTTTTTTAATCAAATAAAACATGAATCAAAGAAATAAAGGAACTGTTTTTAAATTGTTGATGCCACAACTTCAAACTCCATTTTGGATATAAATTCTTCTGATACTAATGCTACTGAACTAAAAAAAACCAAGAGGCTTAAGTAGCATGAGAGCGTGACATTAAATTGCTTGTAACTTAAATGATATTTTTGAAATTTGACAGCCGCACCTGTTGTAGAGCCAAAAACTACTGTATCCTATTATGTCAAACGTGGGCCAACCTAATGCTCCTGGAGGCACTTTGTTGGTGGCGGAAAATTCCTCACTGTTTATTAACTTCTAAATATATGGAGGGAAAAAAGGTTGAATAAAGTTTAATAAAAAGAAAAGACAAGGTTAAATTTAATAAAAAGAAAAGCCAAGGTTAAATTTAATAAAAGAAAGAAAAGAACTAAATTAAAATATGTAGACGTTTCTAATGCCAAAACTTCAAACTCCGTAATGAATCTTAAGTCTTCTGATACTAACCGGGGCCGTTTTGACAGAGGCCGTTTAGACGGGGCCGATTTGACAGGGGCCGTTTCGACCGGGGACGTTTTGACGGGTCACCAGCAGTGCTGTTAACTCAAGGTGCCAAATTTTCCCAGGCAGGAGTAAAAAAATTCCCAAATTAGACTAAAAATTCCCACATTCATTAAATCCTGTTGACCAAGCCAAAAAGCGGGGTGCGTTCAGTTTGTTACTGGGAGAAATAAAATAAAACAACAATCTCTAAATGAAAACATCATTACTGTCATGTCATTACACCGCTATATTGTATATTACAAAGAGTAAAATGTCTATAATTGCTAAAAAAAAATTAAATTAAAAAATGAATGTTTTGTAGTTTATTTTATTCATAACCAGTGAATCAATAATACATATTACATAGATTTCTTAGAGGCATGAATTATTGAAAAGAGGAGATCTTTAATATTTTATATTTAATTTATTATCTAGTCTAATTCAGTCCACTTTGACTAAATCACCAGTGTTTGATTCTGCAACTTTGATTCAGTCATTATATTAAAAAACGAATTAAGATTACATTTTCTTAAAAGTTATACATTTACATAGTATTAATGACTTGGTGATTTATATGTAACAAACATTTTATGATGATTCGGTCTCAAACCAATTAAGCACATTATTTAAAAGTAATACATGCTAAAAAATTTAACAAATATGACGTCACAAAGCCTCCTCCCACCCTAAAAAAAGTATTTCTTATTTGAAAATGAGCATGTTACAAATCATTTTATTTTATTGTCAGTCAAGTGTGTATTTAATCTTTAAAATTTGTCAATCTCAAATATGCCCATATTTAAGGCCAAAACCTCATACTCATAAATTCCCAAATTCCTATTTCTATAAATTTGGCTCAAAAATTCCCGCGATTTGGGAAATTTCCCAGGAGTTAACAGCACTGGTCACCAGGTCGTTATAGGGATATCATAACCAAATTAGGTCCACGCTTCACATTCATTTCTGTCGAGAAGGGGTTGCCCCTACAGGGTTAGACAGACGAGTCCCGACACCGACAACTCCTGGCAGGCAATTCCGAAGCCCGATATGTTAGGTGCTAGTCACATATGATTACAATCGCTGTACGGATCTTAGGCAGAGTATTAGATGCAATGCCGATGATGAAAACCAAAGTACCCGTTGCCCGTTGAGGGTCGGGTTATTCCGAAGCGACCGTTTCGTCCCTCTCAATTTACTAGAAACGCTATTGAGCGGTGCCGGTTTAGGGCCAGGCGCGACAGTACGGATTAGCAAAAGGTACCGCTAAGAACGCAGCGGGCGCCAGCTCTGTGGAAACCTTCCAGTGGGGGTTAAATCCTAGGTAGGTCATTGATGATCCCCCGCTTAGCGGGGGTCCTAACCATGGAGACTCGTGTGCTTTGCTGGGGTGGGTCCAAAGTGGTAGCGGGTCGAAGTAGGGAATTCCACCCTTCCTTGTGAGGTCAATTTAGTGGGAGGCATTTTCGACTTTATGTCTTGGATGCCCAGGCAGCCGCTTTAGAAGCGACCGTTCCGGGTGGGGGGGGGGTCTGTCAGCTGTTAGGTCCTTTAGGGGGCGAGAGAGCTGAGGTGGGTTTCCGGGAAGACCCATGAAGAGCACTAGGCTCCGGGCTGCTGATTTTCTTCCACATGTAGGATCATTCGTATTTACTGATATACATGATTGTGGTGAGACAGCAATCAGGCTGGGTAGAAAAAAAGTTACATGAAATGGGGTCAATATATACACCTTTTTATTTAACATTTTATCTCATCTTATCTGTTACAGACACTCCATTTATACCGAAGATTATTGTGGGCTACGCTTATCTATGGTTTGTGCCTAGTCCTGCATTCTTATTAGAGTTTTAAATGTTGATAAAGTCAGTGGCGTAACGAGGGGGGCAAGGGGTGAAGTCCCCCGGGGGCACTTGGCTAGGGGCGGCAAATTCCTAGTCTTAAATTAGTCGTAAACAAGGAAAATTGTATTAGAAAGAGGAGCTTTTTATCGAAATAAAAGGAAAGCCAAATACCAAATTAATAAAAAGAAATAAAGCAGCTATCTTAAAATGTGTGACTTTTTCTTCTGCCAAAACTTCAAACCTCTTATTAACTATAAATTCTTCTGAAACAAATGCTAATATAATGAAAAACCAGAGGGTTAAGTAGTATGAGAACATGACACTGATGTGTTTGTAACTTAGTTAATTCTTCAAATTTGACAGCCGATATAGGGAGGTTTTCGACTTAGGGAAGTTCGACTTAGCGAAGTCCGACTGTATTTCACTTTTATCCTTGATAACAAAAAAGTGAATAATTAATTATATTTAAATATATTTCATTTAAACCATTACAATACTTTTTATTATGTTTGTGGCCTTAGCGGGGCTTCTTATCATACAAATTTTAATGTCAATATGATTTTACAGTATTTATTTTAAAAAGAAAAATCTTACTCCCCCATCCAACTGTAAAGGGAGTAAGTGGGGTAGGGGAGGGAAGGTGTCTCCTCTCACGGGCTTGTGTCGCCATGTCAAAGCAAGTTGGCTTCCTTTCATATGAAACATAGACACCGCCTCTCTCTCCTGTCAAGCTTACTAGCCGGTATGGCTGCTCCCTATTACGCCATTTTCCCTAACTCAAAAACTCCGTAAGTCATTTTTTTCGGGTCCTTTTGAGTTTGACTTAGAGAGGTAAGACTGTATTTATTTAAATACAAACTTAAAAATTAGAGATTTAGTGGCGCCCTTTTGAGCTGGCGCCCTTGGCAACTGCCACGATGCCAACCCGTTGTTACGCCACTGCTTGTACGTTTCTAAAGCCAAAACTTCCAAGTCCATAATGAATCTAAAATGCTGAAATGCTTAGTAGTAGAGGCTACTCGCAGATAAACTAATGGCATACTTAAAAGATGCTTCGAGATTTGCTAAAAATGTATGTGGAGACCTCATCCTTTTAATCGAACCTTCCTATCAAAGAAAGCAAATTTTTGGTGACCGAAGCGATTATGTATCCATGTCATGTTAAAAAAAAATAAAAAAAATTGTATTCTTCATGTGCGGTTTTGTCAGTTATATAGGATTTAGAAAACAGATATGATTTTCGTACACCAGCTGATCTACTGGACTTTAAAATTTTGCTTTGAAATTATAATATTCAAAATATCTTACATGACACTGTCAAGCAAGAAATATTTTACCTCACTGGTTTTAAAAAAAATAAAGAATTAATGATTTCAAGTCCAGTTGATTTATTCACGTTTATTAAGATATTTAGTCTCGAAGCTACCCTTCCTTAAAATAATATAATTTATTCGAACATTCCTTACAACTGTTTAAGTAACGCAATGTGTAAGAGTAGCTTCTCTAAAATTAAGTTAATAAAAGATTAATTAAGATAAATGATGAATTCACCGTAATACACCAAGAGGACTAATCTTATCTTCTTATCTTATCTATACAGACGCTCCTTCTATGCAGAAGATAGTTGCGTCCACAGACCATGACAGATGATCTGTTGGCAAGTGATGCAGCATTCACAGGCCACGGCTTTGTGGGTTCCACGCATTACCCAGCCGCCTAACTACATGTAGTGTTAGGTACCCGTTCGGAGCGGGGTGACTCAGGGACGCCCTAGGCCCCGGGAACAAACCCTTGCCTTCACACGGATTCGAACCCGTGACCATCGGTACGACAGTCCAGTGCGCTGCCACTCGACCACTGCGTCTTTGGCTATTGAATATTGATACATCCATGAGGAAAAAAAGAAAACGTCAATTTTATCTTTTTATTTCTAACATAAAAATGTATAGTGTAATAGTGTCCTTATTATTATTTTCTATTAAATTTTTAATTTGCAGTATTAACTTTTTTTGGTGAGGGCGGCAAATGTGTGTTCTGCCCCGGGCGGCACATACCCACGCTACGCCTCTGGATAAAGTGTTGGTTTTCCTGGTTTCTTCAGGCAACCCATTCCACGCCCGAATTCCGGACGGGAAGAACGAAAATTTGTATGTGTTTGTTCTTGCATACGGAATAAGAACGTTTTTTAAAATATCTTTATGTCTATCTGAGGGTTGTATTAAGTTATCTTTGTGTTGTATTTCTAAATTAGAATTAATTGATTTATGTATAATTATTACTTAACTCTTGGTTCTTCTATAATCTGGTGTTTCAAGTTCAAGGTTTAATGATTTTACTAATGGTGTTATTCTTGTCAGTTTAGAATATTCTCCAGTAATGAATCTGACAGCTCTTTTTTTGAATTTGTTCTAGTTTATCAATGTTTTCTGCAGTGGATGGATCACATACAGAAGATCCATATTCTAATACAGGTCTCACTAAAGTTAAAGACTAAAGTGGGGTAGCGTTTTGTTTGAGTTTTATATTTTTATTACATCTGTAATATGTTAAATGTAGCTATGGTTTTCTTAAGATTTTATGCTCCAATTGAGATATGTGCATTGTGAAAAGGGATTTATTGAAATATAATTTGAAACTATAATATGCCCCCCCAACGGTGAACCAGTCAACTATTTCACGATTTGAGGATCGCATAAATAAGGTATTAAAGCGAAATTATTATTAAGAAAACTGAATAACGGAAGTGTCGAGAGCCATTTCCTGAAAAAGGGATGCTACTCCTTTATCCGGAGACAACAACGACGGTGCTGTTGTTTAACCCTTAAAAAGAAAATTAAGTAATACGTCATCCTAATTTTGCAAGAAATATTTTAAATCCACTCGGATATTATTAAAGTTATTTTAAAAATTGGTATGCATTAAAATTAATGCTTCTTCCATTGATGCATCGAATTGTGTGTTTTGGGGCCCTGTTATGATTTTTTTCATTGTCTGAATCACGTCACTAGTCTAGTTAGTAACTACTTAACTAGACTAGTAGTACTAACTAGACTAGTGTAGTGTAACTCTTAGCCTTAGTCTAATTAGCAAAGTAACAAGCACAATTCAATAAATAATTCGAACTGAGTTTTGAATGAATTGAATTATAGTCTTAGAAATCAGTAAAGTAACTATAAAAGCAAAAAAATTATTCTTGCCATGCCATTGCTAATGAGCCACTGAGGAGATGTATAAGTATAGCCTAATTTAATTAGTTAACTATGACTAGTATTGACTAGGTAAAAGTGCAGTTTTAGCACATATATCATTTCGCAGCGAATTTTAATTTTCTCGTGGGAACATATGGTTTTAATTTATTAAATGCATTAATAATAGGCCGATGGTAGACACCACGTAGCGCGCAGTCTAAACTCAGTTGGGTGGATGACACGCATTACGCAGTCTAGATTGTGGAGGGTGGATGGCGCGCATTACTCAGCCTACACTGTTTATTTTGGTATACCCAGTCCACCTTAATAGCTTAAAATTTATTTTTAAAAAGATTTATGATTTTAAAATTAATTTGGTAAAAGCAAAGAGAACGGTGCGCTCGATAAATCATATTTTTGGTTGCTATATTATATTTGTTGTTTTTTCTATTTTTAATTTAAAAAATAGACAACTAAACCTAACCCAGACCCTAAAACTGAAACTACAACCTTAAAAAAAAAGCCTCAAACGAAACTCTTTTTCTATTTTAATTTAAAAAATAGACAACTAAACCTAACCCAGACACTAAAACTGAAACTACAAACTTTAAAAAAAAAGACTCAAATGAAACTCGAACCTCCACCTGACACCTAGAGTTCAAGAATCTAATGTCCTAACCGTGAGACCACAAAAGCTCATGTACCGTGCGAATTTTAAAAAATCTTATAAAGTAGTCATATGAAACGGACCCGGATGAAAGAGCAAAATGTGACGTCACACACACATTTACACGGTTTCTACTTTCTCGGTGTAGGACACAGTGTATGCCGCGTAGGACGCGACAACCAAGCTTTACAGTGTATGCCCCGCATTGCGCGGTATCCACCCACTTTGTTAATAATATATGTTATTGTTATACTTTAGCTAATATTTTAGTCTTTTTGTCGAACTTGATGCATCCATTTTATATATTTATCACCATACTTGCCAGTAAGATGCCAAGTGAAATTTTACACTTAAGATAAATTTACAAATAAACTAAGGTTGTTAAGACTGCTCGTTTTTGAGGACCGGTTAACCTTTAAAAAAAAGACCGGTTAACCGCTGGTCCCTATATCAACTATATGCCTTATGTTTTGAGAACCAACAAGAGAATGTTTTTTCGCCTCGCATCGTCGTTTTTTTTTAGGACTCGTGATTAATGGTTCTAAATAAGTGGACCGGTTAAACCGTTCGTTAAAATTAGTGAGGTATTTTTCCTTAGTTTAAAAGACCCACGCCTCGCCTCGTCTGTTGGGATGTCGTGTTTACCTCTCTTGTGTCTGATGCCGGTCAACTCGCGAATTAAAAAATAGAAATAATAAAATTATAAAGCTTATTATGTTTCACACGTCAACTTGCCAGAATTATTGAATTTCGTCGCGCACACGAGGATTCTCAAAATAGGGTTTGAGCTACACTCACCATTTTCCAAGGCATGCTCTGACTCATTTTAAGGGAGGGAAGGTGTCTCTTCTCGCTGTCTTGTATTGGTATGTCAAAGCAAGAGGCTTCCTTTTATGTGAAACATCAAAGTCCTGTCAAGCCTTCTAGCTTTCCCACCACCCTCAATATCAACATTGTCCTTGATTAATGTACGCTTAAAGGCCATTTTCCCTAACTAGAAAACTCTGTAAGTCGTTTTTTTTTCCCGTTCCCTTTGAGTTCACTTAGAGCAGTCTGACTGTAGTAACAGCCGCAACGTTTGACCGTTGTTCACATCAGACGCGCACTGTCTGTTAGCTCTCGTACATTGCCTCGACAACTAAGCAAATTAAAATTGGAAGAAAAAAAAGCATTCCTTAGCCGTAGGCGAAGTAAACTAATAGTGATGACGTGTATGTTATTTATATACCGGAATATGGAGAAAGCGATTTGAAGTCACTGTCGCTCAACACAACAAAAACGAAATTCGGGGTAAAAAGCTATTACAGGCTTATTGAAGTTGCGGTTAACCGGTCCTGATTAAATGGGACTGATCCTGATTAGAGGACCGGTTAACCGCTAACAACCTGAAAATAAACAAAATAAGAATAAAACATCTAGTAACAAAAAAAATAAAATTTCAGTAAATTATTTATTGATGTTGTAAGTAAAATAGACCGATGATGAATGAAACAAAAGTTTTAAATTAAAAAAATATCATGAAACTGTATGTGAAAATTCTGGCAAGCAGATTATAGATTAATAATAATCAAAATCTGACAATCGATGTGACTAATGGTAAGAGTAAGAGTTAAAATGTAGCATAATGGAATTCTCTACCATTACACATCCGTAGTATTCCAACTACTAATACCTTCAAGACTTCACTTAAGACGCATCTTTTCAAAATGTATTTACAAAATTAATGAAACAACATTTCTTTTAATGATTAACGTAACTTATGTGTAATGTACTGTCCTTTATGTTATTATGGTATGAATGGTTATTTAATTATTATATGTATGTTATGATCTCCTTGTAAAGCGCTGTGAGCCCGGTTCCTTGCTGGGACACAGCGCTATAAAAATTATCAATTTATTATTATTATTATAATAAAATGAAATTTTCCTTAAAATTAACTTGCATGGTTCAAAAGAAATGAACAACCACGGCCTTGCTGAGATCTCATAACACCTAGGGGAAAAAACATTAGTTTTTGGGTAGACTGCCCGCCTCCTTTTCACTTGTGGCAATTAAGACAGCTAAAACTCAGAATTTTCAAAATACAGAACTGTCTCAGGGTTAAACTAGGTAGAACAATCATTATTAAAAATCATAAACTCTGGAACACATTGTTGGTGGGATTAACTCAAACCAAAGCTGTTAAAAGAACAGGAAATAGAGAAATATTCCTCCTTTTTCAGTTATTATTTCCCTTTGGGTCATTATGCCATGGTAAAAAGTTTGGGGTTTCTGAAGGTTCAAATTTTTATTGCAAGAATGCGGTATAAATTGCCTCTGGTCTGTCATAGATAAAGTTTTAATATTTAATGAGTCTTAAGACTTAGAGTAAGCTAATTTTGGAAATGCACTCTATTATCACTATAGCTTAGAACATGCAAAAGGCAGTTTCTATATGTTTTAGTTGAGAGTTAGGATATACTAAGAATTTTGGGCTAAAAATTTATAAAAGCAGTGTTAGCCAGAGCATGATTGCCATCTAAGTATATTGTGCATCAATGCTCTCTGATGATTGAATTGAGTTTATATAAATTTAATTAAATAAAGTTCATGGATATACATTTAGTTGCTGTCTTAAATAAATGTTCAATTAGGACAAACAAAACTAAAGATTAACAAGAAATGAATATGCTAAGGTACTAGTATTGTGAACATTGATTTGCAATGTTCAAAATATGTTATATAAAAATTTGTTGTGGATAGAGCATAAAATAGTTTGTATCTATAAATTTATGATAAGTATATTAATAATACTATGAAATTTCAAAATTCTGTATTTGAAACAATCCAGCATATCCACAATACTCCAGCATATTTGTAACACTCCAGTCTTAAGTGCCGCAGCCTCTACAATGGCTGATGTCAACAAACTTGTCTTCTCAATTTTGAAGTTCCTTGATGATCAGAAAAAATCAGGCCAGCTTGATGATGAAGCAGCAGAGAGTTTAGAAGGTTAAATTATGTTTTAAAAATTGATATGACAGGTCATAGAGTTAAAGTTGCAAACTTATAAGGGATATTTTTTTAATTTTATTGTTACTGATTATTTTACAGACAGTTTTTCCTATTAATTGCTTTTGAAATTTATGTTGGATTAAATTCATATATTTGTAATGGTTTTTATTATTGGAATAATGTAGTACTAGATGATGTGGCTAAGATAAGAGATCACAAATATTTAATCATTTTAAAATGTTTTTTATGTTAAGAAACCAATGGCTTAGTTAACCGCTTATTCTAGATTTAAATATTTATGTGTTTTTAGGACTCCGTAAAATGCTTTTTAATTATTATGTGGCATTTTAAATTTAAAACAAACTGAAAATATGATTTCGAGACAATTAAAACTTTAAAAAATAAACCTCTTACTTCTTAATTATTACAATAATGTACCTATATATTTTTTGCAGTTGCAGTACAGTGTTTAGAGCAAGTTTATAAGATAAACACAGCTGATGAAGAGTGTGTACGGAAGTATGCAGTTCCTCAAAACTTATTGGATATTTTTAATGCTCAGCTTAATGAGGTTTGTAGTGAGAAGGAAATAATAATTACTTGTTGATAAACTTGAAAAATGTTTTACAGTCTTACTACTTGCATGATGAATGATAGTTAATTTTAAATATAACAAGTTTCTGTATTAAAACCATATCCCTAATTGATTTAAATATTTTTCTTCAAAAGACTGAATCAGATCTTGCATCACTGTCTTTACATGAGGCAACACCAGAGCAAAAAGAAGAGGCTGAAAAGCTTAAAAATAAAGGTTTTAATAATTATTTTTTACTTTCATTGAACATTTCATCATCTCTTGATTTAGATTTATTACATTTGGGTCAATGTTTCCTCTTAAGGTGTGTTGGTTCTTGTGAAAAATGATAAATTCGTGTGCCTCCATTTTTGTGTAGAAAAATTTGCATCCCAAATAAAACACATACAACAAATATGACTTTACATTTTAAGTTAAAATGTTAAAACCATTTCTGAAATTAAATAAATGATTTTAAAAAAAAAGTTTTGTTGGATTGCAATCAGGCAAAGTAGAAATGATGTTGTTGAACAGGGTATGGGTAAGTCTGAAAAAGACGCAACAAAACGACAAACGTATTCGCAAAAAGCTTTACCCAATGAACTAACATAATCTACAAGAAGTAAGTAAGTAAGTAAAAAGTTTTAAACTTAGCTACGATGTGTTGTCCTGGGAGTCATCAACCAGAAAGAGAAAGACAAGAGCGAGACAGACACGGACAATAGACGTGAAAGGAAAGAAGGGGCGGTGTCAATATGTGAGGGAAAACGTGACATTCATGTCATGCTGTTTTAGGGTGTCAAATCAAATACACACAGACATATCTCTTAAAATGATTTAAACTTTTAAAACTATACTTAACAAAATTTGCTCTCAGAACTGCTGCATAGGGCTTGTCTAAAAGCTGCACAGCTTAAAGCTAAAGGAAACATTGGTCTGGATGTAATTATAATCAATATTACTTTGTTCAAATAAGTGAGTACTGTGACTGTGAGCTTTTTTAAAATATAAATTGAAACACGGACAACCTTGTATGCATGCCAAAACAAAATTTATGTAATAAATTTGAATGAAATAAAATTTTAATACAAAATTCTTCTTTATAACCACTTCAAGGAAATGATTTTATGAAATCTGAAAAGTTTTCTGATGCTCTTGAGAGTTATTCTCAAGCTATTCGACTTGATGCAAGAAATGCTGTTTATTTTTGTAACAGGTTTGAATCTTTTTTTTAACCATATTTTAATTTTGGTTTAAGAGTATGGTTTAAAATTAATAAAAAATGACAAACAAGAGAGGCAATTTTAAATTCCCCGAACAAATGTAACTTAATATTATTATTAACTTTTATTTTAACTTAATGAAGAGCCTTTCTTGAATCAACTGTTTAACTATGAGGAAGTTAACATGATGAGTATTTTGAAATGGCTAATACATTTTTTTTTAAAATTGCTAATTATTCATTTTATAAATATTGCAGGGCTGCAGCTTACAGCAAACTCAATAAACATCAGCAAGCTATTGAGGATTGTAACAGAGCTCTTGCCATAGATCCTAGCTACAGTAAAGCTTATGGTCGCATGGGGTATAAATAAATTATTGTTAAGAAAAAAAATAACTTCCTGAAAAAAAATTACAATTTTTATCCATAAATAAAGTAAAGTTAAGTTTGGGTATAAAAACTATCTGTAAAATTGTTTTTTTAATAATTTTTATAAATAGTGTGCTAATTCGAAACTTTTTATTCTAAGTTCTAAAATTATTTGAAAATAGTAACTCCTCAAGGCGTTGACCTGTAAAGTTGGTTTTATTTCCTTTCCAATATGTTTTATTTAGCCCACATGAATTATATGTATATATTCACTAAAAGTAAAAGTATGTGTTTTAGAGCACTACATTTATATTTATTGTAGTTATGTTATTATTTCACTTATGACCTGAACATAGATCAGCAACAGGCATTAAGATTTTTTCAAATGCACTCCACAGCATCGCCTTTACGGCTTTAGAAGATCATGAAAGTGCATTTGAATGTTATCGTAAAGCTCTGGAATTAGATCCTGATAATCAAAGCTATCAAAATAACTTAGAAATTGCTGAGCAGAAGTTAAAAGAAGCCGCTACTCAGGTTTGTAAAAAAAAATTCACTATATTTAGTGTACTGGAATTAATCATTTATCAATTAATTACTTGAACTTAAATTTAGAAATAACAATCATGACTTACTTTGCAGGAATCGGGTTTATGTTATATTAGATTTATTAAGCATCACTGAGGCCTAGTGATTTTTTTTGTTGTTGCATTTTTAAATTAAAACTGATGCTGTTCTACATTGCAAAAAATAATATTTCTAAACTGAAATCATAACAAGGATACATTTTATAAATTAAGTTAAAAATAAAATTTCCTCTTTATATTATTAAGGAAGATGGCTTCTGCTGCTTATAAAAATTAAATGTTTGAGCAAGTTTGATGTCTTGAGTAAAAACGCTTTACAGATTCAACATGGTTATTTAACCCATTTAATACGTTTCGCCGCAGCCTGCGCCAACGCGATTTCAGTCATGTACGTTTAGCCACTCTCTGCGTCACCGATGGTTTGTTTCATTTTATTAGTAATTTATTAGTAATTCGATTTTTCCATTCCACTATTTTATTAATAGCTTATAAAACTTTTATTCAGAAGAGTTTCAACTTCCGTTGTGTGAAATTTGAAAGGATTAGACGATGTTTAGTGTGTTTTGTGCTTGTTTTTTCAGTTAACAAATTTTGTAAACAAAAACAGCTGATCAAAATGGCTTCATTGAGTTCTAATTCTAGTACTTATCTATTAAATTTTCTATCTAGAACTGATGATCATACAAATAAATTGATTTAAATGGACAATATAATTTCAAATCAAGATAAATTTGAAGACTCAGTGTCGACTGTGACTACGAAAATTTACTATTTTGTAAATATGTGTAAATTTTAGAGTATAATTATTTTATTGTTGAATTATAATTTAAAAAACTGAAACATGTCATGGGAAAAAATTCATAACTTGATAATTTATGGAGGTACTGCAATGAAACTTTCCAGTTGTTTTAGATATATAATAAGACTCATTTGTAAGAAATATGAACTTGATTGGATTATTTTTACCTGATTTATGAGCTGGTGAGTAAAGCAAAAAAAAATGTTTCCCCTTTTTTTTACATAAACATGCAATAATATCCCTAAAGGTTTTTTTTAGGTAATTTTGTCTCACTTTTTAATAGTAGAAACATATTCCTTTTTCAATTACCTAAATTTTGAGGTGCAGCATAATATAGTTTTGATAAATAGCAAAGCAGAGTTTTTCAGTTTAAAATCATCAGGTGGAATGGATTTTTTTGCCTAAAATTTTACTGCGTACCCTTGAAAAAATTGGGAAGTATTGAATGGGTTAAGTAGACTACAAGAATTTGAAGTTTCTTGTTTCTAAAATTTTGTAAATATTTTATTTTTGTAATGCAATTATGAATATAAAGGTTGTGCGAGTTTTGTGTTTTTTGCTATAGAGAAATCTCTGGAGGTCGCATATTGGTTGACCAATCTCTGTCAATCCGAATAATGATGGAGAGTTGCATACTAACTTCAATAAATATTGTTAGCGTTATCCATAACGTTGTGTTTCATTTTTAAATTTCTATTGTGTAAATCATCTTTTTGCCTTCTATTTGAGATATAGAATTCAAATTTTTGTTTTCAGGCTGGGTTTAATGCTGGTCCAATGGGAGGCCTCGGTGCTCTTGGCAATTTGGACTTCGGCTCATTATTCAATGATCCTAACATTGTTAGCATGGTAACACGTTTTTGCTTTCATAAAAATGCCCTTGTATTAGACGTTTCTTTTTATATGAAAAAAAGTAATTAACTACAATTTACCACAAACCTACATGATTTAAAGAGTTTTTTCTTCAAAATTTAAATGAATGTTTTGTTTATTTTATGCTTCATACCACTCATGCTTCATGTTATTTTTTTTTCTTATAAGGCAACAACGATGATGTCGAATCCTCAAGTGCAACAAATGTAAGCATATGGCTCAGAATAGAACATTTTAAATACACTGAACATTACAGTTTGGAAATATGTGCTTAGAGAAAATAAATTTGATTAAGGAAGATGTTTGGCATTGAATTAAATATTATGTACTACAAATCAAATAAGACCTTATGTATTCTTGTTTATAAATAAAAATCGCTCCCCTTCAAAGCTTTTGTTCACCTACACCATTTACCGTGCCTGGGTCCAGTGGATTCCTGGTGTTTCTCTGCCCCTAACTCACAAGCTTTGTTTGATTTCTACCCACTTACAACCTTTTTTTTTCTCTGGAGATAGTTATGGGGATTGAGTCTAATTAACAGCTATCTTTTCCTTATTATATTCCATCTGTAAAAAGTGCAATTTGTTTGACCATTATTTTATATCTTTTGGAAATTCCTCGGGCACATTTTTGTTAAGGTTTGAACTTTCATTATGGTTCTTGCTGTTTCTTCTATTATTTTAAGTCTGAATGGAGCATCCTTATCTTGCAGTTTGCCATTTTGATTACAAAATGTTCATTAACAGCATAAGTTCTGACCTGGAATTTCATACTTTAGTCCAAATGTCTTTTATTATCCACCATTTGTGTCACAGGTTCTCTGAAGTAAAGTAAATGCCTTAGCCTTAATCACTTCCAGGTGAAATTTCTGGTTCAAAGTTTTCTATATATTAATTCTGCCCTTATTCATTCTTTTTGTCTTGCTTCTTTGTTTAAGGTGGAAGTGTTGATCACATATAATATTTCCTCACATGTGTTATTGATTTGCGGCAAAATTAAATTAATAATGGCTTATTGAAATAAGAATACAGTATATACTCGTTCTATAGCCCGTTCGTTCATAAGCCGACCCCCTCTTTTGGAAGAGAATAGTATAAAAAGTGTGTAACCCGCCCCCAAAACATATAGGACAGCGTTAACAAAATGGTACACATAAAAAAACAACAACTACAAGCTAAATTGGTCATTATGATTGTTTACTTTGTACTACCTATCTTTGTCCTTGTGCTCTTTGTTAGGCAAGAGTTACCTGTATTTTTGTATTTCTTTGGCGAAAGCGTGTACATTAAAATTCGTTGTTGAAACAAAATTTGCAAAACTAATTATTAAAACATTCACAGAAATAAATCAAATGAATAAATAAGGTAAATGCAGATGTCTAAAAATATTTATAGCTTCTGGTAGAGCAGTCAAATCTTGTAAAATGTACTATGTAGACAAGAACCTTGATGATCTACAATATTAACACATATTCAATGTACATGCAGAAATCTCCTATGACCCGCTCGGAAGCCGACCCCCAACATTTACCCCTAGATTTTGTCCAAAAAAAAAGTCAGCTTTAGAATGAGTATATACCACCAGGGGTGGGCAAACTACGGCCCGCATGCCGCATGCGGCCCGCTACAGACTTTTTTGCTGCCCGCCGTAATATCAAAAACATCAATAAATCTATGTGAAAGATGGAGGTTTGTACTCAAATCGGGGCTAAATTTTGGTTAGGTGCGGCCCCTTGATGTTTTATTTCTTACTAATGCGGCCCTCGCCGTGTAAAGTTTGCCCACCCCTGGTATATACTTTAATTTTTGTGTTCTGATTGTTGTATTGGTAATTAAAGTAGTGTGCTAATACTTTAGTGTCAGTGTTACTACCATTACTTGCAGACTTAATTATCTATTGTATATACATATTTGTTTATTAAATATTTCTTTTTAATTTACAGGATGGCCAGTCTTGTTAGCGGATCTAACCCGTCAAGTGGTGGAGGCTTTTCTAGTCTTTTGCAAGCGTAAGGCTTCTCATTGTATAATTTATGTTCAAAATGTCTGCATTTTTTCTATTACTATTACATTTCAATTCACTTATGAGAAATACCTAAAATTAAAAGTAATAATTTTTTTCTTATGGAGGTACAGGAAGTATAGAGTTTATAAAGGGCTAAGGAAACTGGAAGAAAAAAAAATGCAAGAATATTTTATTTTTTAAATACAAGGAATGAAATATGTATCTTCTGATTCATTCTTAGAATTGTTAAAGAATTTGTTAAACATAATTATTTATTATTTAGAAAAGTTGTACTCAAATCGTCAGTCTGTAAAATAAAAAATCCCCAGATCCCAACAGATGGCATCACAGATGCAACAAGCCAATCCTGAGCTGGTCCAGCATCTACGAGAACACATGAGAGGTCAAAATCAAGGGTCAAATAACAATACACAAGATCCACCTGAAGGCCGTGATGCATAGAACAATCCTCTTTTTCCCACTTAATACTTACACCAAACCTCATAGCCATTCACAGGGATGATCATCTGTTTTTAAACAATTTTAGAATAATCAGTTTTCAAATAGTCTGTAAAGAACTATTTGAAATCTTTTTCAAAGATTATCTGAAGGCAGAAAACAATAGGGTGATTTCCCAAACTCAATTGATTTATTATACATATTCTGTTCTTTTTCCAATGGCATTTATAAATTTAAGTAAAATAACTCATACAACAAATTCTGTTTTGTAAAATAAATTATTGGTAAATATTTACACAAGATATAAAAGATCTATCAACAGTGTTGCTTTTATATTTGTATTTAGGTATATTTTATAGTTACTTTTCATTGATTTCAAAAACTGTTACTTACATCTTAATTTTAAGATGTCTGTTGTTACTGTCAAGAGTCAGCTGATACATGTGTTATAATTTAATGTTGTAACCATTGATCAAATATTATATGCTCAAAAAACTTGTAAAGACATGATTTGAGATATCTAACCAACCCATCAATTTCATGATGCAAGGTATAATTATTAAAAAATCAAGATAGTATAAAGTTCATTCATGTTTTTAAATATGGTTATGGAATTTTGAAGACTTTTCCATTTATTATTTTTTTTACAGGAGGTGGAAGGTCTTTTAACACTGCAATTATTTCATTGACAAATATTGCCAAATGAACAGTAATAACACAATTTAATTCAATTGATATGTTGCGCTGCCTTGTTGAACCAATTCCAAAGTGAGTGATGTGAGAGAAGGTGTTTATTTGTATTTCAGAACACGGCTAACTCCAGTTTCTTTTGTCATTTGGTTGTTTATTAAGGTGTGCATATTTTTTTTCATAAAGTGGATTATCAGATCATCATGTGTATGGAAGTTGGGTACATGATTTGGTAGTGATCAGTTACATTTATTTCCCCCCTTAACTTTAGTGATCAATGTTCGACTGACTGAAAAGAAGAAACTTGGAAACACTATTTTATTAATTTTTATTTGAATTTTCTTGCTAATTCATAATTGCTTGAACTTGAAAAAAAAATATGTAGTCTTAAGATGGTGTAAAAAGTTAAATGCATTTTAGGTAAAATATCATAGATGTTGAGGTTTTAAAACCTTAATTAGTATTATCAGTATGTGTGATAATGGAAGATGTCGACTCAAAGCTTAAAAATATAATAAACAATGGGAAGTCTGTTAATGTGTAACATCAGACATGCATCCCACAACTAAATCTAAGTGTTATTTCAATTTCATCCTTCAAAATTTAGATTCTTATTTACATCTTTGTAAATACTTTAACTCATTCGCTACTATTGCGACATACCCCCCTCGCTACTAATGCACCCGAACGTGACAAGAAGCCTATTAACGCGCATACATCAAGCAACCTCGTGAGAAGCATTGTTACTGTGCGAATAGCTCTCAGCTTTTTAAAAAGTAGAAATATAGCTGATTTCATTCTTAAAAAAACGGATGTTTATGTCATTTATGGTTCAAAAGCTGTGTGGCTTAGAAGTCCGACTACTTGGTGAAATTTGAACATGTGGTTTCTGAATACTCTTATAATGGCCTTTCATTTTCTTGGCTCTTTAATTGCTGCTTCAATGTCTAATTATGCAGCAGTTAATAATTCAAACAATGAGGAATCAGATGTTGAAATTAGTGATAGTGATAATAATTAACTCTAATCTGAGTGACGCTAACATGAGTGATGAAGGAGACATAGTCACTGAATCTTGGTCAGACAATCTGACCAGTGTTACGGACAAGCTATAAAATTTTAATGAAATTATATATAGGGGAAATTATTTTCTCCCTATTGACAGCAGTCTCACAGACTACTTCAAGCTTTTCATGAACTCTGCCATGATAGAGTTGTTAGTTGCTGAAACAAACAGATTGAGATACGCTGAACCGCAGCAAACAGCCAAAGGTAAGAAAGACACCCAGTGGAAGGTTACTAATGAGGACATATATAAATTCCTCTACATCAACATCATCTTTAGACTCAAGTAACCTATTACAAAATTGTATTGGTCAGTGGATAAGATGTTTCTGAAAGTTTCAAATAAATAAAACAATAAAAAATGACAAACAACGGAGGTCAACGTCCAAAAACAGTGATGTAAAATTTCAAGAAACACTTTTCCAGATTTATTTAAAATATATTAATATTTGTGAATTAAAGTGCATCAACCTATACATTTTTTAAAAGCTCATTCAATTTTTGGTGTGTGTTTTGTTATTTTAAATTTTCATTTAGGTGTAAAAAAATATTTTTAATTAACATGGGGGTGCAAGTTTTTGAGAGTGATCTCCCTTTGCTTAGTACTCCAGGGGGCGTTTTGGTTTTTGTGCTAAGTAGCGAATGAGTTGAAGATTTGAACAATAATTTATACAAATAACTGAACAATATTTAGAGCTCATATTTTAACCCCTTTTTTTTCACTGTTCATTATGAAAATTTATAAGTTATATCAAATTCTTCTTAAAAAATTAATCTCGCAGTATTCTGACTAAAACTAAAATTACATTTGTACTTAGTGCCAGTATATTAACCCGAGTCATACAAAATAAATACAATTATACAGACGAGAAAAGAGAAAACATTTTGTGATAGAACAAATTTATTACAGTTAGAGTGTGAATAATTAATTTCCATTAGATAAAAGCTTCCCAAGAGTACAACAAAGGGAATTTTCAGACATAATTTTAAAAAAAACAGGACAAAAAGTTGTAATGTATTTATGAATTTTAGTTGTTAAGGCATGTTGAAAATTTCCATTCATTAAAATTGCCTATTTTTTTAAAAGGACTTTTTTTTTCTTTCTCTCTTCTACCTGACAAAATAATATAGAAAAATGTGAATCTATTTACTTTTAGGCATCAATAATTTAATTTTGATCTTCAAATTTAGTACTATATTTATTAAATAAAAACAACACAGCCATAATAATTAAGAGCTCTCTCCAGCATGCAAAGTTTCAGCCATAAAAAGTTTGCCAAGACTTTGAGAAGCAAATTCACAAACTTGCTTGCAGTAGCTATCCATTTGTCCTGCCACCAATGTGCAATCAAGTCGTGGTGGGACAGGGAGTGGTTTGAACAATTTATTAATATCCTCCTCGGGAAGGGGTGGTTCG
Source organism: Ampullaceana balthica (assembly GCA_944989445.1). Lineage (NCBI taxonomy): Eukaryota > Metazoa > Mollusca > Gastropoda > Lymnaeidae > Ampullaceana > Ampullaceana balthica. The sequence goes on along the minus strand of CALYLW010000231.1, from coordinate 307,051 downwards.
CCTCGTTGCTTTCTTTGAGCATTTTCTTGTTCCTGGTTGAACGATTGTGAATAAAATTATAAATAAAATAACCTCTGAATCTTCTAGAATTCCTTGAATAGTTAACTCATTTAGTATAAATAAATGAACTAAATTTTTTTTTAAAAATTTAACTCATTCACAGACAAGTCTGTAATCAAATTCCAGAAAAACATAACATTCTAGGACATTTAAAAACAACCAACAGAGATCATAAGTCCTTGGCTAAAAAAATAATTGCTCACTAAGCAGAGAGAGAGAAAAGGGATTGTAAACCATGAACTTTTGTCACTCTACCTTCATTAAAATCAAATTGCAAGACATTAAAAAGAATATATATTATTAAAAATAAAATTTTTAAAAACCACGTTTTTATAAGTGGACTAAAAAGAAGAAAATAATTTAAAACTTATAAGTTCAAGTACTTTGAGATTTAATATGACTAAAAAGGTGGGGCGGGCGCTTTTGAGGTTTAACATATGCGGTTCACTCATTCTCTCACCTATGGATCTCTCTTTTGCCTTCTAAATTAGAAATCCTTAATTTTTATAACACCTTCTATTTATTTTAGTCTTTTTAGTCCACTTATAACAACCTGGTTTTTAAAAATATTTTATACCTCTATTTATTTTACTAAACGCCCAACTAAGCGACCGCCCAACGTTTTAAAAACACGGCGGGGTGAACTCATGGATGTCAACAAAAGCAGACGGTACAGATGCTTATATATAGATAAACTAAAAAGTTCAATAATTTAATAACGGTACATTCGATCGATCTGAAATTTTGATACAATGCATTGTCATCAAAGATCTAACTGTGGTAAAATTTTGAGATCTCTAGGACCATCAGAAGTGGTTTAATTTTACGTTGGCAGATTTGAAAAATGTTGGACAGACCACACAATGCCACAGGAACGAAAGCGAGTTAATAAAAATATGGTAAAAGTACAAATATCAGGGAGAGTTACATAAAAAATTTCTTTACTTTTTCAAATTACAAGACATTTCCAGGATATCCTGGAATACTATAGCATGTAGGAGCCATGCACTAAACAAAGAGCTTCACTTGTGCATATTACACTGATTTGGACACAGGCAATAATCTTTCAAAGTTTTAAACCCCATTGAGGTGACATGAGTGGCTAAAAAGATGAGGGGCTGGTCTATACAAACCAATATAACCCTCAAGATTGGCTGACTGATCTTTGTATTAGCAAAGAATATTGAGTCTGCTTCATTTGGTGTACCTAGCCAGTTTATTGGAGCTTTCCTCTCCATTACGAGCCTATCCAAAGTTCGGTCATGTAACAAATTATTCTTTGTATACAAGGTCCCATATAAATAAATAAAACACGTGACTTTGAAATGTGTTCAAAAGTAAACTCAACCACTCTACGTGCATTTTAAAAAAAAATGAAATTTTACCCTTTTCATGAGGTGCTGTTGTTTAGCCTGTTGTTGTCTGAAGTTGTTACGTTGGTAGTTAAGATATTTATTAGTGTCCATAGCTACGTCATCCACACATTCCATCAGCTGTCGTAAATTCTTTTCAAGCATTGAACTGAAAATTTTAAAACTTAAATGTAATTTTTGTTTCAGTGTGAAAAGTTTTAGCATTTCTAACAATGTATGGAAGATAGGTTTGCTTGCATTAAAAAAAAACACCCAGCATTTTACCTTGTGCCTAGATCAAGTGCAGAGAACTTCTGCTCTTTTCTTGTCTTATCTGCAAGTTCGCAAAGCAGAGCATTGACCAAATGAGAGTTTCTCAAAACAATTGGAATCTCTTCGAACATTGAGTCAAAGTTAATGTTGTGTTTTGTCATGTTTTCGGGAGTATAGTCCTGTTCTTTATAAAATTTCATCATAGCTGGAGTCAGGCGATAAGCTTTCAAAGTCAAAAATCCTTGTGTTGTGCGCAATGGGTCTGTATAGACATACAAATCATATATATTCAAATTAATGACAATAGTTTCATAAAATAAAAAATTATTGACTAACAATCTTACCAGAGTACCATAAAAAATATAAAAGTTTGTCTATAAATCCAAAATGCTTAGTTTTGAGTGGATTTATTCTGGCTATGGTACTTCTCATAAAATACAATATGCATGAACAATTGTGTTATGATAAATAAGAAACTTACCATAAATCAAGACCACAGATTCTTCTATAGAATGTTGATAGTTGAACTGTGAATCTAAAAGGGCACGATTGATAAATGATCCAAAATAAGTGCTCTGATACCATCCAACGTGCAAATGATCTACATTCACATGGCGTAGATTTCTCATCATTTCCATCTGGTACTGAACAGACACTGCCAACAAAGTTTGAAAAAGATTCTCAATTATTCATATTAATAAGTTTAAAATTAACATGTCAATAAAATGTACTTGAGCTTTAATTTTTTAATATTTGTAGGTGTTCAAAATAAAATTAAATGAAAATAACAATTTGATAAATATCAAAAAAAGAAAAGTCATTTTAATATATATGCATTACAGAATTAATTTCTTTTAAAAACAAAGATGTTAAGGTTAATAGGTAAAACTGTGTTCTTTACCTGTATCAAAATCTTCATCTTCATTGTGTTTAGGAAACGGAAAACAATTAGTTATCTCAAGCCTGTTGTCTACAACGAGTCCTAAAAGAACTCCCTGCACTAGATCTGTACCACCAGCACCTTCTTCATGGCTATGCTTGATTAATTTCAGAACAACCTAGTATAAATCAAGGCAACATTTTTAATTAATTTTATTTAGAGTAGTGCTTATGTTAAACAAATAAATACAAGTTACTGGCATATAAATAAAGACATGGGTCACAAAATAATAATGAAAGATTAGGGAAACAGATTTTAAAGTTTTATTTACATTGAAAGGTAGTAGGTTCAAATAACTTAAAAATCTTTTTGACCTTGAACACTCAAGAATACTTCTTTAACACTGTATATATATATTAAACAATATAATTTGCAATGTCTGTCCGTGACGCTACTAATTTTAGAAAGCAGGGAAAACCAAATTACTGCACCAATGCATCAAAAGGTGTGCAAATTAAAGATGCGCTGTAAAAAAATATTATATGACGTCATTGTTTTTGCTCATACAAGTATTTTAATTCTGGAGAAAGGATCAATGTAATTTTTAAAAACGTAAAAAACCAAGTTTTTGACTATAAATCCTTTATGTACGAGACGTAAATAAAAGAATGTTCATTTTAATACGCAGCGCAAGACAATCCAAAAATACAAAATTGCAGTTGTGTCATAAAACGTGTTTAATGTAATGCGCACCGATCAGGAATATGTTTATAAAAAGTGTTGTCAATAAAATACGCACCTTATTGCGCGACAGAAAGGTCGTTCAATATAATACGCACCGCGACACTCTATCTAAAAAAATAACATGATACACAGAGATAAATAAAATAATCTAAAAATTCAATAATTTAATTACGGTACATGCAATCGATCTGAAATTTTTACACATCGTTTTTATCATCGATACGAAACTGCCTGCAAAATTTCAGCTCGCTAGCTTACGAGAAAGTGGGTTAAAAATCTATCCAAAGCTTTGGCGACAAGCAAGGGCTCAACCAAACAGAAACGACGAGTTAATATAAAAGATTTAAACAGAAGATTTGATGATGGTTAATTATAAAATCAAAAAACAAAAGGGGCGCCGTAGGCGCCATACAACCCCTATTATAAAATACTTTGTGTACATTTCAGAAAGTTTAATATTTTGTATTTATCAAACAAGGACAAGTTAGTTGGGCTTTTGAAAAGGTCGGCGCCGTAGGCGCCCTAAAAAAATAGCATTTTTTATAAAATAAATAGATTTCAGCTGAAAACTTCCGTCATTTTTAACGGGTGATACGCTAGTATATATATTTCACCTAAACAAGCATGTGAAAGTAAGCATGACATATGACCCTCGCTAGGGTCAACTAATCACAGTTAACGGTTGGCAAGAGAAGGTAGTGGAGGGGTGGGGCATGTCGAGACCAGCAATGCTTTTAGCATTCACTTGCGTTGTTCCTTCACAGTGTACATGTATTTCGTAGTGTATTGGTTATAAGGTTGTTAACGGTTAACCGGTCCTCAGATCAGGACCGGTCCTGTTTAATCAGGGCCGGTTAACCGCAACTTCAATAAGCCTGTATAAGCTTATTACCCGGAGTTCGTTTTTGTTGTTATAGGTTAAGATGCAGGGCAGCATATGAGACTAACGCGAGCGACAATGACTTCAAATCACTTTCTCCATATTCCGGTATATAAATAATATACACGTCATCACTATTCAAGATCGCAATGACAGTAGTCCATGTGCTCACAAAATAGACAACAATGTAATTATAGTCTGTTTCTTATAAAGATAAAGCAGGCTATAAAACCACATGACCCTGTGACTATCAGCATTCTCTGGTCACCGGTTTATAGTCTGTTTCCCGCATCCAAAAAATTGATGGGCGCGTGCCGCTTAGTGAAGATCCTATATTACGAGAGTCATTTGATAGACGTGGCAAAGATACCAGGCGATTAATAGGTCCTCAAATTCGAGTTCGGTCTTTTCGTGACAGTTTTCCTGCAAGTCACAGGCATTTGACGTAAGATTACCACATTAATATCAAGACTGATATTTTCTTTTAAAAAATGTAATTGTTATGGGTTGGAAGGGGAGTATGGCGAGTGTAGCTCAAACCCTATTGGAACAGGAAAAATGGGGGGGAAAGCCACGTGTGCAGCAAAATTCAATAATTCTGGCGAGTTGACGATTGAAAAATAATATGGTATTTAAATAAATTCCATTTACTTGAGAAAATATAGGCCTATTTCTGATTATGCATTTTGGATCAAAATGTTTATTTCTCATTTTTATATTTATAGATTACATTACAATGATTCATAACAACATTAATTCAAGCTACAGTAGAACCCGGTTATGTCGACGGCCTAGGGGTTTGCCAAAAAGCGTCGAGATAACTGATGCTCGAGATAAACGAAAACCAATATGGCGGAAAATTATTATCATATGTTTGAAATTTCTTTGTGTACATTAATAAATCATAGGGGTCTACCGATATGCATTTTTGCAGATACCGATATTACCATATTTTTTCCTGCCGAGATGAGTATTTGTTAGGACAAAATCCAGTAGTCATATTTGATGACGTCATTCTTAAATTTATGACTAGTAATCTATATATATATTTCGCCCAAACGACCATTTCCAAACGAGCATGACAAATGACCCTCTGACCGTTGCTGGGGTCGACAGATCACAGTTGGCAAGAATGGTGGGATGAAAAGAAAAATAATGGGGGGGCGCGGCAACAATGCTTCTTGAGTTCCTTCAGAAAAGAACATATGATACGTAGTGATGTGGTTATAACGTCCGATTTGAAAGCGAAAAGTCCTGGGTTCAAGCCCCAGCGGGTACAATTTAAAAAATATAATTTAAATATTTTTTTCTGCCCGTTCTTTCCCCCATTTTTTTTTAGCGCACATGACTACCCTCCCTAGGGTTGGCAAATCACATTTAATGTTTGGCAAGGGTGGGGGGCAGTTAAAAACAACTGCTGTGCACATATCTCCACATTTACTCGCTTTTATTTCATTACTTCGTCCTGCTCTTTATGTCCGTTTCTCACCCCCCCTCTATGATGAGCAAGTCTACGCGGGTCGTATCTTGTTATTTATATTTTAAATGTTGGGCTACTGGTTTAATTAAGACAAATGTAAATTGAGAAACAACTACATTTGAATTTTAAGTGTGTGTTGATTACACAGGACGGACTAACTGTAACTTCAAATAGTCGGAATTAGCTTATTACCGGGAGTTAAATTTGTGTTGTTTTACGGCAGAATACCAGAGCTGATTCGCGAGCGACCGTGACATCAAAGCGTTTTCTTAATATTTTGATGTCGTCATCAGACGACGTGAGGTGAAAATTCGAAATATCCTCTTGTTGGTTCTCAAAAAATTAGGAAAAATACGGACCGGTGTTTCTTAACAGTCTTTTTTTAACGGTTAACTGGTCCTCCAAAACAAACGTACATGACGACATTTGAGAATATGCCGTTTTAATACTTTTAATACATAAAAATAAAAAATTGATTATTAATCATTACGGTTTCCTGCTTTGTGTGCACAAATTTTTTTTAATATATTATTTTTAAATCGCTGTTTTGACGGAATCGCGGCAGACAGCTGAACACTAACTAGCGTCGGTACATCAAAGGTAATAATTTGATCCATTCTCTTGATGGTAACACTTGACGGATAACCGGAAGTAACACAGCGCTGAGAGCTGAACGGAAGCGGGCTGTGACGTCACCAGCAGACCTCGCGAGGCGGAAATTTGATGTGTTACGGCACATGTGTTGGTTATAAAAAATCGATAACTAACATTTTCAAAAGCTGGCGATTGGTCATGGGGATTGAGATAACCAACGTTAATTGGCAAATTTGGTCGTCTTTTGTGCTCGAGATATTAGGGTTCGGCGACATAACTGATGAGAAAATGCTAAGACAAAAAGAGAATGTGGCGGTTCCACTTCAAAAACGTCAACTTAATTGGGTTGGCGAGTTAACCGAGGTCGAGATAAGTGGGTTTGACTGTAGTAGTACTTACTATTTGTAAGTATCAAGTTACATAATATAAACAAGAGAATTAAAGCTCATACTATACTTAACTATACCATAGTTAGCCATAGGCCATAGTAGTAGTACAGCCATTCCACACTAACCTAAACAGCAACATTATTTTTTCAAATTGTTCTGGCATAGGAAAACTATACATTTTCTGAAAGATTACATTCTGCTCTATCAGAATTTGCTAAAATTGTATATGCAGTGATAAGCAGTAACATTATATGACTTGTTGAAAACAATCACCGTAATAAATAAAACTATCCCAGTTATGGTGTTTTCCACTTGGAAATTCCCAGTGTACACATTTCATTTGTTTTAACCAAATTGCTGATTCAGGTAAGTTGCTAATATAACAAAGAACTAGTTTGTACATATAATTTATGCACTTTAATTGTTTTGCTGTCTGCAGTGGAATTTAAAATCTATCTCATTTTCGGTCACGTGAGTCACAGTAATATATCTTCTAGTTTATTTTGCATGTCATTGTCTATTTACTTAAGGCTAAAAATGTAATTCTATCTCAGTATTTTAACCGATTGTTCTTTAGGCACAAGTAGGTAGACTTTAAAGTAGAATAACAAACTTTAAATCAATAGCAAAGGTGTGTCCCGTGAGTCACGGGCAATAGAAATTATTACCAGTGTAAGTACTTAGTACTTGTTTGCGCATCGTTCTGCGCATGCCATAAATTCACGCAAAAACGGTCAAGGTGATTTTACAGTCGGTCTTACAGCCACATCGGTAGTTTGTGTTTTACTTCACATTTATTCTACTAAAAGCGCAGTTCGCCATGGCAACGCGCGCAGCGGAATTTCATCAGTACGGCTGGTATCTATTGTACTGCTTTTTCGATTTCCTTATCGGGAGCGATTTAATTCTTTTGAAAGGTGTGTTGGAATATTATTTTAAAAATAACCTTAAGGGTTAAAGGCTAGAGGTAAAAGAATTACATGTATTTAGATTATGTTTTACAACTGATATAAATTTATTTCATAAGAAGAAAGGGTTCTGACTGAAGAAAGTTACGAAATTCTGTACAAAAATGTGTACGTTTGGAATGATTGTACATTTGTGACAATTCTTTTCATTTATTCAACTATTATCGTAAAATATGTTTTGAATGTTGGTCTGTTTTACCCTTTTAGTTTGAAAAATGGTGTTATCTGCCAAAGAAAGGCAACAGAGGAGACGTGCAAAACTAAAAAGTCACCCTTTAGAGTTCATTCGACACAAAGCTAAGCATGTTGAAGAAACGAGGAAATCGCGGCTATTGCAAAGTTCGTAGGAGGCAAAAATGACACATCAAGAGAAGATTAAGCTAATTGATGTAAGGAGGGAGAAGGAGAAACTAAGAAAAAGAGCATACAGGGAGAAAATATCAGGAAAGCCGTTTCACTCTCATGGAAAAAAGTCCTCGTGCATATGGTTCGGATCAGAGTTATTCAAGGGCTACGATGAAAGTGAAAAAGGTGCTTCATAAAAGCCCAAGAAAATGAGCTGCTGTCATTAGGAAGTTGGTGAATGACTTTGAAGTGCATGGTGATCCTCGGGAAAAGAGAGCTCGCATTAATCGGCTTGATGATGCAGCAAAAGCACTGGTAAAGGCATTCTATGTAAGAGATGACATCAGCAGGATAGCACCTGGCAAACGTGACGTTGTTACACTGAAAATGTCGGAGGGCAAGCAGAAAGTTCAAAAGAGACACATGTATTTCACTCTGAAAGAAGCTCATAATCTGTTTCTTGAAGCACACCCTGAACTGAAAGTTGGACTTGGGCAAATTTGGTGATCTTCGACCACAGAATGTCCTGTTGAGTTCTCAGACACCACAGAATGTTTGTCTGTGTCTGTATCACCAGAACTTCCTACTTGCTGTGTCTGCTCTGCACATCTCCATACCAGAAGTACCCAAGTACTCTACCGACTTCTGCGGAAACTGTCTGTGTGATGCTAATAGTGAGAAGTGCTGGTTTCGTTATTGCAATAACAACAATTGTGGGTTCGACAGCAAATACAAGATTGCTGATGAATTGAAATCAAAACCCGTTTCTTGGGAGAAGTGGCAGTCAGTGAACAACAGATTGGTAAAAAATTTAATCAGTGGAACAGTCAGTGATTTGTTTGGGTATATCATAAGTATGGAGGCGCAATTTTTCAAACACTGCTACATCAAGCGAAAGCAAATAGCATCTTATGAAAAGGATAATGCTGTCATCATCCACAACTGCAGTGCTTCAGATGGATTATGCAGAAAATTACTCGTGTACAGCACAAGATGAAGTACAATCTGCACACTGGAATCAAAACCAAATTTCACTCTACACATCAGTATTGTGGTGTCAAGGTCATATTCAAAGTCAAGTTGTGCTGAGCGATTGCAATCGGCATGACAAAGATTCAACAATCGTTTTTACAGATTTGTTGCTCTCTCATCTGCCTTCACACGTGACCGAGATCAAACTCTGGACAGATGGTCCTGCAAGTCAATTTAAAAACAGATATGTGATGGCAGCCATGAAGATATTAGCTGACCAACACAGCATAAAGCTGAGCTGGAATTTTAGTGCAACAAGTCATGGGAAAGGTCCTGTTGATGGCATAGGTGCAACACTGAAGAGGATGGCCATGGACAAGGTTCGGACAAGGAAGCATGTGATCAATACGGTGGATGATTTTGCTGCTGCTGTGCAAGGTTCTGCTATAGAGGTTAGTTTAATTTGAGTGATTTGTTATATTTTCTTATATTGTTTTGATATTTGCACTTGTGATACTTAACTTATTGACTTATTGATTTTGTGCACAAGTGCTGATAATGAAAGAGGAATAAATCGAACAACGAAAGCAATCTATGCAACTAGAACCAATCTACAACGCTGCTCAACCCATTCCTGGCATCGCCAGTTTCCACTACATCTCGTTGCAAGCAGATGGGAGGCTTGACAAGCGGCTCTACAGCAGTCAGGTGGATGAGGTCACCCAAGTTCCGTCACAGCCTGAGGATGAAGTTCTGCTAGCCGGACAGACTGTTGCTGTTGTTCTTCAAGGAAAAAGTAACAACACAGTTCATATCTACATGGCTCAAGTGGTGAGGGTGGAGGAAGATGAAGTGTGTGTGAAGTACATGCATAAATCAGGAAACCTGTACTGCTGGCCTGCCAGCATAGATGAGTCGTGGCAGCCAATGAGAGATTTACTCTGCTCTATGCCAACGTCTGAGCTTGCCAGTAACAGAAGACACTTGGCATTTTCAGCAGAATCTCTTGAGATTGCCAAAAACAAAGCATTGTTGTTACCTAACATTACAACTGTCTATTTCAAGTAATACTGAATTAGCTTTTCATAACTGTTTTTTTTCACTGTATTTTTCATTACACATGGTTCTATATAGTTATGGTTGTTAGTCTTCTATAGTAGTTGCTGTTTTGAAGTGTCTGTAAAATTTAATTTATGATGATTCTTGGATCAATTTGATTGTGTCCCGTGAGTCACTTCTTGTGTCCCGTGAGTCACGTTATAAAATCAATCACCAAATTTATTAGAGTAGGCAGATTTCAAATTTTATAATACTATGATATACACTCACAAGGGTACTTCAAATTTATAATAATTTTGAAATCTTAGAATGCAATAGATTTGAACGGAAATTATAACTAAGTTGCTTACCCTAAAGTGCCTGTTAATTTTGTGTCCCGTGAGTCACGCTTATTTATTTCAATCCAAAGTTGGAACAAGTGGCTAGTCAGCTTTTTTTTTATAAGGTTATAAACTAAACCTGCTAGTAGTAGGCACTTGGGTGAAAATTTCAAAATTTTTTAAAAAATATAAAAATGTCATAGCTGTGTAGAACATTGTAAATGATTTACAAAAACATAAAGATCAATGTTCTAGCTCAAGTGGTTCGAAAGTTATGAATTTTTTTGTAAGACCTCATAATCACTTTTTTTAACATGGAGTTTTCCTCCACATTGTGTGCCCTTTTTTGGCTTTTCTTAAAACGCGAATTATTAGAGTGTAAAATTATATAAAATTATAATATTTGCAGGGAATATAACTTGATATAGGTTTCACAATATACAGCTTCAAAAATCAAATTTATTTGAAGATAATATGTTTTTAAAAAATATTTTACATGTATATATTTCTCTTATAAAAAATGTAAAAACATGCTGACTCAACATTTTTAATTTTAAAAATTAATTATACACTTTAAAAAATAAAATAAGTTATAATAAATAATAATAAATATATTTTTCAGAAGAATATTTAACTTACCTTTGTATTTGTATCATGAAAAAATAGTGTATAAACAATAATACAGGGAATTATTGATTCGTTTAATTGAAATTGATGATTATACTTTTTAGCTGCCCTTTTTCTATATACTTTATTTCTCATTTTAATATAAAAAATTTATAATGTTTTTTATTTTTTCAATTAATATGATTATACTAGCTTCATTTTGTTAATCAGTGTTGTGTTACTTAAAAAATCAATTATTAAAATTAAACACATCAGGTAAGTAACAGTTAATAACATGCTTGTTTTTTTATTAATATTAGTTATATCTTGTGTATCTATTCTATGGAATAATGAGCAAGAAATTGTGTTAGTTATTTTCTTGGTGAATTCTAAGGATTATTGTGCAATATTGTGATATGTGAGTTATTACTGGATATTTCATTATTAAAGGTAAGTGCCTATTTACTTTTACTTCTAACAATAAAAGCCCATGTGAAAACTGATCAACATCTTATAAACAATTAAAAACAAATAGTAGAAACCCCAATAATCTTTAAAACTAAAAATGCATAAATGCCTAATCAGAAATAATCAATTTAAATCTTTCATTGATTTAAAATGTAAATAATTTAGCAGGCTTTACTTTCTAGTTTTATAAAATGTAATACTATTTTATTTCTAAAAATATTTCTAACTAAATCATAATATTAATATATACTGCATAGCTTATAAGAATAGTAGTAGTAGGCCTAAAGTAGGCTACTAAACTGATTAATGAATAAGGCCCAAAAGTTAATATATTAATTAATAAGTATATAAATTAAGTCTAAAAAATCTTAACAACTAATAGCCTATTTGATGATAAATTAATAAACTAAACACTTACAGTAACAATGATTATTAAAAATATTAGTATTATTGTTTATTGACATTATTGTTAAATTATAGTAAAGTAAACATAGTAACTAATTCATCATGCTATTAAATTAATAAAGTTTTACACTAATATAATGAATTCCAATCAATAATCCACTTCAATACCCTTATTGTGGCAAAACATACACTTAAAAACATTGCCGACGTTATCGGTAATAGGTATTTTCCAAAACACGTGTTAAAAAGTTTGTAAACAAAGGCTATCAAAGGGCACCCCATTTTGTTTTCAACATAGCAAAAAAAGTCCAAAGCTTACAGCATTGAAAATTGGCTATGTTAATCTTGACATGGTAACTTAAATACCGCATTAATATTACACAGACCGCATTTAAAACAAAAAAGTTATAACTTAGTGAAGTTGACAAATATTGACCATCAATTTTCAAAGTAAAAACTCTAAAAAATTTATTTTTTAAAATTTTCAATGGCATAAGCAAGATGTCTGACTCTTTGAATGGGCGGATGTTGAATTTATTATGGGACCAATAATCGACTATAACAATTGAAACAACGATACCCTCAGTAAATTAAAAAGTGGAGGTCGCCATTTTGACGAGGAAATTACGATACCAATTTTTCGGGAATATCCGGTCGATACCGAAGTGCCTACTAGTAGTGGTATATATCAAAATCAATGCAAATATTCTAGTACTTAATTAAATATTTCAATTATAAGTTCACCACCTGTCCCGTGAGTCACCGAGGAATGGCTGAGTAGTACAGTATAGTGTATAGGCCGGTCACTATACTAGACTATAGTATAGGCAGGCTAGTTTACCAATGCCAAAACCATCCAAGTAAACTTTTAAGGTTATAATAGGTTATCATTTTGCCTTGTTTAGCCAACTTGTAAACTTAAACTACTCTTCAAACTCAAACTATCATTGTTAGTTAATTTGACTGATTTGAATATTATTTGAGTTACTCAGTGAACTGACTCAGTAACTTAGTAACCAACACTTGCCAACAGTTCAGTAACAGTACCATGTCAAGTAAGGAACAATTTTATCCATTTGAATCATTCGTATTTCTCAGTATGGAGGGTCTAAGTGTAAAAAATGTGAGGTTAGATTAAGTTATTTTAATCTAAATTTTACTTAATGACATGATATCATCTTCCAGGATGATCTTTCATGTTCATTAAAAAAAAATCCATATGCTCAACAGCAACTCAATGCTCGTACTACTTATTTTTCCTCCTGTTCGTTACCTGACCGAGATTAATTACTTTTTAAAATGGTTTATGAGACTTAAATCAGAAATAAAATACATTCTCTCCATTAAAACGTAAATATTATGCTTAAATCTTACCAAACCATCGATTTGAACCACCTGAACTTGATTGTCAATTCCACGTTTGGACGCCATGATTGTTGCACTGGTGGAATAGAAATTAAAATTTTGGATACGAAATTAATTATTTCTTAATGTATCGAAACAAAAAATGGGATATAAAATAAATCTTATCTTATCTTATCTGTTTACAGACGCTCCTTCTATACAGAAGATTATTGCGTCCTATGCTTATCTATGGTTTGTGTTTAGTCCTGCATTTTTATTAGAGATTTAAATGTTGATAAAGTGTTGGTTTTCCTGGATTCTTCAGGCAACCCATTCCACGCCCGAATTCCGGACGGGAAGAAGGAAAACTTGTATGTGTTTGTTCTTGCATACGGAATAAGAAATGTAGGTCTATAGTCTAATCTTATCTTAGGGGCCGTCCATAAATGACGTCACGCACCTAGGGGGGAGGGGGTCATACTTTTGTGACGATGCGTGACGAGGGGGAGGGAGGGGGTTGAAGAAGTGTGACGTCACATCAAAAGGGTAACTTTAAATAAAACTTCCCCTGAAATATTTGGTCCCTTACAATTTATTTAATGGCTTCTCATTGTGCCGGTCGGTAGGCCATCAGACGCTGGTTGGCGTAAGCCAGTGGTTCCCAAAGTGGTCCGTACGGACCCCCAGGGGTCCGCGGGACCTTTCAGGGGGTCCGTGGAAAATAAAAATTGATTTGGGGGTCCCTGAACAACGTCAAGGGGTCCGCGCAAGGTTTAAAAATCAAATAATGAAACTCATTAATTTTTTTTTAATTATTATTGAAATTAAAATAAATAATAATAAATAAAATAGTATGTGAATGCCCTTTCTACTAATTAAATACCATCTTAGGTGCTATCCTTCATGGATACAATGTTGTTTTACGTAAAAAATAGTTTTAGAACTACTGTAATTCCCACATCTATAACCAATCAAAATACTTGGTTTGTTGAAATGTCAAGCTTGATGCAGATGAAATGCCGAATTCCCTATACTATAAGTAGAAATATACACGTTTTTAACTTGAATCTACGAGTGTTGCAAGGTTGTGTATTATTCGATATGTCGGGAAGTTATATTTATCTAAATTGTATCCTATCATCAAATGTTTTTAATAGGGCTTTACTGTAGCATTCCATTGAAAACGTTAATAATTCTTAACAGTGGTCTGTTACAACAGATTAGAGAATGAGTGAGCCCAAGGCTGGATTTAGACTTGATGGGGCCCTAAGCTATTTAAGGACCTTTTGAATTCTAGTGACAAATATGAAAACAAACTTCCGGGGGCCCCCAAGAAGACAGAGGCCCTAAGTTATAGCTTGTTTAGCACACAGGTAATTCCAGAACTGAGTGAGCCGAAGAAACAATGCCGACAATATGGTGTTAATGAATATTTGAATTATGGCTAAATGTTTGAAAACAGATACGAAACGTGAAACTTTATTTACTGAATTAAAAAAAAAGTGTTTGAAGTTAAAGCATTACACTTGAATTTCTGGCATATTTAAAACATGCTGTACCAAATGTATTTTGAGTAAATTGAGTCATTCATCAGCATAAAATATTCCAAAAAATCTTAGTGAAAGTTTGCATGGATAGCTATATTTTGTCATTAGAGCAATTAGTAAAATCAAAAGGAATGCCTTCGATGAGAGATTATTTGCTCACCACGGTTTGGAAAATGAAGAAGACGACTATAATGGATTATTTATTCACACAGAAGTACGCTGGTTATCATCACGTACATATTTAAATCGATTTTATACTCTCTTTGATTCATTGTCCAAATTCCTGGAAAACAAAGACAATTAGCATCACAATTAACTTTAAAAAAAAGACATATCCTTTATGAATGATTTATTTACCCATCTTTAACAAAACTAATTTGAAACTAGAGCTACTACAAGGTAGCCAATTAAATTTAATCAAAACTAAAAGCGTTATATCTGAGTTTGTTGCAAAACATTTTCTTTGCAAACAAAACTTAGGAACAGGAGAATGTTGTCAGTTTTCAAATCTTTTGAAATTGCCACATAGTTAAAGGTTTGCTTGCTTACTATCAAAAATTAACGGCTCTTCGTGCAGACATTTTGTAGGCATTTGCCACTATAGGATATTTCCGACTGGCAGTTAAGCTCTTTAGCGCATGGACAAACTCAGATCCCAAACACAGATGAATACATACTAATACAGGAGCAGCTTATTGAAATATCCACAAATGAGGAACTTATACTACTGTTTGAACTAGGATACCACAAATTCTGGTTACAAAGTCAGATCCCAATTTTATATCATGCATTATGGGTTATTGTACAGATTTTTTTGACTGTTTTCCTGTCTTTCTATTTGGTAGAACGAAGATTCAGTAGCGTTATGAACCTCATCATAAAAACAACAACAATAAACGACTAGAAATTGGTGCTCGTGAGGATTTGCGGTTCCTACACACAAACATTGAGTCAGGCATAAATACACTCATAAAATCTCATCACGTTAATCCAAGTTTTTTTTTCAATTTTATCTTAAACAAAAGTGATAATTTTAATAAATACCTAACTTTTCATCAAAATGTTGCTTTTGTAATTTTTGTACTATGCATTTATAAAGTTTTTTTTTACTTGGGGGCCCGTGGGGAAATTTTGAGTATAAAAGGGGTCCGTAGGTCAAAAAAGTTTGGGAACCACTGGCGTAAGCTATCAAGACATGAAAATTAAATCTAATTATAATCCTTAAGTTTGAGAATCCACAAGATAACATATGAAATTGTTATACTGCGTCGTTTGATGTTGACATCAAAGCATTTGTGATGTAACCGCAGCTCCGTTTGGTTCTCTCTTGGACTGTTTTGCCCGTTACCCCAAAATAGACAAGTTTATGTGTGCGTTACCCCCCCCCAACCCCAGGACTCTAGGTTCTGCTCACATGACTCGGGGATTTGGGGGAGCGTCGTTAGCCCCCCCCCCAACCCGAAAATGCTACTGGTGAGTTTTACAGGCATGACAAGTGTCTAAAAATGATCTGAATATGAATAGGATTATGTGTAGATATTTTAAGTCAAAACGACACGGAATATCCTTTTTCTTTAAAAGGGGAGGGGGGAGGGAATCTATTTGATAGAATTAAAAACGTTTTAAGTTTGATATAATTGTTCGATTGGTTTTTGGTCAAACGCCACTGGCCATTCTAGTCTTCTAGAACACAAAACAACTTTTCTTCTTAGCTCAGTTTTTAAGGCATTAATTTTAAATATCACAGACAGGCTCCTCTCGAATTGCGATTTCAAGAATTTAATGCATTCCATAAAGTTAATGAATACTTGACTAATTTTAAATGGGCTCATTTACCATTATATATAGAACAGTGCTTCTCAAACTTTTTAGTATGGCGGACCGGCAGGAATTTTTGCCATTGCAACAAAGACCGGTGCACTATTTTCCCTGCACTGACATTTTTTTTTCCTTTTTTTTTAGAACATCTGCGGACCGGCAGCGGATGGCCCACGGACCGGCACCGGTACGCTGACCACCACTTTGAGAAGCACTGATCTAGAAGACTAGAATGGCCAGTGGCGTTTGACCAAAAACCAATCGAACAATTATATCAAACTTAAAACGTTTTTAATTCTATCAAATAGATTCCCTCCCCCCTCCCCTTTTAAAGAAAAAGGATATTCCGTGTCGTTTTGACTTAAAATATCTACACATAATCCTATTCATATTCAGATCATTTTTAGACACTTGTCATGCCTGTAAAACTCACCAGTAGCATTTTCGGGTTGCTAACGACGCTCCCCCAAATCCCCGAGTCATGTGAGCAGAACCTAGAGTCCTGGGGTTGGGGGGTAACGCACACATAAACTTGTCTATTTTGGGGTAACGGGCAAAACAGTCCAAGAGAGAACCAAACGGAGCTGCGGTTACATCACAAATGCTTTGATGTCAACATCAAACGACGCAGTATAACAATTTCATATGTTATCTTGTGGATTCTCAAACTTAAGGATTATAATTAGATTTAATTTTCATGTCTTGATAGCTTACGCCCAGTGGTTCCCAAACTTTTTTGACCTACGGACCCCTTTTATACTCAAAATTTCCCCACGGGCCCCCAAGTAAAAAAAAACTTTATAAATGCATAGTACAAAAATTACAAAAGCAACATTTTGATGAAAAGTTAGGTATTTATTAAAATTATCACTTTTGTTTAAGATAAAATTGAAAAAAAAACTTGGATTAACGTGATGAGATTTTATGAGTGTATTTATGCCTGACTCAATGTTTGTGTGTAGGAACCGCAAATCCTCACGAGCACCAATTTCTAGTCGTTTATGTTGTTGTTGTTTTTATGATGAGGTTCATAACGCTACTGAATCTTCGTTCTACCAAATAGAAAGACAGGAAAACAGTCAAAAAATTATGTACAATAACCCATAATGCATGATATAAAATTGGGATCTGACTTTGTAACCAGAATTTGTGGTATCCTAGTTCAAACAGTAGTATAAGTTCCTCATTTGTGGATATTTCAATAAGCTGCTCCTGTATTAGTATGTATTCATCTGTGTTTGGGATCTGAGTTTGTCCATGCGCTAAAGAGCTCAACTGCCAGTCGGAAATATCCTATAGTGGCAAATGCCTACAAAATGTCTGCACGAAGAGCCGTTAATTTTTGATAGTAAGCAAGCAAACCTTTAACTATGTGGCAATTTCAAAAGATTTGAAAACTGACAACATTCTCCTGTTCCTAAGTTTTGTTTGCAAAGAAAATGTTTTGCAACAAACTCAGATATAACGCTTTTAGTTTTGATTAAATTTAATTGGCTACCTTGTAGTAGCTCTAGTTTCAAATTAGTTTTGTTAAAGATGGGTAAATAAATCATTCATAAAGGATATGTCTTTTTTTAAAGTTAATTGTGATGCTAATTGTCTTTGTTTTCCAGGAATTTGGACAATGAATCAAAGAGAGTATAAAATCGATTTAAATATGTACGTGATGATAACCAGCGTACTTCTGTGTGAATAAATAATCCATTATAGTCGTCTTCTTCATTTTCCAAACCGTGGTGAGCAAATAATCTCTCATCGAAGGCATTCCTTTTGATTTTACTAATTGCTCTAATGACAAAATATAGCTATCCATGCAAACTTTCACTAAGATTTTTTGGAATATTTTATGCTGATGAATGACTCAATTTACTCAAAATACATTTGGTACAGCATGTTTTAAATATGCCAGAAATTCAAGTGTAATGCTTTAACTTCAAACACTTTTTTTTTAATTCAGTAAATAAAGTTTCACGTTTCGTATCTGTTTTCAAACATTTAGCCATAATTCAAATATTCATTAACACCATATTGTCGGCATTGTTTCTTCGGCTCACTCAGTTCTGGAATTACCTGTGTGCTAAACAAGCTATAACTTAGGGCCTCTGTCTTCTTGGGGGCCCCCGGAAGTTTGTTTTCATATTTGTCACTAGAATTCAAAAGGTCCTTAAATAGCTTAGGGCCCCATCAAGTCTAAATCCAGCCTTGGGCTCACTCATTCTCTAATCTGTTGTAACAGACCACTGTTAAGAATTATTAACGTTTTCAATGGAATGCTACAGTAAAGCCCTATTAAAAACATTTGATGATAGGATACAATTTAGATAAATATAACTTCCCGACATATCGAATAATACACAACCTTGCAACACTCGTAGATTCAAGTTAAAAACGTGTATATTTCTACTTATAGTATAGGGAATTCGGCATTTCATCTGCATCAAGCTTGACATTTCAACAAACCAAGTATTTTGATTGGTTATAGATGTGGGAATTACAGTAGTTCTAAAACTATTTTTTACGTAAAACAACATTGTATCCATGAAGGATAGCACCTAAGATGGTATTTAATTAGTAGAAAGGGCATTCACATACTATTTTATTTATTATTATTTATTTTAATTTCAATAATAATTTAAAAAAAATTAATGAGTTTCATTATTTGATTTTTAAACCTTGCGCGGACCCCTTGACGTTGTTCAGGGACCCCCAAATCAATTTTTATTTTCCACGGACCCCCTGAAAGGTCCCGCGGACCCCTGGGGGTCCGTACGGACCACTTTGGGAACCACTGACCTAAAGCATCAGCTATGCAGCAGGGCCGGATTAACACTCCGTCGTTCCGTGCAAATGCACGGAGTAAAAAAAAATCGAGAGGCGCAAAATTCATGTATGGAAATGCGGAGGAGAGATCAATAAAATGAATTAAAAAAACAAGTCCCAAAAATGTTGCCATAAATCCTTTTTTAAATAGTATAGTGTATAAAATTATCCTTTTAAAATAATAGGTGATTCATAACTATTGCATTATACAGCAAAAATTCGATTTTAACCCGGGCCGCAGTGAGTTTCATCAGAGGTTTATCATTCTTTCTATGTCGCATATGGTGTAAGTGTAACTAGGATGTTTTGCGCCCAGGCAAAAAATATTATTAAAAAATTTATAAAATTGGCGCCCCCGACCCTATGCATTTAGGGATAGTTAAGAAACGTTATATGAACCTGATCAGAGGCGTCACTAGGGTTGTATCACCTAGTGCCGTAGCTCATGGTGTCACCCCCGCTCACGACTTACCCCCATTGATATCCTCCGAGCCCACCAGTGCCAAATATCGGGAACACACATAATTTTACGTTTTGGTGGGACCCGTTAAGATGGTTTCACCCAGTGCGGTACCCCCTCCTTAGTGACGGCTCTGAACATGATTATGGAATATTTTTTTTAAGCTAGTCCAAATTTTAGCTGAAAGAAGTACTTTATAAATAAACAACAAACAAAAGCACAAACTTGAATAAGACCATTCAAAATGACGCCATTAAACTAATTGCAAATAATATCAAAATTCACATATTAGATGAAGTGAACAATTCAAAATATTACTCAACGAGCCCGTCCAAGGACGTTCCGCCACCGTTCGGTGGCATGTTGTAACTCCCCTTCAACAGCCGTCTTGACCGGCATACATGTGCATCGCGTCAAAAATACTATTCATTATAGTTAAAATAAATAACTCGTAAAAACAGAGCTTTTGACTATGGGTGGGTGGTGGGTGGGTGGATGGATGGATAGATAGATATAAATATAGAAAGATATAGATAATTCAATAAGACATGAAGCACCTGGACTACTTACGTAACCACAACTATTCAAATTTCCCATTGTTATGTCGTGATATGGTATGAGATACTAACTCATGACAATCTCATTAGTAAAATTATGATATTGCATTGGCAATAAAACTTTGGAGAAGTTCCAATATTTAAAAAAAAATCTGAGATCAGACTCATTTTTTAATTCGAAATAGATGCAGATTTTAAAAAAAAATTTGACTCAATACAAAGACATCGAGTTCATCGGAGAAAAAAATCAATTTGATGAAAATCAGGTCGAACCCACCATGGATGCATGGGCGTAGGGAAGGGGGGGCAAGGGGGGCATTTGCCCCCCCTACATTTGAGAATATATTTTTTCATAAAAATGTCATAAAGTTGTTACAATAAAACTGAATTACATTTCCTGAAAGTTTATTATATGAATGACAGTTTACATTTATCAAACATAAAAAAGAATTATATCTGCAAGTATAACTGATTACATTACTGATTGTTCTAAATATTCCAGTTGTTTAACAATTTATGTAACATTTTCAGCAAAATTCCGCAAGCTTTTATATTTATGTGACCATCTAGTTTCACATAGCAAAGGAACATTTAGAATACGTTTTCTTTGCTGATTAGGGGCCGTCCATAAATGACGTCACGCGATTTTGGTCGATTTTTGACCCCCTCCCTCCCCTTCGTCACGCGTCGTCACAAAAACTTAGACCCCCCTCTAAAAATACGTCACAAATCTTTGACTAAAAAAAAGTTTATTCTCTATTTGAAAATAAGTATGTTTCAAATCACTTTTATTGTCATTTAAGTATTTATTATTTATTTAGTGAAGATCTACATTGTAATATCGTAACCCGCGTGAAGCTTTTTTTTTATAAACGTTTAAGCGGCCTTCAGAAAACGAACTGTGTTAACATCCTTAGATTATATTTTATTTTAATGCATACAAATTAAACATTTGACTATTAATCATCATGGTTAACGTCTTTGTTTAGAAAAAAGTTATTTAAAAATAAAATTTTTAAAATGTATTTTTAAAAAATCCCATCAATTTACTGACGGGCATCCCGTAAGAAAGAGGTCGGCGAACAGAGGCAAATAACCTGATCTGGGGTCAAAAAGGGAATTCTTGGGGGTAATGCAGACTCATTTGGGACATATAACATCAACTACAATCCACTAGATATATTAAAATACGGCATGTGTGCGTTTACGCTTGGAACATATGCCCATTATTGAACCGGTCCCTTCCAGAAAATGCATTTTATTTAAAAAATTGACAACTATGTAGATTTCCTACCTACGTACTACACCAAGACACCTAAATCTACCCTATTTTCATTTATATTGACACGAGTGACAATAATGTTAATCCACATGACTTGTCTGTATCACGTATCCTTTCTGTGATATTTAGAACTAGGTTGTGCTGCGGCGGCCACTTTTTTTAGGGCGCCTACGGCGCCAACCTTTTTCAAAAGCCCAACTAACTTGTCCTTGTATGATAAATACGTAATATTAAAATTCCTGAAATGTACACAAAGTATTTTATAATAGGGGCTGTAGGGTGCCTACGGTGCCCACTTTTTTGTTGTCAAAAGCCCAAGTAACTTATCCTTGTTTGATAAATACGAAATATTAAACTTCCTGAAATGTAAACAAAGTATTGTATTATTAACAATCCTCAAATCCTCTTTTTACATCGTTCCCTTTTCCAAAATTAAAATATGAGCTAAAACAATTACGCAATATAATATCTTTTTACGGCGAGAAATTGTAGAAAGAAGCGCACTAAATTACTGCACCAAAAATAACTCTTTTCGAGCGTCGCATGAAGTTGTTCAATTAATAATAGTGTGGAGTTTGTTTAATGTTAATCTGGAAACCAAAATGTTTATGATTTTTAAGTCTATATTTTCAATTTTTAAAAAAGGAGAGTGATGTCCCTTAGCGTTAGGCCAAAGTGAGTCAGTCATAGATAGTTGAGGGTAAATATCCCAATATATATTGCGCCTAAGCGCGTCCGAAGCCGTGTGTGTGGGTGCTCGCTATGCGGGGTAACTCCCGAAAATAAAATAAATTATTGAAAATTAAATAATAAACATTTTGGTGTCGAGATTAACAAGACGGCGTTTCTCGCTATAAAATATTGTGACTTGACGTAATAGTTCGAGCTCATATTAATTTGTAAAATGGAAACAAAGTAAAAAGAGCCGCGGTTATTTCAATGAAATGTGATTTTTTTAATGGTACTATCTGTTTGTGTGTTTATGTTTGTGTGTATAAGTGTGTGAATAAAGTGAGTGTGTGTGTGTTTACGTTGTGAACTAAATGTGATGAAACGGTTTATTTTTATGTCTGATAATGTTGCGCCTCTAACAAGAATACGTATAATTTTTTTGTAAAAAATTACAGAATTAATATTTGTTTGCAAATTACATCTTTACACTGTTTCCTTTATGTATTTTCGAGATGTATTTTATTCAGCCGTTCGAAAAATTTATTTGCTTTGGTCTTTCTCCAGATGTCTACATTTATGTTCAACGTTAATCTACCTAACATTTTTGTTTACAAACCATAGTCATTGTTTTTTTAGCGTAATATTTTAACAATATTTATATACTTTTATTTTCTATTATTTTCTTTATTATCAAATACACAGTATCATTTTACCACTTTTCTTTATATCTTTTATATGTTTAATTTAAATACTTAATGTATTTGACATTTTACAAGTTAGTTCTAAATAATCAAATACTAATCAAATACTAACAATGTATTCAATGCATTAGAGAAAGAAAGCACATGAGTGAAACCAGATACCAAACACTATAGCTTAGCCACTGTTAATATTCTTTTTGCATAAATTAAGTCAAACATGCTAGGTAAGTTATATTTATCAATGATTCTTAGGTGGGATATTTATTTTCCTTCGGTGCTTAAATAGTTTAAACTATTTTTTTTTCTTGAACGATTGCTCCATAAACTGCCCCAAGGAAATAGAAGGAATGAAAAAAAAATCGGTACTGTTATAGACGAAAATGGATTATATATAGGAGTTATATGCACGGACCAATGAGTGTGGGTAATAAGTGGAACAGCTATTTTTATATTGAGTACAACTTTATGACCTTTTGAAATGTACCATTTATTGGTGGGGTAAGAGTCAATAATATCGCCCAACCCTGGATGACATAAACACTATAGCTTAGCAACTGTTTTTATACTTTTTGCATAGATTAAACTAAATCAGCAGGGTAAATTTTAAGCCCAGACCTTGCGATTCAAAATGTATCGTTTAAAACAAATAAAACCCATGCACACCTTACTTAAGCATCAAAATTCACATAAATAATATGCTTTTCCCATAAAAAATCATTAGGCTACTAAGAAAGGTATTTAAGAGCTTACAAAACTAAACCATTCAGTAAAAAAATAGATACATTTCTAGAACAATGAGTGCGTGGCACACACTTCAGGTATAAACTGTACGGTTCTTTAAGGTATAAATATATTTAGTGTAAAGACATATCGCGGGTATTACGACTCATATATAGGTTCTAGCTTCAGAAAGTGCGTGCTCAAGCGAAAAAATACACTAACAGCAACTGATATTTAGACATAACAGCTCGATTTTATTTGAGCAATATTATGCAACGAGGATACATTTTTGTATAAAGACTGATTTCAAAGGCAGATCATGTTGTTTACTATATGGCAGTTTTCTATTAAGCTGTATACACTTTCTTGAAATAATTCTTTTTAAATTATTCTGATTTAATATCAAATGCCTACAAATATATGTTATATATTAAGACCATTACCAAATATGTCATTTTATAAGCTAAAAAATGCTACAACGAAAAAAAGGCTTAAATACAAATACAACGAAAAGTAATCCTTTATTTTAGTGGAACAATTATCTGCCAATTTATTGCTTTGTTAATACTTAAAGAAAAGAGTGGAAAGTCCATTCAAAATGACGCAATTTATTAGAAAATCAATCTCTAGGAATTAAAAAAAACAACAACATTGTTTTTATGTTAATATTCGTGTGAAAAGTAAATAAGAACCATACACCCGTAAACCATATTTCCACCCTCCACTAAGCATACATATTCAAATAAATATTATCTGGATCAAATACTAATGAATTCGTCTTAAACTAATTTCATGCTTAAACTATACAATGGAATTGGTGTTTTTCAGAGCATTTTCCTAGAACCATTGGAATCATTTGGAAATATATATTTAATTTCTTTTTATTCATGTGAAAATAAATTGAGCCTTGCCGATTAGATTTTTATAACTCTTAAGTACCTTTCATATTCTGTAGGAGTATATTATATAGAGAAAAGCATGCGTTATTAAAGCAGACATACCAAAATTGATGGTTAATATTTAAATTTATCATACTTTCTATTTTCTCGACACACATATCGTGAATTTTATAAGACGTGGTTTGATTTATCACTACCCTAATTTCATGATGCATTTACATTCAATTTTAAGGGAAATTTGAGACCCAAAACAAAATAAAGTTATTTTTTAATTGTGCCTACCCCTGTTCTGGCAAAAAATACACTAACAGCAACTTGATTTTATTTGAGCAATATTATACAACGATGATAAAATTTTGTATACAGACATATATGTTATATATTAAGCCCTAACTTATATGTCATTTTATGAGCTAAAAAAGATACAATAAAAAAGGCTTGCATATAAATACAAAGAAAAATAATCCGTTATTTAAGTGAAACAAGTATCCGCCAATTTATTGCTTTGTTACTATGCTAAAAAAATATCCTATTCGTCTTGAACTAATTTCATACTTAGCTTATAAAATGGAGTGGGTGATTTTAAGAGCTTTTCCCTAGAACCAAAGGAATCAAAGATATTGTTTTAATTTTTTGATTTATGGAAAAAGAAATTTAGCCTTGCCCATTAGATTTTTGTAACTGTTAAGGACCTTTGTTATTCTGGTAAAGTATATCGAGAAAAGCGTGCATTATTAAAGCAGAAATACCAAAATTGATGGGAAATATTTACATTCATCATACTTTCTATTTTCTAGACACACATATCGTGATTTTTATAAAGAAGGGGTTTGATTTATCACTACCCTAATTTCCTGATACGTTTACACTCATTATTAAGGGGAATGTGAAACTCAAATCCAAATAAAGTTATTTTCATTGTGCCTACCCGTAGCATCGCACGGGCATTGCTCTCGTATATATATATATGATTATTGCCTTAAAAACTGAGCTAAGAAGAAAAGTTGTTTTGTGCTCCTCTCGAATTGCGATCTCAAGAATTTGATGCATTCAATAAAGTTAATGAATACTTGACTAATTTTAAATGGGCTCATTTATCATTATATCTAGAATGGCCAGGGGCGTTTGACCAAAAACCAATCGAACAATTATATCAAACTTAAAACGTTTTTAATTATATCAAATAGATTCCCTCCCCCTCCCCCTTTAAAGAAAAAGGATATTCCGTGTCGTTTTGACTTGAAATATATACACATCATCATATTCAGATCATTTTTAGACACTTGTCATGCTTATAAAACTCATCAGTAGCATTTTCAGCTAACGACGACTCCTGCTGTGAGAGAACCAAACGGAGCTGCGGTTACATCACAAATGCTTTGATGTCAACATCAAATGACGCAGTGTAACAATTTCATACGTTATCTTGTGGATTCTCAAACTTAAGGATTATAATTAGATTTAATTTTCGTTTCTTGATAGCTTACGCCAACCAGCGTCTGATGGCCTACCGACCGGCACATTGAGAAGCACTGATTGAAATAAATAAATCTTAAGTGACCAAATATTTCAGTGGAAGTTTTATTTAAAGTTACCCTTTTGTTGTGACGTCACATTTCTTCAACCCCCCTCCCTCCCCCTCGTCACGCATCGTAACAAAAGTGTGACCCCCCTCCCCCCTAGGTGCGTGACGTCATTTATGGACGGCCCCTTACTTTATTGGAAAAACACTTTAATTTACTTAACTGTTCTTATTGTGTTTCGTACAACATTCACATTATTTAAATCGTTCACAACAAGATTTAGTTTATGTGAAATGCAATGTACAGATGCTGCTTTTGGGTATTTTTTTTCTCGAATTATTGCTTGGACTCCTCCTTCTTTACCTGCCATTGTAGAACATCCCTCGTATCCTTGACCAACAAGTTTTGTCATATTTAATCAAAATTCTAATGAATTAGTAATGATGGTGTTGGTTAAACCTTCAGCTGTTCTATTGACAATAATAATTGAAATATATCCCATGAATTCTTCTGTCACCATCATTTTCCCATTTTGTTCTTTGACAAATCTAACACCAAGAGACATCTACTCAATGCCTGAAATGTCAGTTGTCTCGTCGGCAAGTATAGAAAATGCAACTGAATCATTTGCTTCACGAACAATGTCTTCACGCAAAAGAGACCCACAAATTTCGATTATAGTGTTTTGCGTAGTTGCCGAGATACACTCAGCGGTTACCCGTCAAAACGGCCCCAGACAAAACGGCCCCGACATAACGGCCCAGCCAAAACGGCCCCAGAAAAATTGTTAACATTTTTTAACAAAAGCATTTGTTTTTTTTTGGTGCATTTTAAGCTTTCGTCAACTTTTTCACTCTTACAAAAAGTGGTAAAATTGTAAAATTATTTCTTGTGATGTTATTATATTGTTTCTTGTCAACAAACAACCGTTATTCGTACCATTTCGCGTAAAGGCTATTAAATTCACTTTTGTGGTGTTATTATTATTGTTTATTGTTAGCTAAACCTGACACTGAATAGGTGAGTAAAAATACGAATATATTTGATTGTAAATTTTACTATTAGTCCGTCTATTAGTCCAGGGCCGTTTTGTCGGGGCCGTTATGTCGGAGCCCAATTGTCGGGGCCGTTTTGTCCGCGGCCGTTTTGTCGGTGAACCATACTCAGCACTACAAGAACCAATTGACAAACGATTACTAAGAACTTCATCTTCAGATTCAACACGAAACTCTAACAGTTCATACACATTAGCAGAGTTTGATTCTGTTCCACGAAGTGCTAAAACATGCATGCAGCAAAATATGATTGTAGAAATGATGGGACCCAGTTTGTGGCGATTTTCTTGAATTTGCCTTCTAAATGAAGAGTCCAACTGCTCATCTATAGAAACTGCTTTGGCTTCCAATAAAGCAAATAAAATTGCTTGCATCTTCATGAGAGCCTTCGTGCCATAGTGTGCTTTGCAGGTTGCTACGTGCATCTTCGTTGAAATCTTTATATGTTGTACATGGTTTAATGGCAAATACCCACTGAACTTATAGAATTACTTTTTGCAGAAACAACACGCAATATTTGCAAAAGGCCACCTTTTAAGATTTTCGAGTATACAAGCCATGGTGAATAGTCTGATAACCATGCATATCTAAAAACTAAAAACTCTGTTTCCCTCACTGTCAGATCTAAAATCATAATTTTTATCAAGGGTCCAACAATCACGAATCAGCGGATATTTCAACTTATTTGAAAGGTCGTATGTCCAAACATACCTTCCAATATCCAATTTAGGAAATGAATAAGTGTCAGCGACAATCAAATTAGGAACAGTTGTTTCAG
The DNA here is from genome assembly GCA_944989445.1 of Ampullaceana balthica. Taxonomy (NCBI): domain Eukaryota; kingdom Metazoa; phylum Mollusca; class Gastropoda; family Lymnaeidae; genus Ampullaceana; species Ampullaceana balthica. The sequence continues at coordinate 279,080 of CALYLW010000231.1, read as the reverse complement.
TTGTGTCTGGCTGTTGAACGAGTCCTGTTGTCTTCAATGCCAATGATAAGTCAGATGCTGCAGACGCCCCAAAATCTTCTAATAACGGCATTTCGGAATCCCGCGATTGGTCTACTTTTCAATTTTTTTAGCCTGTAAAAAAATTCTGATATCCATCCTTGGTAATCCTGCAGTTTCTACACGTATATTATTTCACAGCAAAATTTCATTTTCTCGTCAGAACTTAAGTTTTTAATTTATTAAATGCATTAATAAATGTTGTATTTTAGCTATTACAGTACTAATTTGTAAGTCTTATTAATTTCTAAGGCTTTTTTCGACCCTTATTGTATACTGAACTTGAATTTAATTGAAAATTGTACCTGTATGGCATTGTCAGTTAAAATTAAAAAAGTTTTTTTTTGCCCCCCCCCCTGGAAAAATTCCTAGCGACGCCCATGCATGGATGCACAGGAAAGATACTAATTTGAAATCTTTTACCACCTTGTCGACACTGCAACCAACTCTTTAGAACAGAGATTTTCTCAGCTGCAACTGTTACTTTTGATTTTTATATCATAAATATTGTTTTAGTTCTTCTGTGATTTTGGCAAACTGCAAAGATTTGGAAAGCATTTTAACATATGGAGAATCAGTGGATATACATTTCTAATGAAATATCAGGGGTGTATTCTAAATTGAAAAAATATTTAGAACCTTTGGAAGTTTTGAAATTCATAACAAAAATGAAATATGCTCCACACTTGAACGTTGCTCTAGGAACTTCAGTTATAACAAAAATGAAATATGCTCCACACTTGAACGTTGCTCTAGGAACTTCAGTTATAACAAAAATGAAATATGCTCCACACTTGAACGTTGCTCTAGGAACTTCAGTTATAACAAAAATGAAATATGCTCCACACTTGAACGTTGCTCTAGGAACTTCAGTTATAACAAAAATGAAATATGCTCCACACTTGAACGTTGCTCTAGGAACTTCAGTTATAACAAAAATGAAATATGCTCCACACTTGAACGTTGCTCTAGGAACTTCAGTTACTTTAGTTATTTTCCGAACCGGGGAAATAGTTTTTCCAAACTAAAAATGATCAAAAACTGTTTTGGAAACAACATCTAAAACAATATTATCAAATCTCGCTATACTAGCAGATGAGTATGAACTGAGTAACATCTTAAAAAGTTCTAAATTTATTAGAGAAGGGGCCGTCCATAAAGTACGTCACGCGCCGAGGGGGAGAGGGGGTCTAAGAAAGTGTGACACTTTGTGACAGGGGAGGGGGGGTCAGGCCATGTGTGATGTCACACATTAATTATTTTTAGTATTTTTTTCTAATTTATATATATTTTTTTAATTAGAATTTAAATAGCTTTAAAAATAATTTTCAAAAAATGTGTGAAACATTGGAATTAGTTTTATGTCAAAATAGCATTGAAATGCGTATCTCCTGAATGTGTTGTTCATAAATCTGAATTGGATACAGGAGGACTGATATCGAAGGATTAGGAATGGTTTGACAATCATATTCGCACCAGCCAATATTTCACTTAAATTGTTATTAAATATCAGGACATGAAATGTTGCGACAAAGCACGAAGCTCATATTTTAACGTTTTACCTTAAAGATCCTTCCCTCCTCCAATCCCAATCAACCAAACAAATGATGGACTCAAAGCTTAAGAAAGAGCAGATGCAGATTATCATAAATTTTCCTCCTTGTTTGTAGCACAAACTCTCAAATTTGATGAAATTATGCCAAGATCAACAGGAACTTTCAAAGTACAACCATATGATTACCAGCTTATTTGATAGACTTTGCAAAGTATGTCACTCATATTTTGCCTCACAAACAATGTTGAAGAAACATACAGGACAACACAGAGCTCGGGCTCAGGAGAATGTGCCCACCCAAACTGTTCAAGAATCAACTCAGATAAAACGCATCAGTCCTTTGAGAATCACTTCTAGAAGTCAAAGAGAACCCATGGCAGTTATTGCCAGAGGAGAAAATGCACATACAGAGGCTGTTGAGTGGCTAGATGAGGACGAGTTGATCTGTCTGCAATTATCCTTCCAGGAAACGATGATTGTGAAAGATTGATGTCAGTCGTAACTATGGATGAACACAGATGATGTCCAGTAAATATTTTTGAATGAAATATAATTCATAGGACCATAATAAACCGATTAAATATAGCACAAGAGTTGGTCACATAATTTGTCAATCTAGTCTTTTTTTTAAAAGTCAAATTGTTTTGTTTCCGTTTTATTATGTAATTTTAAAAATCCGGCTCCGGCTTCGGCAGGATTTCACTTCATAAATCCGGCGGGCCGGTAGATCCCTAATTTATATATATATTCATAATCATAATGGCCCCGGAAAATCCTGAATCTGGCCATTTTAACAAATCTGATTCCGGCTCCATCCGGATTTCACTTCATAAATCTGGTCCCCTTCAGCTCCAGCCGGATATCAAAATTTTGAATCCGGTACATCCCTACTTTTAAGTGGAAATTTTATATTTTAATACAATTTAATAGTGAAGTGTATTTTAAGTATTACATTAAATATTTTAATTAGGTGTTAATTAATTGTTTTTTGGAAAGTGTGACGTACTTTAGTGGGGGGGTCCCGAGATTTGTGACAGGGGGGGTGAAAAATAGTCAGAAATAGCGTGACGTACTTTATGGACGGCCCCGAAGTCTATGGGCTTCAATTTCCGTTTAAAATGTGTACAAACTCATATTAAAGGTATTTTTAATGAACATTTTTAAAATTTAAATCTTATTTAAGTATTTTTGTTAATTACTGTTATAAAGTTTAAGTTAAAGTCATTTTCGTTTGGATGTTCACTAAAAATATAAAAAGCCATTTACCATTTTTCATATACTTAATTGTAATTAAATAGGGGCGCAATTTTTAACTTTTGCACGGAGTGGTTCAAAGTCAAAGGCTAAGTCTGGTCTTAGCCAGAATTAAGGTTCACCGCGATGAAAAGGTTTCTCTAAACTGCATCAGTCCCTAGTCCCCGTGTTAGCTCATAGGTAATGCTGTCGATGTAAGTCTAAAACAAATGAAACTCAAAAGACTTTGTAAAAAATCAGATAAATTACCCAGAAACATACGCCGACCAATTTTCCCTTTGAGCTGCGCGGCTGCGCAGATATCTGACCGACGCCGCGCGGCAGTTTTATTATACCGCGCAGGAAATTTTTGAAATTTGTGCACAAAAAAATGGATGCTGTGAAACTTTGCACACGAATTTTTTTACTTTGCATCCGAACCCATGAACCTTAGAGGGAACATTGAAGCCGACTAGGAATTTCCACCAACGAGAAATATCGGGAAGATAAAAAGTATCAACAACACTTTTACTTAGTTTAATTTTAATATTTTAAAAATAAATAATAATGTTTACGAGAAATCGTGCACATTCGCAGCTTTAAGAGAAAATAAGAAAAAGCTCATAGGAATGGTGACTTCCTCTAAATCAGTTGTTCCCAAACTTTTTTGGCCCAACGCCAACTTTCCAGAAAAAAATATTACTCAGCATTTAAAAAAAATCATTCTAACATAGGGGTGGACAAACTATGGTCCACGGGCCACATGAGGCCAGTCAGAGTATATTATGCAGCCCGTAGGCATGTAGATGTGATGATCTTATTTCATGTTAATTTTCTTTGCTTAGAAATATTTTTGAAATATTTTTAAAAAATTTATTCCGAGCATATGATTCGAATCTAGAGATATATAATTGGTTTTATGGCTCTCCACAATCATTAGTAATTAATTGTTAACATACCTGTTCGAAACTACTTTTCAGCTCAACCGGAATTGGCTTTTGCTTACGATTCACATTTCGAACAGTTTTGAAAATGTGTAATTTAAAAGCAAATAGACGTTGATTTAACAACGAGTGCTACCAAGGAAAGTAAGATTGGGGACGAATGTCTTTTTTAAAATGACGAATTAACTGTTAAATATTGCCTCACGAGCGTTGTGACTAAAGCAGCCTGCTTGCTGTGCCGTGAGTGTGTGAACGTCTTTAAGGAGTACGACTTAAAAAGATACCACCAGACTAAACATTTTTATTTCGGGCACAATTTAACGAACCAAGAGAGAAAAAGGAAATCAAAGAAATTTGTTAATAATTTAAAGAAGCAGCAAAATGTTTTCACCAAACAGAATTAAATACGAGATGCTGCAACCGAAACCAGTTAAAACCGAAACCAGTTAAAAGATATCCCATAAGATCGTAAAACGGAACAAAACTTTTTCTAACAGGGAGTTCACCAAGAAATGCTTGACAGATGCAGCTAGGATTATGTGTCCAGAACAGAAAACATATTTGACACAATTTCTTTATCAAGGGAACTTTAGTCAGGCGTTTTGAAAAAATAAGTGATAATTTGATGCACCAACTTCGAGATGCAAGCAAAGACTTTATGTGGAACTCTCGCATTGGATTAAAGTACCAATGTAATGGAACAGCGCAATTGTTTGTATTTATACGAAGAATAAACTCTCGTTTCGAGCTTACCGAAGAATTACTTAGTGTTGAGTCACTCAACGAAATAACCACAGACCAGAATTTATTCCATGCTGTTGAGAACTATGTTGAAATAACTGGGTTGGTGTGAAACAAGATGGCAAGTGTGGAAACCGATGGAGCGCGTGCTTTAACTGGAAAAAGTAGTATGAACACTATTATATACACTATTACCTCTCCGCTGTGTCAACCATCAGGAAAGTCTGTGAAAGGCTGTGTTGAATTTCAAGCAGTTGTCAGTATGATAAACTTTGTAACAGCCAGGGCACTTAACCACAGGCGTTAAAAGCACTGCTTGAAGATTTGAATATTATGATATTATTTACCACAGCAGTGTCAGACTGCATGTTTGTCGTTGACATTATGGAATATTTGAATGAACTGAATGTCAAAATTCAGGGCAATAGCTTGTTTGCACATAAAATTTATGTGTATGTTCTGTCATTTCAGGCAAAACTCTCCCTGTTCTCCAGGCAAGCAGGTGAAAACAGGTTTTGCCATTTCCCTTTGCTAAAACAAAACCGTTTCTGGTAAAATGGCTGACAAGTACAAGGCTCAGTTGGATGCCTTTGCTATGGAATTTGAAAAGAGTTTCCAAGACTACAAGAACCTGGAACCGCTCTTCAATATTCATAGTTCGAAATTTAGTGCAGAAGCTGATTAAGCCCCAGAGGATATACTGTTAGAACTGCTTAACCTAAAAGCAGATTATGAGCGGAAGGAGAAGTTATAAGTTACTTTTACTGCTAGAGTTTGTTTGGGCTTTTGCTAGGTGTGGCGTTTCACACTTTAAAAAACTTTAATACCACACTTTTGCCACTATTAGTGTCCACATACATCTTTAAGCAAGCTTTCTCTTGTATGAAAATAATTAAGTATAAGAACAGATCGATGATTACTGACTGCAATTAGAATGCATTCATCCGAATCATAACCAGTAACCTGGTTCCACAATTCAAGAATAGTTAAACAACAACAAAATAAATAAAAATATTAAAAAATCGAAAATGAACAGATGAACCTGGTATGCTGCTACCAATTTAGTAATCATCGGCTCTATTTTCGACAGCAGTAATCTTAAGTAGCCGCGATTGACTATTTGCATTTCTTTTCTTTGTTAATAAATTAGTTACCACACTTAATCTACTTTCCACTAAATATGATGAAGGAAATGTAATTAAGAACTTTCAAATTACAGCCCATACTTCAGGATCTCCTTTTCCAGCCAGAATTTTTGATAGCCGCTTTTTGAATTTAAATTCATTATTTGTGGTTTCTTTTTGGAATCAGTTTGCAAATATTTATCAAGTAATAATTCTTGGCAAATTTGTTCTTCCTTTGTGAACCGCACGTATGACAAAAGTAAAGCTTCATTTCCTGGCAGAGTTGACTCATCAAGTTAAATAGAAAAGAGAGATGTTTTTAAATAACCACACAATGAATCTCCAACACCTTGAACCTTTTCATCAATTCTTATTTGCACTGTATTATTTCTAAACAAAGTTTTCTTGATAATATCAGATGCTTGCATGTGTATCACAGTCAGTGGCGTCGCTAGGGGGTCCGGGGGGGGGGCGAACCGCTCCGGGTGACACCCCTCTGGGGGTGACACCCAAGCTTAAAATTTTACTGTGTACGACTTTATGTCAGAAAAAAAGAAGACACATTTTTTCATCTGGATAGAAATTAAGAAATACAATGAAATACGTCGAACGCACAAACTTTTTAATATGAAAATATCAGTTAACTTGCAATAATGAAACAGTCGCAACACACAAACAACATTAAAACAAATTAGGAAAAAAAAGAAGGAAAAAAAAACAGTCGCAGCGGATAGATCTTTAAAAAAAGGCTGAACGTGAAAGAACGTCTTATGTTTTAAAAGATATAAAGCCATTTGGGCATTTACACACCGACAGCATGGATGAATCCCACCTCACGACTCCCTTCACAACAGTGGTGTGTGTGTGTGTGTGTGTGGGGGGGGGGTAATACGATTTTTACCTCCCCCCCCCCAAAAAAAATATATATATCAAAATATGGGTTTTCTTTGTTGATATTTTTCTCGAGGAAAATTATGAATTTTATGTCTTTGAGTTAATATTTGTTTTTAATCTATATTTATTAAAGGCAGGCAAGCATATGTTTATATGCAGGTAGTCCTCCGGTTACGACTGTCCCATTCCGACTTACGCTGTTTCGTGGTTACGAACGCGCCCCCAATAAAGAATAATAATAAGCGTTATTCCGTATTTTTAAATATTTGTTTAAAAACTTTTCTTTTCACAGGGTAACGAATTGTTTTCTCTATTTGAAATCAACAATTTATTGAAAAATATGTATTATTGTTATTTCAACCTACAACTTTCGTTTGCGAATTTTTCTCATGGTGAAGTTTTCAATCAAGTCAGTAAAGCTAAGTAAGCTTACAAGTTCCTTTTCAATGCTCATTAGAGAGAACATTTTCAATCTTTGTTGTCCCATGTACATTCTAACTCATTTTATATTCTTTTCAACTTTGAAAATGATCGTTCTCTGCTGCAGTTTGATGTCATCATGGAAAGATAGATGCGAAGTGGGATGTGTACAATTGTAAGGGACTGTGTGAAATTTATCTCATTCAAAAGCAGCAAAATATTTAGCTCTGTGCACCTGTTTTGAGTTTCGCATTGGGCTACTTCCTTTTCCTTACCCTGAGCCTTGTTCTGGAGTCTGGACAATACCTTTTTTAAGAGTTCTGAAAATTGGACTAATTCTGAAGGTAAGAAGTCTTCGAAATCACTTGAACATTCTTCCATTAACTTGGCTGCTGCACATCGGATGGCGAAATTGATGAGCTCAGTTAGGTTTGTAAGATCTTTATTATTTGCAGCTCTTGGTGTGGCTGATGAGACCAATCCTTGAGTGGCAGTCTCTTCTGCATGACACACACACGAAAGCAGTGGGGCAGTGTTGCCTGGCTTTTCTCCTCGCTCTTTTCTCGACTGCATCTGTCCTAGTTTGCTCCTCTGCTCTTAGTGATCCTTCTTTCACTATAGCCCGCCACTTGGACCTATCCTCTGCCAGGTTTTCCCAGTTTTGTATATCAATGTTGGCTACTTTCATGTCTCTCTTGAATATGTCAACGTATCTGAGACATGGCCGACCAACCGACCTTTTCCCTGTCGCCAGCTCGCTGTAAAGCACATCCTTGGGTATGCGACCAGTTTGCATACTCTTGACGTGTCCAAGCCAACGGAGGCATCTTTGGCTTAATATTGCTGCAATACTACTCATGCTTGCTTGAGCCAGGACATCTGTGTTGGGGACTTTCTCTTGCCATTTGATGTCCAAGATGCGGCGCAGGCATCTTAGGTGGAAGCTATTGAGCCTTCTTTCATGCCTGGTATAGGTTGTCCAAGACTCGCATCCATAGAGGAGTGTGCTCAGTACGCAGGCCTGGTATATCTGCAGCTTAGTCCTTGCTGTGAGTTTGGCATTGGACCAGACTCTTTTGTACAGTCTAGCCATAACAGTTGCTGCCTTCCCTATCCTACTACTTATCTCATCTTCCAGTGAGAGGGTGTTCGAGATGTTTGATCCCAGATAAGTAAAACTGTCAACAGCATCCAGGTTGCAGTCGTCAATGGTGATAGTCGGGAGAGAGGCAGAATCCTGTGCCATAATGTTGGTTTTCTTTATACTTATGGTCAGGCCAAACTCTTTGCAGGCAGCGGAGAAGCTGGATACAAGGTTCTGCAGGCCGTCTGCTGTGTGGGATATTAAGGCGGCATCGTCTGCAAATAAGAGCTCGCGCAGCAAAATCTTCCTTATTTTGGTCTTGGCTCTAAGTCGGGCAATATTGAATAATCTTCCGTCAGCTCTGGTGTGTATGTATATCCCCTCGCTGTTGTTCTTGAAGGCATACTGGAGTAAGATGGAAAAGAATATTGCGAATAGATTAGGTGCCAACACGCAGCCATGCTTTACTCCACTACTTACTGGGAAAGCCTCAGAGGTGGCACCGTTATAGCACACTGTGCCCTGCATGTTTTTGGGGAATTGCTTTTGATGTTAAGCAGATGCGTAGGGCAGCCTATTTTTTACTAAGATCTGGAAAGGCCGCTTCTGCTGACAAGATCAAAATCTTTAGTTAGGTCGACGAACGCGATGTATAGAGGCATGTGTTGCTCCCTGCCTTTCTCCTGAAGCTGGCGCAGAGAGAAGATCATGTCTATGGTTGACCTTCCGGCTCGAAAGCCGCACTGCGATTCTGGGAGTACACGCGATGCTAGGGTCTGCAGTCGTGTTAATGCAACTCGGGCGAAGGCCTTTCCAACTATACTGAGGAGAGAGATTCCACGATAGTTGTTGCAGTCACTCTTGTCTCCTTTATTTTTATACAGCGTAACGATGTTGGCATCTTTTAACTCCTATGGTATCTGCCCCTGTTCCCAGCACAGAGTGAGGAGGTCATGCAAAGGCTGTAAAAGTATTTCTTTTCCACATTTGAGAACTTCTGGTGGAATTCCATCATTACCAGGGGCTTTCCCGCAGGCCAGGCAATCTATGGCTCTACTTAGCTCGACCATTGTGGGTAGGCTATCGAGCTCTTCCATGACCGGCAGGTCTGGGATATCGTCCAGGGCAGCAGTTGAGACATGGTTTATAGTTGCGTACAATTCGAGGTAGTGCTCAATCCACTGTTTGAGTTGCTTGTCCCGATCAATGATAATTTCCCCTGCTTTTGACATTAAGGGTGCTGTCTTGGAGGTCAGAGGGCAAGTTGCTTGTTTTATATTCTCGTACATAGCCTTTGTATCGCCTCTATCAGCAGTTGGCACTCTTAAGGGAATGCAGAGTTTCTGGGCAAGGCCTGTCTTTATAGGCTAAAAGAGCCTTTCTTTTTGCATCGGTGACATGCTTCATTTCATCCCAGTGAGCCTCAAACCAGTCTGCACTTTTGCGTTTTCTCTTGCCGAATGCCGCAATAGCTGAGCCATATATGGTGTCCCGCAGATGTGACCACTTGGACTCAATATTGTATTAATATGCGCCTAACCGATGTTGTAGGGCTTAAGAAAGTTTGTCAATGATTACCAGAAATACCTCAACCTTGAATTTTTGTCTCGGAAGAATATTGTTTTGGTGATGTCCCTTTATCAAACTGACGCTTTCTTTCTTTTTTTTTAAACATTGAAGATTGCTTTTATTTATTTTTTTTAACACGGACTTGTCATTTCCTTTGTCTTCATAGGAATCAAATTAAGAATGTTTTCTTTTAACAAACTAAATGAGAGACTTCCTCTCTAAAATTATTCCCCAAAATTCAAGTAAAATAGCGACTCCCAGTTGTTCAAGTTCCTTTAGTAATCCTTCTGCTTCAAGTCAGGGGCACAGTGGTCGAGTGACATGCGCGCTCGGCTGGCGTACGGGTAGGGTTGGGCCTAGGGCAGTGCAGTGCAGTGGATATGTTCATAGATTGCACCTGTTATCATAGAAAATTTTATTTTCTTCTTTTTAGTGCACTTTCTATATGTAAATAAAAGCGTGTCCTTTCTAAGAAAAAAGATTTTCTTTAAAAAGTATTCATTGCGAAAAAAATAGCGTATACTGAAAATATTTAATTTTCATACATACAATTATTAAAATTCAATATCTGTAACTTTCATCTATATTTATATCATTCAGCTGAATGAAGTGTTCCTCATATCCAAGTCTTTGGTTCTTCTTTGCTAATTGCTGATTCAGAAATGTTTATTTATTATTTTAATTTTTAGCGCGTTCTTGAAAGCTAGTCATTAAAAAAATGATTAAATAATTGTTATTTATTTGTCCTCGTCGTCACGTCCCACAGTGTAGTTAAAATATATCTACATAATTTTGACACTGCCTCATAAATACGAATCCAAACGGCTTGCTCAGCACGTCGGTGCAGTTAAATTTTAAAAAAAAATGGCTGAACGTTTTCACAATTTTTTTTTGGGTTTTAAAGCAGACATTCATTGAAATGTCAGCATGAATGCCAGTGACCAAAGTCAGACGGGTGGAGATGATAGGGTTGTGGTTAGGGGCTGACAAAGTTCAGAGATGAAAACTTTTGGGACTAGGCATATTAGGAATAAAAATCGTCATAGAGAGTAGTGTGACACAAGTCCAATATATACACATGCTTTATATCTGTTAATGGGTAATGAAATGTAAAATATATTGTAGTATATTTGTAGAGCAAGCGTATGACTACACATAATTCGCTTGGACACATTTAGTACGTTATTTCTAAAATAATTGAAAAGGAAAACAAAAAGATAATATGTAAAGTGGTGAATTTCATACTCTACATTTTTTTAAAGACAGTTTTAAATATTAGAACAACTGAGCTCTGTAACAAAAGTTAAAAAATAATTTTACATTGATCTAGGTGCCCTTTATAGAATAGAGTAGAACTTTGAATACAAGAGTAATTTTGATCGATGTTTTGGAGAACGTTCACGATGTGAACAAGCCGAATGTTTTAGTCATTTAAACATTTTTTAATTAAAAAAACAACGTTAAAAACCCAAGCTTTTGACTATAAATCCTTTATGTACGAGACGTAACTAAAAGAATGTTCATAATAATACGCAGCGCAAGACCATCCAAAAATACAACATTGTAGTTATGTCTCGTAAAACGTGTTTGATATAATGCGCACCGATCAGGAATATGTTTATAAAAAGTGTTGTCAATAAAATACGCACCTTATTGCGCGACAGAAGGGTTGTTCAATATAATACGCACGGCGACACTCTATCTCAAAAAATAACATGATACCAATGATACATAGAGATAAATAAAATAATCTAAAAATTCAATAATTTAATTACGGTACATGCGATCGATCTGAAATTTTGATACATAGTTCAAAATCGCCACGAAACTGCCTGCTAAATTTCAGCTCGCTAGCTTACGAGAAAGTGGGTTACAAATCGATCCAAAGTTTTGGCGACCGACAATCAAGCAAGCAATCAAGGGTTCAAACAAACAGACACCACGAGTTAATATAAAGGATTTAAAAATGGTGCACACGCTAATCACATATAATATACCATACTTAATAGACTACCTACAAGTATAAAATTTTCTTTGGTGCGGGCCATTTTAGTGGTGGTCCCAGTGCAACAGCAATGGTTGATGCTATTATTTTAGTGGCGGGCCCAGTGCAGCAGCAAATAGTTGATGTTATCCATTGCGTTAAAACCAAATAATCATTTCTTCTAGTTATATTACATCCTAATTATAATAATGCCAAGACCCCGCCGATTTTTTCCCCAGTTAAGCTAAGAGAATTTAAGAGATATTTATTCTTATTTTTACATTAGATTTATTTATTTTGAAAAGTTCAACCTTTAAATAGCCTGAAACGATTTAGATAATTTCCTTCACCGTTTAGCACTCACTAGATGGTAGAGCCAGATAAAAAAAATTGGCTGTCCCTTCGTGACATCGTATATAAATCTTAAAATGCATTGGTTATGAAATATTCCTCTTGCAAAAAGCCACAGACGAACACTCCGAGAAATAATAGAAGACTTAATGATAGTAATTGAAATGATTCTAGGAAGACACTCATGTATCAATTTTCAAACATCACAAACCGACCAATTCATTAATTTTTGAAATTCAATATCATCTGTTTTCTTAGCCGTTTTTTTTTGGGGGTGTAAAGTTCATTTACGGATAAATAGTCGTAGAAAGTAGAAAGAGAGTAATTTTGGAGAAGAAAAAAACCGCCAATAACTTATCTTCAGTAATTCTTTATTTGCATGCCGCTGTGACAATTACAACTACAGCAAATCAAGCAATGTCAAGTAAATATTAAATGACGTGGTGTTCGGCTACGTTTTTTTAAGGCTAAAGTCGAGACTCTTGGGGACACGCTCAAAGATAAAGAATGTGTAACAAGTCGAGACTCTTGGGGACTCGCTCAAAGATAAAGAATGTGTAACAAGTCGAGACTCTTGGGGACATGGTCAAAGATAAAGAATGTGTAACAAGTCGAGACTGGTGGGGACTCGCTCAAAGATAAAGAATGTGTAACAAGTCGAGACTCTTGGGGACATGGTCAAAGATAAAGAATGTGTAACAAGTCGAGACTCTTGGGGACATGGTCAAAGATAAAGAATGTGTAACAAGTCGAGACTCTTGGGGACATGGTCAAAGATAAAGAATGTGTAACAAGTCGAGACTCTTGGGGACATGGTCAAAGATAAAGAATGTGTAACAAGTCGAGACTCTTGGGGACATGGTCAAAGATAAAGAATGTGTAACAAGTCGAGACTCTTGGGGACATGGTCAAAGATAAAGAATGTGTAACAAGTCGAGACTCTTGGGGACATGGTCAAAGATAAAGAATGTGTAACAAGTCGAGACTCTTGGGGACATGGTCAAAGATAAAGAATGTGTAACAAGTCGAGACTCTTGGGGACATGGTCAAAGATAAAGAATGTGTAACAAGTCGAGACTCTTGGGGACATGGTCAAAGATAAAGAATGTGTAACAAGTCGAGACTCTTGGGGACATGGTCAAAGATAAAGAATGTGTAACAAGTCGAGACTCTTGGGGACTCGCTCAAAGATAAAGAATGTGTAACAAGTCGAGACTCTTGGGGACACGCTCAAAGATAAAGAATGTGTAACAAGTCGAGACTCTTGGGGACATGGTCAAAGATAAAGAATGTGTAACAAGTCGAGACTCTTGGGGACACGCTCAAAGATAAAGAATGTGTAACAAGTCGAGACTCTTGGGGACACGCTCAAAGATAAAGAATGTGTAACAAGTCGAGACTCTTGGGGACTCGCTCAAAGATAAAGAATGTGTAACAAGTCGAGACTCTTGGGGACACACTCAAAGATAAAGAATGTGTAAACCAAAGCCGGGCTCCCATCGGGAACAACAGTTTTCACAATTTTTGAAACTTAACATTAATGACAAAACGCCACTTTCACCGAGTGACACTTTGTTGTTTTATTTGCTTTGATATTTAAAGTTAATCCACTCAATTTAAGTATGGACACAGTGACCGGTAAAGTTTTTTCTCTTCGATGCTACAGAAACGCCGTGAAGTCCCTGAACACATTAAGACAGAAAGATTGAAGCATTGATCGTAGGTCTTTCAAATAAAGAAGGGAAAGAAGCTGCTGAGCTGACAACTGGGCTTTCGGCTTCTTGTGTTGAAAACAAAAATAATTGACTTAAAACATTTTCGCTCAAAGCACTGGTTGTTAAAAATAATTCATAAATGTCTACTCCATTAACTATGACCCACCCCCCCCAAGCCCTACATGCAGAGCTAAACTATGCGTGAGGTCAAAGCATGGTGGGACTTTTAAGAGTCGTTTAGGAAGCAAGCAATTGTAACACAACTTTAACCTTGTAGGTCCAGTAATTTAATAGATCTAGGCGAAGCGAAGGGTCTGATAGGCGAAAGAAAACATTTATTTCCGGTGGTCAGAACAATTTATGTGTTCAAGCCGCAAATTATCCTCATGGTTGGCTCTCAACTCACCCCTACACACGAATTCTTTCCACCCCCTCGGTCATCCCACCCCTCACGCCCCCTCCCCCTTAAACACTGGATACTGTCTAAAAGTGTCCCGGCCCAGTGTTGACCTCTCACGAATAAAGATTAATTCTATTAATAACTTTTTTCTTACCTAACCGGGGGAAAAAAAAAGAAAGAAAAAAGGAGAACAGGCAACATCTATCACCGCCATGTCAACCATTATTCCGCCAGGAACGGAATGTTGAACGGACTATTAATAAGTCAAGATGAGAGAAAAAAAAGTGTTGCAAATGGGACCGCCCAGAGACATGTCTCACCACGCCCCACCACGCCCCCAATAAACCAAGTCCCGCCCCACTGAAGTCACGCCGGAATAATACAAAATGGCGGAGACCAGACATTATCTCAGATAAGCGGTGCAGTAGACGGAATTCAGCAGTGATCAACCCAAGGGAGATCAACCCAAGGGAGATTCATTTCAATTCAATCATCGGTAAGTAAAAAAAAACAACATCAAAACAACAAACAAACAGCGAGTTTTTTTCTTCGTGAAATGAAGCAGGAATATATTGCATGTAACATAAGGAAGATAATCACTATATTATATGAGATAAGAAACGTGTAGTTTAATTCAAGTGGCATATTAATTGATTATTCTAAAAAAAGAGCAAAATTAATTAATCTGTTTTGTTTAAATTGCACCCGTAGTTGGATCAAAGACCCCGCTTGGTTTTTCTGTGTTTTGAATAATTTTATTAATCTTTGTTTGTGTGTGCGTGTGTTTGTGATTTCCAGTACGAATGAAGAGTTGACTGAAGTATTGACCACGGCAATGAAGAGTTGACTGAAGTATTGACCACGGGAATGAAGAGTTGACTGAAGTATTGACCACGGGAATGAAGAGTTGACTGAATTATTGACCACGAGAATGAAGAGTTGACTGAAGTATTGACCACGGGAATGAAGAGTTGACTGAAGTATTGACCACGGGAATGAAGAGTTGACTGAAGTATTGACCACGGGAATGAAGAGTTGACTGAAGTATTGACCACGAGAATGAAGAGTTGACTGAAGTATTGACCACGAGAATGAAGAGTTGACTGAAGTATTGACCACGAGAATGAAGAGTTGACTGAACTATTGACCACGAGAATGAAGAGTTGACTGAACTATTGACCACGAGAATGAAGAGTTGACTGAACTATTGACCACGAGAATGAAGAGTTGACTGAACTATTGACCACGAGAATGAAGAGTTGACTGAAGTATTGACCACGGGAATGAAGAGTTGACTGAAGTATTGACCACGGGAATGAAGAGTTGACTGAAGTATTGACCACGAGAATGAAGAATTGACTGAAGTATTGACCACGAGAATGAAGAGTTGACTGAAGTATTGACCACAAAGACTTAGTCTGTATATATGTTGATATGTTTGCTTAAAGTATTGAAATTGGACAGTACGTATCCTATAGCCCCGCTATAACATGGCGCTGAAGTTCTTAACGAGGAGTGTGTGAATAGGGCCATTAGGGCGAAATGTCATTCTGCCCGGAACCAACAACAGGGAGAGGTTGCCACAAGTGCCATTAGATAAGACCAGTACCTTAATTTTAACAATAACATAACATTACGGTCAGTACATCACAAAGGAAGTGGGCGCAAACTTCTATATACATTTAAAAGTGAAGTTTGAATAGGCTTAGCTCCGGCTATCGCTTTTCCTCGGCATGGCCTTGCACATAATTATACATCTCAAAAGACATATTATATATATATATATACTAGTTTGTGCTGCGGCGCCGTGGCGCCTGCGGCGCCCCACTTTTTAAAGGGCGCCTACGGCGCCCCACCCCTTTTCAAAAGCCCAACTAACTTGTACTTGTATGATAAATACGTAATATTAAAATTTCTTAAATGTACATAAAGTATTTTATAATAGTTTTTTTTAATTTTATTTTTTATGTCAAAAGCCCAAGTAACTTATCCTTGTATGATAAATACAAAATATTCCTGAAAATTAAACAAAGCATTTATATAATAATTTTTACAGTGCTAATCACCACACGATTTTTTAACTAATTTTAGAAAGCAGCGCACCAAATTACTGCACCAAAAAATGATTATTTGAGTCAATCAGCACTGCTTACAACACAAAATTTTAAAAAAGCAGAGTGATGTCCCTCAGCGTTATGTATCAGCAATAATTGAGCGTAAATATATAATATATATATCAAAAGGCTTCATATCAACATAAAATTGTAAAGATCCGATTCAGGAAAAAATCATAGAAGTCTATTGAATCAAAGTAATATTTTATTTGAGAAAAAAGAGTGAGCATAGGAAGAGAAAGAAATAAAGAGAGAGAGAGAGAGAGAGAGGAGAGAGAGAGAGAGAGAGAGGAGAGAGAGAGAGAGAGAGAGAGAGAGAGAGAGTGAATGAGAGTGGATTGAGTTAGTGAGAGAGAGGAAAAAAGAGGGAGGTGCGGAAAAAGAGCAAGAGAAACAGAGCGAGGAGAGTAAGAACTAAACAGGAGGAGAGAAAGGAGACAGAGATAGAAAGAGAGGAGAAATAGAGAAAGGATAAAGTTATATATAGAGAGAATGGAGAAAGAAAGAGAGAGAGAGAGAGAGAGAGAGAGAGAGAGAGAGAGAGAGAGAGAGAGAGAGAGAGAGAGAGAGAGAGAGAGAGAGAGGAAGAAGAAGAAGAAAAAGAAGAAGAAAAAGAAGAAGAAAAAGAAGAAAAAGAAGAAAACGTGGTCTATTTTTTTTATCCCACGCAGGATTTATGTTTTTTTAATCCTTTTTTTTTCTTTTTAAAACGTAAGCTACACTTTACCTTCTAAAATGTACACCTGCACTTCCTGGTAAAATATGACCATGCTATAGGTACACTGTCAAGGTCTAAACTTGTCTAAACGAAATGTGACCTTGACCTATATTTAAAAAAAAACATCGTTCAAAATATGGAGAGAGAAAGTTTTAAAATTTTGTTGAAAAATCCTCATTGTTTAAATCTGTTTTAAAAAGATTATCCTGAGTGTAGCCTTTTATAGCTCGAGCGTGGTATGATTAATGTTTTAAATGATTATTTTAAAGCGCGTTATGAAGAGCATGATATAAGGTCTTGAGATACATGATATAAGGTCTTGAGATACATGATATAAGGTCTTGAGATACATGATATAAGGTCTTGAGATACATGATATAAGGTCTTGAGATACATGATATAAGGTCTTGAGATACATGATATACGGTCTTGAGATACATTATATAAGGTCTTGAGATACATGATATAAGGTCTTGAGATACATGAGCTGAAAAAAACACCTTTTCTCATTTCAATTTAACTTCAAACCCAACTTTAAAAAAATATTTTAAAATCCTATATAATAAAAGGCAATTTTCTGTCCGTTCTGTCCGGTCCTCGATAGCGATTGGTCCCTAAAACACATATGACTCCTACAGCCAATCATATTGAACACATTTACGCGGACGTTCAAAACGAGTTATTTTTGGTGCAGTATTTCTTCCAAGACTTTGTAATATTGTTTGAACGTGTGACCAGATGGCGAGTGTTTATTCAAACTTACTGAGCTAGGTGAAATGTTGCTGCTATTTAGACGGGTGCTATAAAATGTACGGAGGAAAAATACACTTGTTAGAAAGATTACATATTATAATATATTATAGATTAATACAGTTGACACAACAAAAAGCTCGTTGTCTAGAGGAGAGCTTACGTATATATATTATGTATATATATATATATATATATATATATATATATATATATATATATATATATATATATATATATATACGTATATATATATCAATGCATCTATAAACATATATATATATATTGTTTTTTAAATCTCCCTCTTATCAGTTATGATGTATCCAATTTTCTAACTGCATCTGAAGAATAGTTACGAAGATGTTTTCTATTCCAACTCTTTTATTTATTAAAGACCTTCCTTAAGGTTACCCATAATTCTTATTTGTATATTTGTTTGAGCGTCATGTGGTCAAAGTCTTGTTAAATCGTATCCTTTGGTTACATTGTCCATTTGTTATTATCTCCCTTTACGCATGGTCTTTCGTGGTCTGCTGCTTTTTATGAAAAGTTATTATAAAAACAAAGAACAACTAACAACACTGTCAACGCGTTACTGAATGAAAGTCCTATCTATTTTAAAATGTTTAAACATGTTTCTCTTTCCTTTTCTTCTCAGCTACAGGTATCGCCATGAAGTGTATCTGGAACTGCCACCGGGCCATTCTGCGCGGCTTCTACCATTATGGCCATTTCTTAGCCACCCACCCGACCTGGTTCCTAGTCCTTCCTGTGGTCATCTGTCTTGGACTGGCTGTAGGCTTCATTAACTACAACCCAGAAACAAATATAGGTGAGGATGACCAGTTGCGTAGAAATGGGGTGAGCCCCGAGGAGCATGTCGGACTTGGTTGGCAAGTTATTTCTTCGTATGGAGGGGGAGGGGGCTGGTATATTCAACAATACGGTTATTATTTTGTTTTCGTGGAAGAGGTCGTCATATTTTTAGTCTCGCGCCGGGTAACACAAACGTCACCTACGTCAAGTGAGTAACACTAAAGTCATTGGTTAACAAAGCTAAACCCTAGTGTAAACCATCACCATGAACCCTAGTGTAAACCATCGCCATAAACCCTAGTGTAAACCATCGCCATGAACCCTAGTGTAAACCATCGCCATGAACCCTAGTGTAAACCATCGTCATGAACCCCCTTTAAACCATCGCCATGAACCCTAGTGTAAACCATCGCCATGAATCCTAGTGTAAACCATCGCCATGAACCCAAGTGTAAACCATCGCCATGAACCCTAGTGTAAACCATCACCATGAACCCTAGTGTAAACCATTGCCATGAAACCTAGCGTAAACCATCACCATGAACCCTAGTGTAAACCATCGCCATGAACCCTAGTGTAAACCATCGCCATGAACCCTAGTGTAAACCATCGCCATGAACCCTAGTGTAAACCATCGCCATGAACCCTAGTGTAAACCATCGCCATGAACCCTAGTGTAAACCATCGCCATGAACCCTAAAATGTGTGCCATTTCCAACTCACAAATAAACAACCACACTGCTCTCAGGTTGGTCGCACCCATTCAATCTAATAAACAACCACACTGCTCTCGGGTTGGTCGCACCCATTCAATCCATTTACGGTACGCTGGTGGATTTGAAATTGATCTGTACAAAGGTGTTGTCTGTGGTATGGCTTATAATAGTTGCTGTACAATTGAATGCATGTAGTCAGGTTTTAGTGTCGAGCTGATGATGGCGTTAAGTCTTGGGAAGCTTGAAAGATCTCAGCAACACTCATCACTTGCGCAAGCGGGTTGTGTCCCTGATGGCCCAGTTATCCACTAAAAATTATGTAATAATTCTTATTTATTTGACTATCTTAATAATAATCTTTTCAACATAATGATTATAATTTCAACACTTTGCTTATAGTTTCAAACATTTTATCATGGCTTCAACATTTCATCTTGCCAACATTTTGATTCTCATTTCAACAGAGGAACTTTACGCCCCAATCAACTCCAGAGCCATCAAAGACCGTGACGTCATGATCGCCACGTTCCCAGACCTGTCAGGAACACACTACGACCCGTTCAGCACCAACAAACTTGTGGCTCAAGGCGTCGTTATATTCAGGAGCGTGGAGAAGCGCGCAATAATTACAGATAAAGTCCTGGAAGAAATAAAGGTGAGAGCTTTTCATTTGTTAAGGCAATTCGCTTGAGTACTTAAACCTTGATGCAATGTTTAAATGAATCAAATAATATAACACTACGAAACATATTAGAGTAGTGATTGCTTGACCCATAGGAGTCGTCATATATTTCTTTCAAGTACCGTATTTTCACGCATATTCCCCACACTCGCAGATAACCCGCCCACGCTTATACCCCGCACTATCCCACCACATTTGAGAAGTCATATCACGCTGAACCACTCTATTTGAATGAACTGTATATATATATATATATTATCGCTCACCACGTTATAAAATCAATTACGTAATATCAAACGATTAAAGGTAGATTGTGAACAAACTTACCAGAAGTCATACAGAATCTAATTTTATATTTGTGTTTTGCAAGTAATAGTGCCATTGATGCATTATTCAGTAAAAAAAAATAGTCAGATACCCCGACAACGGAGATAACCCGCATGGGGGGTGCGGGGTTTGTAAAATCTGGTATAACCCGCGGTGAATATGCCTGCAAAATACGGTATTGGGGGCAGAGAGGTATTTTACCGCTTTAAGACTAATAATGTTTGATCGCTTTCTGACGTCTCTGTTGTGAAGTATTTGTAAATGGCGCTTTCCATTTATGAGGATCCGACTGAAGCCTACCTTCTGAGCTTTGTTGTTTTTAAGAACGTGTGCACAATCTTTGTCCTTTCTCTCCGTTTAGTTTGTTTTCAGTTATGTAAAGTTTATTTGTAGTGATGAAAGAACCTTCAGAAACATATACATCTGTATGTTGTATTTATTGTTAAATCTTAAAATTTACTATTTTATATACAAAAAAAAATATTTGTATCTCTTTTAAACTGGTTACCTTTTGTAGGGCATGACGAAAAGCTTTAATGAAATGAAGGTGGAGGGAGGGTACGGACATAGAGGATGTCCCTCTGTGGTGGGGCGCTTTTATTTACAGGGGAGGGCGGCGTACTTTACTACTGTGGCAGGGCGGTTTAGTGTGCGTACGAATATGTCTGGGTTGTTTTCTGTAACAAGTGGTTTATCTTTATAAGACTTCCTGTAAAATGCGCAGTTGCCATGCATGATACCTTTACTGTATTCAAGGCTTTCAGTGGTGTTCCCCATCGTGCCTCCACATGCAGGGAGCTTCTGCCAAACGCGTCAATAGGGCCTTTCTTTAGAACAAATGGGTAAATCCCAAAAGAAAAAAAACCCTGGCGACGTAGGACAAATCACGACAATTTTATTTCATACACGCAATAAATTCTTGACATTTTCTAAATCTCCTGACGAATGAGGGGCATTCGCGTTTGTTTTTTTTGGACCCGCCAATCCCGAAATTTAGATTTTCTCATCCGGCCCTTACATCCCAGCTCCCCCCCTACTATCCCCTTACTGTGATAACTTCCGTGACATCGCTAATCTTGATTTTTATTAAAATGTCCACTTCAAAGTCGAATCTAAAACCTTTCTCTCAAGTGCTTCTTAGTACGAAAGAAACTCGTTTGTAATACAAAATTTGCAAAATTTAGCGTTGCAGTGGTGTTATGTTACTATAAATATAAATATAATTAAGTCACAAGACGAGGAAGTTTAAAGATCTCCGACTCACCCTTAGGGCAGAAAAGCTGTTGAACATGCAGACGCCCCGCCCGCCCCACAACCACAATTTCACCCCACCTACACACTCTCTATTCCGAAATCTCTCAAGCCAAGGTATCTTCCAGGTCTTCTTTCGTGCAACGTGCGGGTTCACTGTTTTCCCTTGAGTAGGAAATGCCAGTAAAAGGTCATTTATTTGGACAGATTATAAAACGGACGAAAAGTCTTTCGACCTCCCCACCCCCCCTCCACGCCCCGTCCCAACCTGCCACCGCCATCTCATTAACCTCACAGTCAAAACGAGTCTTAGGTCAAGTAAACTTATTCTGGGTTCGGTAGGTAAGTAACGCTAAATCGGGGAGGAGAGATTTTGTGTGTGTTTTTTGTTGTTGATTTATTAAGACAAGTTGAGCTACTTTACACCAGCGTTGTCCCGGCATGTAACACAGAAGTTGACAGAAGAAAAATGGGAGAAGAATACATGACTTTAAAAAAAAGAAAAAGTGTGCCCTTTAAAGGTAACCTAAAAAAATGATTAATTAGGACGTTACAACAAATTGATTGCATACAAATAATGCATCAAAAGACGCGTATTTTAAATATATTTTTAGACGGGTTCATATTTCCACCATAGTAAAATATAATTATCCTTTCGTCTTTTCTTTGCTCCACTTTCAAGCCAAGTAAAATAGTACCTCACCTCCCACAAAGTTTGTAAGCTTCTCACATTAGCGACACTTCCGGCGTCTAGGTCATAGCTACCCATATGGTTGGACTGGTTCGGAGACAACAGGAATATTTATGGTCAAATGTTAAGAGAAATGTAATAATAAATCTACCACTGGGGCCTGAGGATAATTTCGGGAACGATCCACTGGGCCACACAACTTAACAGCTTGAGATTGGTATAGAGTCTAGACGACACGTCACCTAAATATATATAAAATCATAAAGGAAAAGGGAATTAAGAAAAAGTTATTTAAGGTGGACACGAAAGGATTTTACAAAAGTTTTTTTCCTCTTCTGTTTGTATTATTTTGTAAAGACAGGGACGCTTCATGAGGTTGGCAAGTTCTGAAAAAATAAGCAAAATAAATCTTCAAAATAAAACGTATTAGCAAGTAACTTGACTTGGACCAGCCACATTGCCTTATGGTTTTTTAAAATAAAATAAAATAATAATTTTTGGTGGTGCTGGTGTAGGGCTGGAGCGGAGGCAAGTTTCTATTTCCTTGTCAAAAATTACGTTTTTCTGACATTTTTTTGGGGGGTCATATTCGCTGTCTTTAATATCGGACACCCCAACTACCAGGCATGACCCTCAAAGAGGAGTAACCAAAGAGTCAAAAATAACAATCTGATTGTCAAACAGAATGTTTGAATGTCGACGTTCATAGACGTTAACCGATAGTGACGATACGAGATTTTTTCCAGCACAGATTGGAAAGGTTTTAGGCTTAGCTTAGCGTTTGGATAAATTTGTGGCTTTGACTTATTTACGTTTCACATAATAAAGTTCCTTATCAAACAAAACCAAAACTGGCACACACCAAATAAAATAAAATCAGCAATAAGCTGCTACAAAAAATATTTATTTGACATTGCATCTCCGTCTGGTCTGTCTGTCATCAAAAATAACATTCTATAACAAAAAACATTAAAAAATCTGATACCTGATACCCCTCCCCCCATTCTAAAAAGTACCAATAATAAGATCCCGTTGATTTAAACGTGACAATGGGGTTTCATACACTGGAATTTGAAACTATCAGCTCTATGTTATCTACTAACGATTTCAAATAAGCAATTTGACAAAACTGTTTTTGACATAACAAGACGAGCACTTTCCTGCTCCCTTTTTTTCCCCGTTAACACATTTTTGTCCCCATTCCCTACTGTAATTAGGTCAGACCCGGAACTCAGCATTCATAATTTTGCTTCACGTCCAATCTTTCATCGCGGCATTTCTCCTTAAGCCTTGCTACATTTTCAGCCACGATTTTCTGAGGTGTCTTTTTGTGTGATGCATGCGCCTATGATTAAACTTTAGTTTTGAGAGTATTCACCCGACCTGAAGGTCACTACGGCAAAGTTCATCATGAAATAACGTACATATTTTCTTTGAAGGCAGTCCTTGTCAAGAATGATCTAATACCTAAAGATGTTAACTTTACTTTACGATCATACGCATTCCAAGGACAATTAAAAGTAGGAAAGCGAATTTTTAAATGTCCAGGTCTTAAGTTCGTAATACTTCTGTCACGAATCCACCTTGTTGGTCCAGATATTCTTATGGTTTTAAACATTGGGATTCAGCACAATGAATAGCACTTGATGAGACAGAAGCCATTTTAACCCAATTAATTATTTTTCTGAAATCCTTATGGTAATGAGCATTGCTTAATCACTTTATATAATCACTTAATTTTGTGTTTTAAAAAATGGGTACTACACATAGTTGTTGACACACATATTGCACACTCTCTGCAAGATATCGAAGCAATCTATTACTTTGGATTGGCCAGCTGTTTTCGGGTTTCGTCCAATCAAGTGACTGAACACTAAGTTGTACATTGACTGTGCCATGTCCATTGGAGATTTAACAACGCACATTTAAACAAATAAATGTAAAAGATTTGGGAATTACCACGGTTTAGATCATTAATGTTTTGATATTTATACGTGAAATAAGAACTCGTGTCATGCACAACGAATAACGGCCATGTCTTCCCCAGGAGTTTTACAGCGATGTCCTAAAGTTGACGGTAACAGACGGGGGTAAGAACTACACGTTTGATGACGTCTGCGCCCGAAGAGATGGACAGTGCGTCGTTGATGGCGACTTTATTTTCTCCAACTATTTCAAGTGGGTGGACACTCTCTTTGACATGGGATTTTACATTTTCTTTAGGGATTGTTGACATTTTTATATTTGGCCACGTCTCATTTTAATTTAAACTTAATATAACACCGTCCTATCCCCGGGAACGAATTGGTATTAAGAAATGGTCATACTTCAACATTTTTAACATTTTAAAAAAACAACAAAAATCTTCTTTTTTTTTCGTTTCTTTTTTTTTAAATTCAAAATTTGACACACACTAGGCAATCATCTTAAGGAACGCTAGCAGGACACAATGATATTGTGCTGTTTTGACAATGTCATTCAGCTGAGTTATCAGAAATTTGAATTTACGTACTATTGGACAGTGTGCAGCAATATACTTACAAACAAAAACCTAGAGAATAATTAGTTATACAACTAATTTTTAAAAACTTATTAAAACAGCATACCACGGATTTTTTCGTTTAAAATTCATTTTGATCGCTCAATGAAGCAAAACCACAAAACCCTAACCCAGAAACGTATCATTACCTACTTTCATTGGTCACATATTATGTTATATACCCCCTCCCTCTCTTGCAGGACAATGCTGGACATGAACCTAGTGACCTATCCGGTCTGGGCGGCCATGACAGCAATGGATCTCAATCTGTACCTCGGTGACGTCGACGTGACTGAAGACGGCTTCCTCAGGTCTGCCGGTGCGGTCAAGTTTACTTTCCCGCTGAGGACAGACGTCCCTGACATTGAGAAGATCGCACTGGCCTGGGAGCTCAAGTTTGCCGAGTTCATGAAAGATGCCAACTTTACAACCATTGACGTGGGTGACCTTGCTTCTTGTTGACATGATTGACTTAAACGTTTCTACTTATATCAAATCAAAAGGATAATATTGACAAGCTAAAATCTTATGTCCCGTGTGTTTGTTGTCCCATATGTTTGTTGTCCCGTGTGTTTGTTGTCCCATGTTTTTGTCGTCCCGTGTGTTTGTTGTCCCGTGTGTTTGTTGTCCCGTGTGTTTGTTGTCCCGTGTGTTTGTTGTCCCGTGTTTTTGTTGTCCCGTGTGTTTGTTGTCCCGTGTGTTTGTTGTCCCGTGTGTTTGTTGTCCCGTGTGTTTGCTGTCCCGTGTGTTTGATTATTATCTATTTTGGTTTGTGGTGAGCAAATGATGTTTTCATTGTTATCATAATTCGTTATACGTTAAAAAAGAAAGACCACTTTCCGTGACTTGTCGTCTAAACGCTTATATTCCCCAGTTTGCTTACGCCATCTCACAGTCCTTGAGCTTGGAGCTAGACAAAGGAACGTCTGGAGACATCTTTTATTTTTCCCTGACCTTCACCTTGATGATAACCTACGCTTCTATCGTCAGCTCAGGTAAATAACAACAAAACACCTGACGCTCGTGACTTAGTTTGTTATTGTTGTATTTATGACTGGTTAATATAATGTTCAGGAAATTGACGAATTGAGCCCATCGGGGTTTTGAGGGGAAAAAAAGCGTTACAATGATAAACCGTGGTATTGCATGTGCTACTTTGTGAAAGGCCTCGATTCACTTCCCACGACAAGTGGCGCAACATAGGAGATGGAGTAGTGAGTAGAGGCTCAGCAGCAGGCACACCATGTTTTATTGTATTAATGTAACCACCTAGAGATTAGCGTCATTTTAAAATACCCCATTGGCATTAATATCTTAAAAACTGTGTTCAAAATGTCTCTAAAAGAATTTGCTTTGATGGGTCGATCGACAGCGGATGGTGTTATGTTCAATAGAACACGGATGGTGTTATGTTCAATAGAACACGGATGGTGTTATGTTCAATAGAACACGGATGGTGTTATGTTCCATAGAACACCGATGGTGTTATGTTCATTATTTCACTTCCCGACCCTGTAAAAAACTCTGGACTGTCATCCTCAGGCGGTGACTGCGTGTCCACACGTGCACTCCTTGCCAACGCCGGCGTCCTTGCTGCACTGTTTGGAATCATGGGAGCGTTTGGGATGATAACATTGCTGGGCGTCCGGTTCGTCAACATTGTCGGCGTCATGCCCTTTCTAACACTTGGTAAGTCTGCACGTTCTACGCTATATTCACATATGCGTGATGTGTTTTTATTGTGTTTTTATTGTTTTGTTTTTTTAAATAAAAATGTTGATCAGTAATTGGGGATGGGTGAAAATTACGACTCTAACCTGGTCTGACACTAGCTGAGCTAAGTTTCCTGTTTACCCCATATTATTTCCCTCCTTTGACTACATTTTCCCTCTTTATTCGACAGCAGTTCTCAATTTTGCAAATTTAGATCCGCTTTATAACATAACTGGATACGTACCATACGCCGCAGACTTGCTCATATAAAGTGAAAAGAAAAAAAAAGGGGGGGGGAGGAGAACGGACACAAACAGCACGAAATGGGAACAACGCGAATGAACGTTGGGGTGACCGTCGATGCATTTTTGGCCTCGAGACATGCGTACTGGGGTTAGCTACCCCCCCCTGCACCACCCTCACTTGCCAACCATAAACTGTGATTGGTCGACCCTAGTGAGGGTCATTCGTCATGCTTATTTCCTCGCGTCTTGTACTTGTGCTATTTTCTGTTTAATTGTGTATATACCAGTGTAATACCCGTAAAAAATTACGGAAGTTTTCAAAATAAATACATTTCAGCTGAAATCTATTAATTTTGAAAAAATACACATCAGAATAATAAATAATGTAATACAGAACTTTTATTTATTTTTATTTGATTCATTTATTATCAGATTGAACAATTTTATGCGGAACGTACGAAAAGTGTTATTTTTGGTGCAGTAATTTGGTGCGCTGCTTTCTAAAATTAGTAGCGTCACGGACAGACAGACATGACAGACCTGACAGAGATTGCAAATTATGTATATTGATATATATAAATAAAGTAATATAAACATATTAACGGACACACATAGATACATAGTTTATGTTGATCCCGAAGAACTTACCCTTTATCCCATAGACGCTCCCTTTTATTACGACGTTTTTATTAACTTGCTTTCGTGTCTGTCTGTCTGTCTGACCGCTAATTTTTTAAATTTTTACCACGTTTTTATTAACTTGCGTTCGTGTCTGTCTGTCTGTCCGCAATTTTTTCACATTTGCCAACGTAAAATTGAACACTTTTGATGGTGCTAGAGAGCTCAAAATTTTACCACAGATAGATCTTGGATGACAATGCATGGTATCAAAATTTCAGATCGATCAAATGTACCGCAATTAAATTATTGCATTTTTAGTTTATCTCTATATAAGCATCTGTACTCGCCTGCTGTAGTTTAATTTCACGTGCCGAGTTCACCCCTGTGACCTCATCGCCGTGGTATTAAAACGTTGGGCGCTGTTGAGGTTTTGGTAAAATAAATAGAGTTAAAATTTTTATTAAAAAAACAACGTTTTCATTAGTGCGGCGGGTGTTTGGTATAAAAATTAAAGATTTATAATTTAGAAGGGAAAAGAGAGATCTATAAGTGAGAGAATGAGTGAGCTGCATAAGCGCCAGCCCCACGTTTTTAGTCATATTAAATTAAAGTACTTGAACTTATAAGTTTTAAATTATTTTCTTATTTTTAGTTCACTTATAAAAACGTGGTTTTTAAAAATCATTTCTTACCTTTATTTATCCCATAGTAGAGTCGGTGTCACGTATGGTTGTTCAATCCCGATTTCAAATATAAGCACAAACATCTGAAATATAACCCCAAAAAAATAAATGAAAGGGATGAAATAAAATGTATTTGAGTGTGTGTGTGTTTTGGGGAGGGGTGCTGGTGATACCGGGTGACACCCTCAAAGAAATGGCATAGGAGGGTCAATAATCAGAGCCATCCCAAGTCTTCAAATAAATTTACTAAAAAATATCGAGCTTACCGCCCGGGCGTGAAAGTAGAGCAACCGTCCCATTAAATTTAGATCGTCCCCTGTCTCAATTTAAATGAGGAAATGTCATTGTAACTGGATCGTATTGTTAAAGTAAAGTGCAGGTTGCTGTGGCAAAGAGGAAGTCAGGTTGGAATTTATGACCTTTTCTTAAAATTGCCCTTGTTATAAAAAAAAACGACCCGCCTTTGTGCACTGAATGTGGAACAGTTTTGTTTTTGTTTTTGCACGAGACATTTACAAATCTCGTTAAGTAAAGTAAAGACACGACGGTGTAATACATAAATCGACGAGACGGAGTTACGAAGTGTAATTAGACGGTGTTACATTTATAGACAAAGACGGGGTAATTTATTGTCATGAGACCGTTGTTACGAACCGGAATTTGATTATCGATTTTTTTACTATGAAAAAAAAACAAACAAACGAACAAAAAAAAACCCTTACCATTTGCTATTCATTGATATAACGATCAAGAGTTGGTTACAGCGCATTGATTGATTATGAGAAATAAAGTTTCGGGCCAAGTACTTGTATATCTTTTTTGAGAGGGAGCGCCGAGGTTTCGGCTCAAAAAGAGAGTGAGTGGGGTTAACGTCCCAGAGTGAGTGGGGTTAGCGTCCATGAGTGAGTGGGGTTAGTGTCCCAGAGTGAGTGGGGTTAGTGTCTATGAGTGAGTGGGGTTAACGTCCCAGAGGGAGTGGAGTTAGCGTCCCAGAGTGAGTGGGGTTAGCGTCCCAGAGTGAGTGGGGTTAGCGTCCCAGAGGCCAGCCCGAAAACTAATTTAAACGTCTCTGTAGTTAAACATAAAATAATAAATGGATGCACATTCGACCGCCAAGAGGTTTGCACCTCACATCATATTGGCCACGAATTGATGTGATCCGTCTTGTGTCCCAGGCATCGGAGTGGACGACATGTTCCTTCTGATGGGCACGTGGAGCGAGACGACCGCCCTCCAGGATTTAACTGTCCCCGAGAGGATGGGGCACGTCTTCAAGAAGGCCGGTATCGGGATAACCATCACATCAGGTAAATGGTAGTTACTCTTGGACCAGGTGAAGTCCAGCGCTGGTGGAGGTGTAGCAATGGCATCGGATACAGCTTAGGAATAGAGTAGCTAGTGTGTAGCAGTAGTGTCAAAATGTTCAATCAGTCTAATATAATTAATTTTGTGATTCATGGAAATTTTTTATCATCTTTAAGCTTAATTGAAAAAAAAACGGACATTACTTCAGTCCTATGAAGTTGCACGATGTAATTAATATAGACAGTTTGAAATATGCACAAAAAACAGTAAACAACGACCAAGAAAAAAAACGAAAAAAAACAACAAAAATAAACAAACAAATAAAAATAGCCAACATTTATTTAAATGTTTTTCCCCACAGAACATTATTTAAAAAGTATGTTTTTCTGTGTTTATTAATCGTTAAATTTAATTTTGCAGTCACCGATTTTCTGGCCTTCGCCGTCGGCTCAATGAGCGTGTTCAAGAGTGTGCGAAATTTTTGCATATACACCGGTGAGTCCATGTGGAATAGCTGGCTTGTTTGGAACAGGAAAGTCACCAGATAATTCTATTACCACAGACAAAGCAACGAATAATTATTTATTTGTGGAAAAATAAAAGCTCGCTGTTCTGTTTTCAAAATGGGTATAGATTAAAAAATGCTTAAATGGGATTGGGAATTAGTTGAGATAGGGATTTTAAAAAAAGATTACACATACACGTACAGAAATACATGATTGTCTTGTGAGACATCTGTCACTATTGAACGTTTCTTTGTTTGACAGGCATGGGGGTTCTCTTGTGTTACATCTGTAACGCCACATTTTTTGGTGCCTGTCTGACGTTTCATGGTCGGCGAGTGTACTCGAGCCGTCACACAATCACCTGCAAGAAACTGCCCAAATCTCGACCCGAGCTCAGCCAAGAGGGTCATAAATGTTGCTACATTTGCATGTGTGGTGGCGCACCGCCAAAGGGACCAAACGATGACCAAAGTCTGTGCGAGAAAGGTCCAAAATTCGCACTCACAAAGTAAGAATTATATGCTTGTCCAGTATTCGTTAGAATAAATAATCCTCAGTTACAAGTAAAAACGGAATCACGCTGCCAAATAGTATCACATTATGCGTGTTGTGTGTGTGTGTGTGTGTGTGTGTGTGGCTGCTTACACTTATTCAAAATGTATACGTTTTTGTGTGGTGGCTCACACTATCTAAAATGTATACATTTGTGAATGTCTTTCAAAGATTTATAGAATTTTACTTGGTGCCTTCTTTTGTGGTAACTCCTTTTAAAATTATTTTATTTTTTTAAGAACAAGGACACATTAATTCATCTCTAGTCTATCGTAAAACAATTTTGAACAGTCATTGATTCAAACTCTTACTCGAAATCCAGATTTTCATCACCGAATAATTTGTTTCTTATCCATCATTCAGTTACCTCTAAAAATGTTTTTGGAAACTAGATTTTAAACAAAGTTCTGTTATAAGAGCTTAGATTTTTGAGCCATAAACTATGTAAAATGTTTGTTTTTCAGGTTTGTGATGTGGAAGCCCATCCGGTTTCTAATCCTGATCATATTTGCTGGCTACCTTGGCGTGTCTATATGGGGCTGCACAATCTTAAAGCAAGGTCTGGACCTGAAGGATCTCGTGCTAAAATCTTCATATTTCTACAAATATCAGGTGCTCCATACCTTATAATTTGTTAAAATATAATTACCTAAGTCAGTACAATATGTGAAACTGGAAAAGTATGGTATCTTTTAAAACAAAAGAGCATAAGGTCTCAGATTATTCGAAACAAGATAGAGGTTTCTCAATGGTAATTGGAGGTCATGGGATACGTACATTATACAAACGTGGCTATTGTTCAAGGTCTATTGGACGTACATTATACAAAACGTTGCTATTGTTCAAGGTCTATTGGACGTACATTATACAAAACGTTGCTATTGTTCAAGGTCTATTGGACGTACATTATACAAAACGTTGCTATTGTTCAAGGTCTATTGGACGTACATTATACAAACGTTGCTATTGTTCAAGGTCTATTGGACGTACATTATACAAAACGTTGCTATTGTTCAAGGTCTATTGGACGTACATTATACAAACGTTGCTATTGTTCAAGGTCTATTGGACGTACATTATACAAAACGTTGCTATTGTTCAAGGTCTATTGGACGTACATTATACAAAACGTTGCTATTGTTCAAGGTCTATTGGACGTACATTATACAAAAGTTGCTATTGTTCAAGGTCTATTGGACGTACATTATACAAAACGTTGCTATTGTTCAAGGTCTATTGGACGTACATTATACAAAAGTTGCTATTGTTCAAGGTCTATTGGACGTACATTATACAAACGTTGCTATTGTTCAAGGTCTATTGGACGTACATTATACAAAACGTTGCTATTGTTCAAGGTCTATTGGACGTACATTATACAAACGTTGCTATTGTTCAAGGTCTATTGGACGTACATTATACAAACGTTGCTATTGTTCAAGGTCTATTGGACGTACATTATACAAAACGTTGCTATTGTTCAAGGTCTATTGGACGTACATTATACAAACGTTGCTATTGTTCAAGGTCTATTGGACGTACATTATACAAACGTTGCTATTGTTCAAGGTCTATTGGACGTACATTATACAAACGTTGCTATTGTTCAAGGTCTATTGGACGTACATTATACAAACGTTGCTATTGTTCAAGGTCTATTGGACGTACATTATACAAACGTTGCTATTGTTCAAGGTCTATTGGACGTACATTATACAAACGTTGCTATTGTTCAAGGTCTATTGGACGTACATTATACAAACGTGGCTATTGTTCAAGGTCTATTGGACGTACATTATACAAACGTTGCTATTGTTCAAGGTCTATTGGACGTACATTATACAAACGTGGCTATTGTTCAAGGTCTATTGGACGTACATTATACAAACGTGGCTATTGTTCAAGGTCTATTGGACGTACATTATACAAACGTGGCTATTGTTCAAGGTCTATTGGCAAGTGAGCATTCTTTCCGCTTTGAGATCAGCAAGTTGGTCGAAACAAGATTCCAGCACAAACAAACAAAAAACAAACAAACAACACTTGACTCAATCTAATAGAATGCAAATGAAATTTATTTTTTTTAAAATTCTCTCCCTTGCCCCAAAACGTCCCTTTAGAAACGTTACTCCTCCTCCCCCCCCCCTCCCGTTCAATATTGAATCGTCTCAGTGAGAAATCTCAAATGTAGACGCAATACAACTCATGATTTGGGCACTAAATGAAATAAAAGAAATATTAATGTAGGAAGAAAGTCAATAGCAAAATTAAAAACCTTGTCTTAACCCGACTATTGTTATATTATCTGCACAGGTGTGGGATAACCATGACTTTGGAGTCAAATTGCCCATTTCCTTTGTGACAACTCGGGTCAAAGATTACAGAAACGACACGACTTTACAGGTCAAATGGTTTTAAATTTAAGAAGTTTTGTTTTTGTTGTTTTTTTTTGTTTGGTATATCAATTTATTATCATTTAACGTTAATGTGTACATCATATGGCCCCATTAAAACAAAACATCTATCAATGGATGGTTTATGCTCATAGAGTGTCGCCTCATTTACAGAATATCCGACTCCTGCTGGAGAAAGCTCACGAGGACCCGATGGTCGACCCTTTGATTGACAGCTGCTGGCTCATTTCGCTGGCCAAGTCGTCCTACTACAACACGACCAGCGACGAGGCTTTCTTCTCCGGCCTGGATGACTTCCTCAACTACCAACCCAGGTTCCGCAACGACATTGTCATTGACGCAAACAAGACGGAGATAACTGCATCGCGTTGTCATGCATACTCGTATAAGGTTACCTTCTTTTTATCGATAATGGGTGACAATCTAGTATTTTGTTTAGGCCATTAAAAATATATTAGTGATTATTTCTTACCTTTAGATGTGGGCGCTTGTCAGATATTTTTAACAAAACGTAGACGGTGCGTGCGCATATAGTTTAAAAGTACGATTAAAGATAATGATTTATTTTCTACCATTACAAGGAATAAACCGGACTGTATTCAGTGTTTTTATACGAATTCAGATCCTTCGACGAGTTTTGATTTGAAATATTTTGTAAAAAATATTCAAAAAATAATTTTCAAAATGAAATTATAAAAATCTTTTAAAGTTGTAATTTTAAAAATAGTTGAAACATCAATTGTAATTTGATAAAATAAAATAAAATAAAATGTAATTTCGGGTATCATTGTATTAAAAAGGGTTACGTATCAGTGGGGGGGAGAGAGTAAGACCTACACTAAACAGATGTTTTATTTCTCCTGTCCAGGTGACAGATTCCAATGACCAGGCGGACCTGATGTTACGTATGCGTGAACTCGCCGACAGGTCACCAGCAGACGTGTTTGCCTATCACGCGGCCTTCGTATACTTTGAGCAATACGTCGCTGTATTGCCCAGCACCTTGCAGACCGTGGGGGTGACACTGGCAGGTATGCTTGGCAGTTAGCAATGTGTCCAACCCCATCACCCTCCAATCTTTGGTCATTCTTACAACCATCCCGATGGGTGGCCGCCCACAAGAGAGGCCACATTACAACGTTGTCTGTGCACAGAAATCCACACGACCAGGGCATCTTGTCAGATTATTTTCAGAAAAGATAACGCTTAAGGCTTAAGGTTTTGTCCAAGATTCCAATACCATGTTTTCTTTTAAAACCCACTGTTTAAAAAAAAAGGCATTAAGTTTGTGGCTTTTTCATTTGAAAAGTCAAACTCCCATGATGCTATGCTCAAGTGTTAGATGGATTAGATGCTGATGTCAGCACAAATTACAAAATATTGCGTTTGTCTTTATAGGAGTAGAGAATAATACAGAGTTGGTATTCACGACCAAAAGACCCCCTTACGACTTATGTTTAAAAATAACTTCTAAAAATCATGTAATTTGGAAATATTTTTATAATCAAGTTAAATTTTATACTAAATGTGTTTTGAACTAAATTTTGTTAAAAAAATACTATAATGATATTCCCCACAAAATATGTATAATTTGTTAAAAAGTAAAATTAAGAAATTTTATGATATTTTCAAATGTCGAGAGTCGAGGGTCATTTCTAGATTGGTATGAATCACGAATCTCGCCATTTTTAGGATTTAGACCTTCAAAACTGACAAAAAAGACATTTTTAAATAAAATAATAATTTATGTTTTGTTCGTGTTAATTTGTTCACCAAGAGTTGGGTGTCTAATTTTAACTTTAGCTGACACTTAAAAACGGATGTGAGACGACATTGGGAAAACTTTTGGCCATAAATCTGCTCTGAAGAAAGTCATTAAAAATTTTAATTAAATAAAAATTTAGACACGAATATGTAATTAAAAGTTAAAACATGTTGAAAAAAGATTATTATATATTCGCCTTTAAGAGATCGAAGTAAAACAGAAGAAATCAATCTGGGAGCTGTTTTCCTTCAGCCAAAATAACAAGTTTAATGCTTCACACAGAGTTATCCGTTGTCAAACTAAATCTTTTGTTTTTATTTAGCGAATATACTTCGAGGTGACACCTTAGTTTCGCCTTTTGTTCCGTCTAATATAAATACAAGTTTTGTGTCTAAATACATGTCAAGGTAATAATGCCCACCCGATTAACTTTGACCGCAGCCAGCGGACCATAGTATATGACAGGAATGTGCAAACATTTTTGCAAGGAGGGCCATATTCCCTACAGTAAAATATGAGGGGACGGATTAAGGTGACACGAAAATGATAACCTGAACGGGTGAAACTGAGACATAGACTGCAGTAAATAAGTGAGTTGAAGCTCATGTGCTATAAGATGACGAGCTCCTTATATTTCATCACACAGTCATGTTCGTCGCCACGTGCATCTTCCTGCCCCACCCCCTGATCGTGGTGCTGGTGATGGTGCAGATTGTGATGATAGTGACCGGGTATATTTGGGTTCATGGCCATCTGGGGTCTCACTTTGAGCTCTGTCACCATGATCCATCTCATCATGAGTGTTGGATTCTCGGTAGATTTCTGGTAAGTTTTGAGTGCTGTATGTCTGCTTGGAACAATGTAAATTTCTGGTGAGTGTTGAGTGATGTATGACAGCTAGGAACAATGTAGATTTCTAGTGAGTTTTGAGTGTGGTATGACTGCCTGCCAAGGAAAATGAACATTTTCTGGCTACGTAGAATGAAGACTCTGGTGAATGTTGTAGAGGCTGACAGGAAGAATGAAGATTTATGTTAAGTGTTATTTTAGTCTGGAGCAGTAAAGCGTTATGGTGCGTCTTGACCGTTGTGACTACCAGGAATGTAATCTTAACCAATAAACTTCAACATACACATTCTCATAATTACTACATGTTTTTCTGCTTCATCTTCGGTGAGATATTGCCAAAAATGAATTAAAACTTTAAGAAAATTGGTTAATTTCTCCAACAACTAAGTCTCATCATCATCATCTATGGCACTAAAGCCCATGTAGGGCCCTGGCCTACTCCACTACATCCTTCCACTCGAATCGATTCATGGCTTTCCTCCTCCATGCCCGAACCCCCAGCTGGTGTGTGTCCATTTCCACATCATCGATCCACCCCAGTCTTTGGCGACCAGTGAGTCGTCACCCCCTAGACTTCTGCCTGTAAATAACTTTTACTGCTCTAAATTCTGGCATCCTTTCAACATGCGCTGCACAGCGTAGTCTTCCTTGTTTAATCATTGTGACTATGGGTGGGTCGTTGTACAAGCGGTAAAGTTCTTGATTTCTACGAATTCTTCAGATATCATTTTCTATCACCGGGGTCATATATTTTTATATTTTCCGAAGAATTTCGCTCTCCCAAGTGTTGAGCAGGTTCTCTGCTTTTCATCTACTAACCCTAAGGCAGAAGAAATTTCTTCGGAAAATAGTTATTAAAAATGTGTTTAATCAAAGCATAACGAAAGATCTTATTTCAACAAACTGCCGTATTTTTAATTTTTAACTGCATTTATTATATTTCCAGCGCCCATGTTTGCACAGCTTACATTGTGTCAGAAGAAACCAACCGTGAAGACAGGGCCCGTGACGCCATCGTCCACGCCTCTGGGCCCATCCTCAACGGGGGTCTCTCTTCCATCATCGGGGTCGTGGTCCTGCTCTTCACCGAGTCCTACATCTTCCAGTCCTTCTTCAAGATCATGCTCCTCGTCATCGGGTTCGGGGTCCTCCACGCCGTGTTCCTTATCCCCGTCATCTTGTCCTTTATCGGTCCTCACGCCCACGTTGACCTGGAGGACCAGAACGCCACCGAGTACAGCCCTACGAAGCACGACACCCGAACCGTGCCCTCGGCCGCCATCACGAAATACACCAATGGCGACTCGGCCCACAAGACGCTGGCTAATGGCACGGCGATTGAAAGTCACGTGTTCAGCAACAAAGCATTTGAGCAGGATTCGCATTTAGGTTACCTGCCTGCAATACCCAACGGCAGCTAAGAACTTTAAGATATCATTTATATTTAAACATTTACAAATGATTTTTTTTACTTATTGGTAGCTTGTTGTAATTGGAAATGACGGGATGAGAGTGAAGGAAACGAAAGTTGAAAGTGATGAGATGTGACTGTGCCATTGCGATGAATGTTAAACTTGATGTACGTCACATGTGGATGCAGCTTGACCGATGACTATGAGTAGCCCAGACGTGAGTGATCGGTTTGATCAAAGTGGACCTCAAATCTGTGGAGCTCAAATCTGTGGAGCTCAAATCTCTGGAGCTCAAATCTGTGGAGCTCAAATCTGTGGAGCTCAAATCTGTGGACCTCAAATCTGTGGACCTCAAATCTGTGGACCTCAAATCTGTGGACCTCAAATCTGTGGACCTCAAATCTGTGGACCTCAAATCTGTGGACCTCAAATCTGTGGACCTCAAATATGTGGACCTCAAATCTGTGGACCTCAAATCTGTGGACCTCAAATCTGTGGACCTCAAATCTGTGGACCTCAAATCTGTGGACCTCAAATCTGTGGACCTCAAATCTGTGGACCTCAAATCTGTGGACCTCAAATCTGTGGACCTCAAATCTGTGGACCTCAAATCTGTGGACCTCAAATCTGTAAATACATATGCCGACTCTAATTATCAACAAATTAAGAAACTTTATTTTTGTCCTGTATTTTTGTCCTGTATTTTTGTCCTGTACTTAATAGAGAGCATAGGACCCTGCGACTAGTAACACCTGTAATGTGGTCCAGTCACACAGATTTGGATTGACCACGAAGAGGTGTTCTAAAAAAATAGGACAGTTGCCAGGTTAACGTATATAATCTATTTTTCTTGTCACATTTCTTAGTAAAGATTCTATATTATCAATGGTTAGTCAGATCAATTTTATTTTTGCAGTAGATTGATGTATAACCTTCACTTCTCTCTAGTGTACACCACATCAATTTTATTTTCTAACTGTACAATGTATCACTTTTATTTTCTAACTGTACAATGTATCACTTTTATTTTCTAACTGTACAATGTATCACTTTTATTTTCTAAACTGTAAAATGTATCACTTTTATTTTCTAACTGTACAATGTATCACTTTTATTTTCTAACTGTACGATGTATCAATTTTATTTTCTAACTGTACGATGTATCACTTTTATTTTTTAACTGTACGATGTATCACTTTTATTTTCTAACTGTACAATGTATCACTTTTATTTTCCCAATCGCACGTTTTATCCTTCTCTTTTCCACAGCGTTCGATGTATAGCTTTTACTTTCTCAAATTGAAGATGTATCACTTTTATTAGTTTTTTTACACCTTTCAGCCAAATCTCATTGTTTCACTTTAACTGTAATCACACAACATCAATAACTTAATCTGTTCGAACATATTATTATTATCATGTTATCTGTTAATAAACAGGCAAAGAGACTTAATGCTTATTGCCTTTATATTTTTGAATATATTGTGATGTCAATTTTTATGGGGGAAACATTGAACCAAAATAAGGAATTGGGTCTTGCATAACTTATTGCATGTAAATTTTAAAAAGAAAATCCGTGTTAATATCATTTCTACTACACATAAGAACTTAGATCCTGTATAACTTAGAGCTGGTGGATGCCAATCCCAAAATGTAAAATATGACTAAAACATTTTAAAAAGCCGATGCACAAATCATTAAAAGTTGAAAGAAACAGTCAACTATTAAAGGGACTACATGCAAAAATTGAAGGATTTAACAAAAAGCTTGCGTTTTATCGAGATTCCCATAGCTGGCATCACTGGAATATGGTCTAACATTTGGCCGTCCCCATTCTTCAGTTGTTTTTTTAGTCGCCAAGACATATTCACACACCCCTGATAAATTCATAAGGATACTTACTGAATAGCGAGCGCGGGCCAAGCCTATGCATGTTATATCCATATCAGCGTTTTGCAAGGAATTAGAGCTTTTAAATTATTTCTTTATATTTCATTTCTTTTGAAACACTAAAAAGAAACATTAGACAAACTGTAATGGAGGATGGCCATACAAACTCCAAATTCTCACTTCGCCAAGATAAAATTTATTATTGGTATGGTACTATTCTTAATTATCACAATTTGCCAAATATATCCTGTGACGATGGTGGATAGATTTTCTGACCACTAAAGTCAATTTTTTTTACTCATGACTGCCTCTGGTGTTAGTAAAATATAATGTAAGTGGAAGGAAAAGATTTATTTCTTGAAGATTTCGTCGAGCTCTGAGGACTGGTGTTATTTTATGGTGGTATAGTTATAAAAAAAAAGTGAGTAGTC
Organism: Ampullaceana balthica; assembly: GCA_944989445.1. NCBI lineage: Eukaryota > Metazoa > Mollusca > Gastropoda > Lymnaeidae > Ampullaceana > Ampullaceana balthica. The sequence goes on along the minus strand of CALYLW010000231.1, from coordinate 240,019 downwards.
CTAAATGTTTATCGTATCAAGTGCATATTGATAACATGAAAGAATAGGCTGAAAGTAAGTACTTTAATATAAAATTGGTTTTACAAACCTTAATTAGATTAGGCTGCACTGTAACGATGCGTTACATATTTCATTTTTGTTTGTCTTCAACATGTCCTGTACTCCAGAAAGAAGTTTCTTAGAATTATGTGTATTCACGTGCAAGGGCACGAGTAAATTTCTCGATAAATGGACATTTTTAAGTTACTATTTTTGTCTTTCATCAAAAGAACATTTCAACAAACCAAGACTTTTCCACTCAGGTTTATCCACAATTACACAAAGGTTAGATTATGAAAAGTGCATGCATTCTTTTTTCTTTCTTTTTTCCCCTGTAACTTCTTCTTCCTTTATAACTCGCGTCCTAATCTTAAAAATAATTAATTCGCTTCACCATTTACTTTTAATAAGCAGCAAATAAAAACGTTTGTTTTTAATGGAAGAAAAAAATATTCAATGTCATAATATGTCTGAAATTATTTCAGGCAAGATTTTCTTAAAGAAAAATAAAATATTCATGTTATATTTTTGTTATTAGCTATTTTTGTAGTTAAATAACGTTGTAACTATTCGAGCGAATTAAGGTAAATATTTATTTTAAAAAAAACAATGCCAATCATACAATACACATCCATATATTTTTTAAAAAGGGCCAGTGTATGAATAACGTGTTGAAAAGCTTTCATCATAGTACCTAAGACATTTTAAAATTGCATGTAAATGTGAACTGTTAGATCCCATCTTTAATGCTTGATGAACTGTGTGGAAATCTCGTAGAATTAAAAAACAAAGAATACAACTGAATTAAATTTATGTAATTTTGTTTACCAAGTAAAATGCTTTTAAGAGATCATATTTAATTATGCCCACCACATCTTCCGTCTCATTCTTGTTGCCTTTTTTGTGAGCGTTGGAGGCATTCTTATATGCTCATACGTCAGCTCTGAGGAAACCTCCCAAATGGAGATGCCCTTACTCAACACTATGTGGTTGGCTATTGCGGTTGCCCGCATCCCCATAGGTAGGCTACAGTGATGATCCCCCTTATCTTGAGACAGTCCTAGGTATATAGACCCGTACCCTGCAACATGGTGGCGCCGTAGTTACAGCGGGTCGAAGTAGGAACAAATCCACAACCTCCTGTTATGGGAAGTATCCCATATGAGAGACAGACTAGGTCGACTTGTGCGGCTGCCATCTGCCCAGACGACCCCTATGAGAGACAGACTAGGTCGACTTGTGCGGCTGCCATCTGCCCAGACGACCCCTATGAGAGACAGACTAGGTCGACTTGTGCGACTGCCTTCTACCCAGACGACCCCCTTTGGAGGCAGACTAGGTCAACTTGTGCGGCTGTCATCTGCCCAGACGACCCCTATGAGAGACAGACTAGGTCGACGTGTGCGGCTGCTATCTGCCCAGACGACCCCTATGAGAGACATACTAGGTCGGCTTGTGCGGCTGTCATCTGCCCAGACGACCCCCTTGAGAGGCAGACTAGGTCGACATGTGCGGCTGCCATCTGCCCAGACGACCCCTATGAGAGACAGACTAGGTCAACATGTGCGGCTGCCATCTGCCCAGACGACCCCCATGAGAGACAGACTAGGTCGACTTGTGCCGCTGCCATCTGCCCAGACGACCCCCATGAGAGACAGACTAGGTCGACATGTGCGGCTGCCATCTGCCCAGACGACCCCTTCTCTAGAGGATCGTCTCGGGGGTGTCCCCGTTGGTTTGCTCCCCTTCGTGCAGAGAAGGCTGCCGGAGAATTCCCAGAGGGGACCTATGTGACTCAGGGCCATTGACGCCATCTCAAATGTCACATATTTATACACTCTACATAGCAGGACTCTATATTTCGTTGCAATCTTCAGTACCCATAAGCCATGGATATTTTTCTTTCGACGATAAGTTTTTTGTTTTAGCCAATTAACCCCAAACATAATTTGGGGACTGTGTTTTAATTGCCATATTTTCGCGAAAATATGGATTTCTTTCGTTGAAGAAATTATGATTGCGTTTGTTTACTGGAGATCCGTCCTGCTTTGATGTCAAGTTTTTCCCACACAAAGTCGACACTTGAGGTCAAGCGTGAACAGAAACAATTAATAATATTCACTGTTTACTTTGAGCCCATTCCACGTAGACCGCTAACCTTCTTGCATTCGCCAGAAAAAAGCCAATTTTTGTATAACCTTTTAGTACTTGTCAGAACAGACATTTTCATAACCTCATAGCACTTGCCAAAAAGGATAATATTTTGTAACCGTTTTGCTCTTGTCAGAAACTTCATTCGTTTCCTGATGTAAACTACATACTTTCTGCTTATAAGATCTTTATTCTAAGCAACCGAATAACCTATATACACACGGACCTTAATAACAGTGATGTAGCAAGGGAGGGGCAAGGGGGGCAAATGACCCCGGCGGCACTTTTCTAGGGGGGGGTGGGGGCAAATTCCTCGTCATTTATTGACTTCTAAGAATGAAATTTAAAAGAAAATGGAAATTTTTATTAAAATAAAGTAAAACCAAATAAGAAATTAATAAGAGAAATACAGGAAGTATCCTAAAATATAAGAACGTTTCTACTGCCGAAATTTCGATCTCCATAATGAGGTTTAGTAAGTAGTAAGAGAACGTGACACTGATCTCCTGGTAACTTAACTGTGTCTTCAAAGTTTTCAGCCGCTCGTGTTGTAGAAGGGTAAAATTACCGTACCCGATCAATATGAAAAACGAGCCAATGAAATGCCCCAGGCGGAATTGTTGAGGACGGTTAATTCCTCATTGAATTGAACAATCGTTTGAAAAACAATAAAATAGTTTTATTAAAATAAAAATATGTAAAATTTCTAATGCCACATCTTTCAGCACCATAATGAATCTAAATTCTTCGGATACTAATGCTACTGAACTGAAAAACAGCGTATAATAAGAACTTGACACTGTTGTGCTGGTTCCTGTAATTGGCAGGAATCAGAAACCAGACTTTAAAAAAGCATAATTTGTTGTAAAAGAAAACAAAACAAAGTGACAAGAAGTTCTTGTTAGAATGTTTTGACATTGTAAAAGTCCTGACAAAATAGAATTTGGCGTTTTTGTAGTCAAAAGAGTGGACTGTACAAGTGCAAATATAGGCAATAATTCTGGAACTGATGCATATGCTTGCAAAACGATCCAGTACTCCAAGAACCGTATGTGAAAAAGTTATTGTCACATCAAATTCAAAATGAGCTCATTGCAGTTTTAGGGGACACAGTTCTCCAAAAACCATCTTTCAGGTGCAAGAGAGCAAAAGTATTCCATTGTGTTCGATAGCTCTTCATATATATATCACATATGGATAAAAAAAAGTCCAGCTATGCGAAATATAAAGATTGAAAATCGGAAAGTAGACGTACAATCGTTTTCAACGATTTTATAGAAAAAAAGCGAATCTGCTTAGGAAATTTCTTAAATGATTTTAAATAAGTTTAAAGCTGATGGTCTCAAAACAACGTGTGATATTTCTTCATGGCTGGAAAGTATACAGGAGTTCAAGAAAGACTCCCAGACGTAAATCTCAATGTTAAATTAGTACTATGCTCAAACAAGTTCATTAAATCAAATTTGTTTACAAGCTGATTCAACTGAAACGAACTCTCTTCCTATTGTTGGTACACTATATCGTTTTTACTCATTCTCTTCCGTGTTCACACACCAATGGAAAATTCTAATTCCTGCTACAGGCAAGTCATTAAATATACTTCAGGATACAAAATAGTGAATATACAATGGAGCCAGTTTGAGGTTATTTGGAAAGCTATAGAAAAATTGAAGGAGGCAGACGAAAAAGCTAAACACACCAACGGACGCAGGAACTTTGCTGATCACAATGAAATCTTTTTCTTCTCTGATTTTCTTTTAGATATCTGAAAACATGTAGTTTATGAAGTCAATAATGCTTGAAATTATTTACAAACTTATGTTGCTAAAAATTTTTTGCATATGCTACTCACATAGAAACTAATGGAAAATGTAAATGATACATTGACTTTTGTTAAAAATTTTATGTGGAGACATTGTCATCTTTAACTGAACCCCCAGTAAAACAACTAGAGAGCAAAGTTTTGATGATGGAAGCAAATATTATGTAGAAAAAAAGTTGAGAAAATGTGTATTCTTCATAAGAAGAGGTTACTGTAAAAATTAATGTAAGGTTTTGGCAGTTTAAAAAATTGGAAAATAGACATGGTTTTCGTACACGAGCTAATCTACTGGACTTTGAAATTTTACCTTTAAATTAGATTATTTGAATTCTAAGTATTTCACAGGACATTGTCAAGCCCTCACATGGAACCCACACGGCAAGAGAAAAAGAGGTCGACCAAAAATGATCTGGTGAAGGGAACTGGAGGCAGACACCAAAATGAGCGGGCACAGCTGGGGGCAGATAGAAAGATTGACGCAGAACCGGGATGCTTGGAGAGCCTTTGTTCATGGCCTATGCCCGAGATGGGACGAAGGGCGATGATGATGCTGATGATGATGTCAAGCAAAGACTATTACATTTTTCCTCACTGGTAAAAAAATATGAATTAATGTATTCAAGCTCACTTAGTTTAACCAAGTTCATTGAGATATTGAGGCTCTAAGTTATACTGTCAAATATAAATCATTAATCCGAATATTCCTTAAAACTGTCATAAGTAATGCAAGCTGCGATAGAATTATCTAATATTAAGATAATGAAAAATTAATCATAATTCAAAAAAAATTAATACACCAACATTGAATAATCTATTGCTGTTGAGCATGACATGGCTGACAACATTTATACATAAAAGCTTGTGCCATCGATAAAAAGATGAAAGGTTTAATTTTTGATCAATAAATGTAAGCTTTTCTATTTATTTCTAAATTAAAAACAAATTAAGCAGATTCGCTTTTTTCTGTCTATAAGATCGTTTTGAAAGATTGTACGTTAATGAACATGGCGGCATTTGTTGATGTTTTGTGTGAACATCGTTACTTCTACCTGAAACATTTGAAGAGCACAAGGGAAGAAACGGCTATGTCACATTTTTATAGTTTTGAGATTATATATATATATATATATATATTATATGTTATATATATATAACCCTAAGGCTGGAAGCTGGCGATATTTCTGTAACTTCTTCTCTACAGAAAGTATTTTTTTTTAATATCCAAGAATTGTAATAAGATAATAATTTATTTAGAGTTGGACTGAGATGAAGCAGGAAAATAGAATACAATTTAATAAAAAGAGTTTGTCTATTAACATTTCCAAAAAAAAATATTCAAACTTATTAGTTGTGAACTTGTATTTTAAGTACGATATACAGACTTATACATTGTTTTGGATCATAATGTGATCCCAGACTAGCAGCTTACAAGCGTGATGCGAGTTGCTTTGACTTCATACATCTTGACCATTTTGAGTGTAGTTCATTTCATCTTAAAGACAAAATTCTCCCACAGACATAGTTCAACAACCACGGAAATAAGAAATTTAGCATATAAAAGAAATGAGTTTCATTACTTTAAAAAAATGTAAGTTCAAATAGTTCATATGGGATCATCCAGGGTAATAGCCTACATTCCGTATATGCTAACCAAAACGTTTTAACACGTCTGGTATTAAGACCCCTTTTTATTGTAATAAATTTCAGAAGAAATTCAAGCAGAGTATAATTTTGATATTTAAATACATTTTTTTTAAAACTTCAAAGAGGTTGAAAACGTATGCTTGTGATTGTGGTTAAAGACACTTGGTTGCATCATACTTTACTCATGTTGTGTAACTTGTTTTCCTAAAAGTACGGGTTTTCAACAACAGAACTGAAATAATAACATGTACTTAATATTTTTAATTTCTGTTGTACACAAACATATTTCAAAATATCTGACTGTGACCTCTGCATGCCAGACACATTTTTTTACCTTCCCTTCACTGACTTGCCCAAGAAAATCATGGCAAACGGCACGTTTACATTGTTTACAGAGATTCTCAACTTGGTGTCCAAAAACATAATACCGCTCGTCTCTCTAGATTGAATACTCCTAAGAAAAATCTGAGGAATTGTTTAGGAGATGCGGAAGGTTTGGGCCGTACCTGGTTGACACCAAATCATGGAGTGGGAGGGTGGCATTAACTTGAATAATTATAATTGAATATACGGACAGCGCATGCGCACTGCGTAATCCAGCAGAATGCCATACGCAGATAGACGATCGGACTTAAAGTTTCCAAAGCTGTTGTAACCAATTCAAGTTTATAAAAATTACAAAGACTGCAAAGGAAGACGGTTGACTACTTAAGTAGGTCTGAAATAAATAAAGGTAAAAAAGGATTTTTAAAAACCACGTTTTTTGAAGTGGAATAAAAAGAATAAAATAATTTAAAACTTATAAGTTAAAGTACTGTCATTTAATATGACTAAAAACGTTGAGTGTGCGCTTTGAGGTTTCACATATGCAGTTCATTCATTCTCTCACTTATAGATCTCTCTTTTGCCTTCTAAATTAGAAATCTTTAATTTTTATACCAAACACCCGCCCCACGTTTTTAGTCATATTAAATCAAAGTACATGAACTTATAAGTTTTAAATTATTTTCTTCTTTTTAGTCCACTTATAACAACGTGGTTTTTAAAAATCATTTTTTATCTTTATTTATTTTATTCTTTTTTAGTCCACTAATAAAAACGTGGTTTTTAAAAATCTTTTTTTTACCTCTATTTATTTTACCAAAAATCTCAACAGCGCCCGCCCAACGTATTAATACCACGGCGATGAGGTCACGGGGTGAACTCGGTACTTCAAATTTAGCAACAACAAACGGATACAAATGCTTATATAGAGATAAACTAAAAATACATTAATTTAATTACGGTATATTCGATCGATCTGAAATTTTAATATAATGCATTGTCATCCAAGATTTTATCTTTGATAAAATTTTGAGCTCTCTAGGGCCATCAAAAAGAATTTACTTTTACGTTTGAAAAATTGAAAAATTGCGGGCAGACAGGAACGAAAACACGTTAATAAAAACGTGGTAAAAAACCCTCAGTTTTTACCATAATTAACGTGAATTGAAGCGTGCATTTGTTGAAATTTGAGGTGGAGAAGCACTCAAGCTCTCTGAATTCTGTATGGGACCCATACACCAAAGAAAGCATTGATAAACTAGAACAAATTCAAAAAAGAGCTGCCAGATTCATTACTGGAGAATATTCAAAACTGACAAGAATAACACCATTAGTTAAATCATTAAACCTTGAAACACTAGAGTTAGAGGATAGAAGAACCAAAAGCAAAGTAGTAATCATACATAAAGCAATTAATTCTAATTTAGAAATACAACACAGATAACTTAATACAACCCTCAGATAGACATAAGGATAAAAACACCTTTCTTATTCCGTATGCAAGAACAAACTCATACAAATTTTCGTTTTTCCCCGTCCGGAATTCGGGCGTGGAATGGGTTGCCCGAAGAAACCAGGAAAACCAACACTTTATCAACATTTAAATCTCTAATAAAAATGCAGGACTAAACACAAACCATAGATAAGCGTAGGGCGCAATAATCTTCTGTATAGAAATAGCGTCTGTAAACAGATAAGATAAGATATTTCTGAGAAATACAAATTTCCATTGATACTTAATACGATTGGTTTGGGCGATTGGTTTGGGCGATTGGTTTTTGCGATTGTTGTTCATGAATCAAAGAGAGTTTAAACTTCAAATATTAAAATTATTTAAATTCATCGGATTAAAAAACACAAAAATCTTTCGATGTTTCTTACAAAAATTTGAACTTTTATTTTAGATGGATACAAAATACAGATGAATCCGATTCTGTCACCGGCCTAGTTACTACCTAGAAGCTTCGAGATAACAGATGATCGAGACAAACGAAAATAAAATAAGTCTAATATCTATTTTAATAAAAGACAAAGCCCTGACTGACTGAGTCATCACTAATTCTCCACCTTCCCGTGTACGTAGAAGCATGAAATTTTGGGAAGTTTTTGAGTACACTCCCGCGATGATAACATGTGAAAAATATATTTGAATTACCCCTCACTGGGGGACAGGGGGGCCGAAGGAAGATTTTTTCCTTTAATGATCTTTATAACATTTTGTTTAACCTTCGAATAATGTGTAAATGGATGGATCTTGACTAAACTTGGTTTATTATAAATAAAGGTTAAGCATGATTCATTTTGAAATTCTACGCGTAACGGTTGTAACGGCCGACAACGTTGATCAAATTAAACGCTCTTATTTATTGCCTAATCTTCACGAAATTTGGTAGCCGGCTTCCCTGCGCTAACCGAAACCCTTGAACGTACATATTTAGGTGGTATGTCGTTTGCTTTATTCAACTTCCCAAAGTTCTTTATTACTTATGAACCCATCTTAAACAAATTTGGTATGCGGGTTCCAAACGTTAATTTAATCCTACTTTGCCGCTGCGAAGCGAGGGTATTTTGCTAGTATAACAATGAATTAACATGTTGATGTGCTTAAATGTCTTTAAATGATGTGTGCTAATAATGAGAATGTATATGTGTGTTTTTTATCATTCTATTGTTATGTTTTTTGTACACAAAAGCTTTCCCGCGATTTGTTATATGAAGTGATTGGCAATAATTTTTTCCCACGACCATTTTTTTTATAAAACTGAAATTGTAGTAGTTGTGCAGTTATTATAAGGTTCATTAAATGGTTGCCACTGACAAGTATTCTGCACACGGTGCATACTGGTATTTTTAAGGTTGTTAACTATTAGCCGGTGCTAAGATTAGGCCCAGTCATATTTAATCTGAACGTTAAACTGTAAATTCAATTCGACCGTAAAGGCGTATTACCCGGAGTTCATTTTTTCGGTGTGTTCTGGCTAAAACAGTCCCATCTTTAAAAAACAATTGTATTTCATTTGCAAAAAATCTTGCGAGTTGACGAATGGAAAACAATTTTTTAAAATATTTTAAAACTCCCCTATCATCTGTTTACTTTTTAGTTTGGATCACGATTTAAAAAAAATATTATCTAATTATTTTTTTTAAATCCCTTATATTAACTTCACCGCCGTCTCTCTCTGTCTCGCTGTCTTTGGCTCGCGGCCGATCGGTCGGGAGGGCGGAAGAACAAAAGTAAATAAAACAAACCCGTAAAAACAAAGTTTTTGACTATAAATCCCTTATATATGAGACATAACTAACAGTATTGATTATTTTACAAACATTTACAGACTGAATCTGTCTTAACTCAACTTTGCATCATAACCCTAGTGGGGGGGAGGGGTGGGTGGGGGGGAGAGGGGAAAAGTCTGGGTCACCGATTCGCTTGACCGAGCTCAGAGTGACACGTAAAATGTAAACAAAAGCGCCCCGTCGCTTCGTTGGGTCGCCTCAATGCGTCAGCTCAAAATTTCACGTGGGAAAAAAACAATAACAAACCGTGAATTTAAATTACATACCTCATATAAGGATAAACTAAAAATGCATTAATTTAATTACGGTACGTTCGATCGATCTGAATATTTGATACGATGCATTGCTAGGTGACACAAGTCTATGTGCCAAATTTCAGCTCGATCGGATCACGGAAAGTGGGTCATTTTTTACTTCTAATTTTCCGCCCGCCCAAGACAGAGAGAGAGACAGAGACGGCCGCGAAGTTAATATAAGGGATTTAAAAATGATTCGCTTCCCGTAATGTCATCGAGCTGAAATTTGGCACATAGACTCGTGTCACCAAACAATGCATCGTAACAAAATTTCAGATCGATCGAACGTACCGTAATTAAATTAATTTATTTTTAGTTTATCTATATAACATTATATGTAGCAGTCGCTATTGTTTACATTTTACGGGTTACTTGACTTCACGCCAGCCATGATGACCACATCTCGTGTTTTAACCAGGGAGAATTCACTCAGTTTCAGGATGTAAATGTTTGTCGCGTTGGAACATAATCAATACTTTAAGTTCTGTCTCATAAGCAAGGGATTTATAGTCAAAAACTTTGTTTTTACGTGTTTTTTTTCAAATTAGTTGGCTGAGTTGACGGGCATCGCGCAAGAGAGTTGAACACGCTACCAACGGACTGCGCGAGGTGTTTTCTTGTCACCACCTTTCGCGATAGCTTTCCCCCCCCCCGCCCCCGCGTTTACTGCATTTCAGCGACATAAAACAAAATAAAATGGCAAATATAGCGCTCCCTTGTGCTCGACATATTAGGGTTCGACGACTTAAACTAATCGACATAACCGAAGAGACAGTAAAAAGACAAACAGAGAAGTTTTGCGGTTCCAGTTAAAAACTTCGACTTAATAAGGTTTGTGAGTTAACCAAGTTTGAGATAAATTGGTTCAAATGTAAATAACTACGTCATAACTATAAGTACTAGGGATGCAAATGTTTGACTTTGCAACGACGCAGTGCTAAGAGACACATGATGAGACTTAGGGGAAGTACAAGCATCCGCATCTTAACTTTTACAATAAATTTTAAAAGGATGTATACATTTCCTGCCAAATCATGCGAAGGAGATCCTTTGTAATGGATGTAAATGGTGTGAGGTTTATAAATAATTATCAGCAATATGACAAACAAACCTAACAATGTTAACATTGGAAAGCCGATGAAAAGACAGTAAAAAATTATTTGGAATCTTATCACACCTCCGAGATGAGTTGATGAAGCGCTGTATTCGGAGCACCAGACAGCACAAGCACAGGCTGTAATTGAGCTACTTAATCTTACACAGTGGTACCTGCAGACGTAAACTTTTATTGACAAACTCTGCATGGTTTTCAGCTTTGGAAACCACAAAGGCTGCAATATTTCAATTAAGGGGCTGTCCATAAAGTACGTCAAGCTATTTTTGACCATTTTTAACTCCCTCCCTCCCCCCTGTCACAAACTGTCACAAATCTCGGACGTTAAGTACGTCACACTTTCGAAAAAAAATGTTTTTTTATTAACAACATAATTAAAATTTAATATAAAACACCGTGACGTCACACATGGCCAGACCCCCTCCCCCTGTCACAAACTGTCACACTTTCTTACACCCCCTCCACCCCTCTGGAGCGTGACGTACTTAATGGACGGCCCCTAAGTAAAAATTTATGCAAAAATAAAAATAACTATTACATAAAGCTGGTACAGTTCTTGAATACGTGTTTTTGCTAACCATTTATTAATTTTTTAGTTGTACATTTTACACTTAAATCATATTATATTAAAAAGCAGAAATCAGTCAAATAGGTTGGGGTGGGTTGGGGGGGGGGTTATAGCCATGAGTTTACCCTACCGGGTGACACCAAACATAGTTAAGTCACTTCTTGTTCTCACGTGGTATTTCCGTTAATCTTTTTTTATATTTATGCTTATCTAATGAATAAATAAATATTTTGAGAGTGAGATTAGCTTTTGCGATTTCACGAGGTTCGAACCCCGCCTCTCCGCTTTGTTTCCAGCTCCTTATGTTGAGGTCTTGCTCTCACGGTATTTTAAATTTGTTTAAAAAGATAAGAATCCTTATAAAAGAGTAACACAAGTTTATACTAAGAAACTCTTGCCTATGAAAAGAAGCAGAAGTTAACAAGGACTTTGTTACCTTCGACGATTGGAACTTGAATACGGAAAAATTTTAATTTCATTTTTTAAAAAAATAAAAAAAGAACACAAATATAATGCCGCATCACGTGACAGGAAAATATTTAAAAAGTATGTTCAATACAATACGCACCGTGCGACAGTCTAGCAAAATCATTTGCATGCTACATAGAGAGACATAAATATAATCGAAAAATTAATTAATTTAATTACGGTTCATTCGATCGATCTGAAATTTTGATACAATGCATTGTTAGGTGACAAAAGTCTATGAGCAAAATTTCAGCTCGATAGGATCACCGAAAGTGCTTCATCAGACTTCATCTTTTACTTTTATTTTTCCGCGGGCGGAACCACGACAGACAGAGAGACAAGACAAGTTAATATAAGGGATTAAAAAAAATATTATGGACCTCAAATATCTATCTCCGTCTACAAAAAATTACATTTGAGAACATGAAGTGACTCCATGGAGTCTTGTTAGATAGGTTCAACTTGTTTGGTGGCCTATTCGAGGACCGAGGCGAAAAATTTGACAAAGCTATTTTTGGTATTGCATCAGAGAGTGGTCTTTTGGTAGCATTTAAGGCTACTACTGACCTGAATGAGACTAGACACTATTTGCCTTTTCCCTAGAATATGTTTGTTTCTTAGATTCAATTTATTAAAATGTGCAATCTGCACCATGTTCTATTTTTTTTTATCTACGAAACAATTTTTTTATAAAATAATTTCCTGACTTTTTTTGGTTTTCTAGTTGAAGTATAATTATAATGCAAACTAAACCAAGATAAAACTATTTTAATAGCTTGCACCAAAGAGTCCTTCTTTCTTTCTCTTGCGTCACATTTTCCCCCGTCGTCAATAAATCTTCCGGTTTAAACTCTTTTTCACAAGTCAGGGATTATATTTGACGTCATGTGTCATAGGCAGCGCGATCTTGAACCGCTGCCGGAAATATAGCAGTTTTAATGTGTCTCTAGGAAATATAGCAGTTTTAATGTGTCTCTAGGTCCCACGAAATAGTAATACACGTGTTATGTAGAACAAGGTTAAACACGAGACAAGACAACAAATGTCGACGTGTCCAGCTGGGGAGGTGCTGTTTCCAGTTCAGCTTGAACTCAACCCCAGGGGTTTTGTAAGAGCGCTAGTTACGTAAGCTGACACCTGTTATAAACGTGCAAGAATGGGATGTACTATTGGCGCTACCAAATTTTTAAAATTCCGTTATCATATTGTTTAAATAATTCCTATTGCCGTGTCGTCGATGCGGCATTTGCCTATTCTAAAAATTGTTTGCTTTAAAACAAATAAATATTATTTTGTTTATATTGATTGTAATAAAGGTTGTTTTTTTTAATAAAAAAGAGAGTAAAATAAACCACTTGAGCAATTACTGTGTTCTTGCTCTCTTTAAACATATTTTGAAAAATTGTCTTACTTATCCCAGCTATCTTCAAGCCATTGACGGGTTACATAATTAAAAAAAGTACCGGAACGCAACGTGAAAAGGCATTCCAGGCAGTAATAAAAAAAAATATGTCGGAAAAAAGGTGCCAGTACGCCGCCCAATTTCGTTACGCGTGAAAAAAAGCACTGAATTGAAGGAATTTTTTTTTAACTACAGAATGTTCTATCATTAACGGCAATGCAGGTTAAATAACTCATCAGGTGTAAGACATGTTCAAAGCTTAAGATCAACCTTTTAAATCAAGGGTATTCTAAACTGTTGTTTTCATTGTTAATGTTCACACAAAAATTTCTGTGAAAATTTGACGTCACACCACGGAATCTTTTTCACGTAATGTAGACTTATAGTTATATAAACAATTTTATGAAACGAGTTATAAAACGAGATTCAAAGTTGGCTATTTATAATTAAAATCAGTACAGTTTTGTAACAGTACTCTCTAGCCCTGCCCCCTCCCAACTTATTCCCAGGTCCCCACCTGTTCTCAATGTCCTACAAAGAAGCGCGTACGTACTAATTTATGTGGACGAAAAGTAACATAAATTTGTTTATATAAAATCTTTAGGCCCCGCCCCGTCGTTCTGTAACATTATTATTTAACGTCACTCAAAGTCTCGCGAACGTTATTCAGTGCAAGCAACAAAGGCGTCTCCACAGTGGGTAGCCGGTTTTTTTTTGGGGGGGGGGATTTTCTCTCTATCTAATTGAATTTTTTTTTAAATAGAGGTCTTTAAAAACAACTTTTGAAAGACAATACCGGAGATTGTAACTCTCTCAGTTTAGCGAGTTTACCCAATCATGAACGAAAAAAATATTCCCGGCTCCTCGAAAATTAAAACAAATTTTAAGAATTAAAAACAAAATTAAATTTTAGAATGAAATAACTTTCATTTCCAGTTTTCTTCACTATAAAATAATTTCGAATTACTTTTCAGTAAAGTATCCCAATTTTGTTGAACCTCTCACCGAAGTACTCAAAGTCTCAGTACATCTCAGTAAAGTATCACAATTTTTGTTGAAACTATCACCGTGGCACTTAAAAGTCTAAGTTAAAGGTATGAAAGGTGGTAACAAGTTCAGGTTCCAGTCGGTGGTCGAGTGGCAGCGCGACCGATGGTCACGGGTTCGAATCCATGTCAAGGCTAGGATTTGTTCCCGGGGCCTAGGGCGTCCCTGAGTCACCCAGCTCCGAATGGGTACCTAACACTAGTTAGGCGGCTGGGTAATGCCTGGAACCCACAAAGCCGTGGCCTGTGAACGCTGCATCACTTGCCAACAGATCATCTGTCATGGTCTGTGGACGCAATTAATAGCTTCTGCATAGAAGGAGCGTCTGTATTGATAAGATAAGATAAGATGCTTGACCAAGGGAGGGTCGCAGGGGTTATTACATGAGAAAAGCTAATTTAAAAGACCGGCGATCATATCGCTTGTTATAATTCCATAGTTTAAGATGGTATGACTGAAGGTTTAGAGTCAGGCCAGAGTCATTCTGAATAAGATTCTACATTTCAAAGGAATGTTTAACAAAAGTTTAATCTTGCTTTGTACTAAAACTTCTTGCCTGTTGGGTGGATGTCCCCCCCCCCAACCCTTTAGTTTACGTTTTTTTTTCTCATTCCAGTTCTTCTATTAAATATTTTGTTATACAGAATAGGACTGCGATAAGACTTTCAAATAAAATACAAGATGCACAAGTAATTAGTGTGAATAGAGCGATAAATTTAAAGCTTTGTCAATGGACAAAAACTCCCTCACTGTTATTCTATGCGCAGCTCTTGTGAAGTCATTTTGCACATTCGTCTTATTTTCTTTTATCTAATTACTAATTAATTAGTTTTCCATGGTAGAGCAGGTAACAAATGACGAAAATCTATGTAAATACTTTTGCTTACTTATTTATTTTTTTTTACTGATGAAGACATTTGACACATTTTCTACGCACGTATTCTTCAAATGTAATTTTAAAAAAACATTTTTAAAATAAAAAGACGTAGGAATATAAACAAAATTCAATTTTCTTCAAAAATGCCAAAAAAATGTTATCATTATTATTGTTAAATAGTAAAAAAAAGCAGCTATACCTTAAATGTACCACTTATTATTAGTATGTACCACTTATTATTAGTATGTACCACTTATTATTAGTTTCAAAATCGCTTAGCTCTATTTCATTGTAAACTCGTAAATTAAATAATCCCACATGGTCAAAAGGTAAACTCATCTCAAAGTGCTGGGGAGGGGAATGGTATGGCTCCCACCTCTCTCTGGTGGATAGACGCCACTGACGTGTACTATTCCCTAACGACGACCAAGTGGCTTGTCCACAAATTTGGTCCATTAGAAATTCCGGCCAACATTTAAGCGAGAAGATGGAAAAAAAGGTAGGACATTTTTATAGACTTCAGTTTGTGTGTCTCCTCATTTCTTGTCTCTTGACGGCCCTTCCGTCAGTCATGTTCACCTGACATTCTGTCACAACACTCTATGACTCCCCCCCCCGCACTGTCCCCAAACCAAACCAGAAAGTAAATGCGTGCAAGCCCTGTAAAATATTGTGTGACATTTGACCTTGACATTGATAGGACGTGGAACTGTTTAGTATAAAATACTGAATCTCCTCCTGTTGGCGACGACATACTCTCTGCACAACTCTTAAGGTAATACAAATCCCCCCAAAAGTATTTTTAATTATTTTTTATTCAATTTTTTAAACATAATTTTGTGTGTGCCAGTTATAAAATAAAATTTTTTTTTAAATTAAAAAAAATTTTTAATAAAAAATATCAAAGTTGATGATCATAAATACAATATCATCAAAATCACGATTAATTTTTTTTTAATGAACAAGTCAAAAAGAAAAAAAATGAAAATTTTGACGTGTGAATAATAAACATTTGAAGCATCAACAATAAGTTTCTAAAAAAGCAACTAAAAATAAATAAATGAATAAATAAAATAATAATAATTAATATATATATATTCAAGTTTGAAAAGTAAATTAAGGCCAAATATCTTACAAATATTTCGAAGATAAAGCAACGAAGTGTTTATTTTGTTATGTGATCAAAAATAAAAAATAGCTAAAATGTGTTATGAAAGCTATCTAAAAATTGTTTTTTTAAAAACTCATTGAAATCGGAACAATCTTTATCAGTTACATAAACTCGCTTTCATTGGAATGTTCAAAGATGCTCTTATGTGTGGAAAAAAAATTAAGAGAAGAGCGTAGAAAGCGTTTTTAAAATTCAATACCAATTTATACTGGGCCGCACCACTCAAAACCCGCCGAAACGTTTGATCCTCAGTAGCATTTTTTTAAATTTAAAGAGAGTGTACCATCGAAAGCGCCCATGTAGGGCCCCGAAACATATAACGTAGAAAGAATTTAAACTACCCACTTAGAATGGAAAGAAAATGTAAATGAGAATCTGCGTTAAAAACGACTCGAGATTACTCTGGTAATTTTAGTTTGAGGGCAAATCAGATATGTTCTACTATTAGTTATTTTCCTAAATGTGATTATTTTAATGTGTTAAAATATAATCCAATGATTGTAGAAGACATAAGACCTCTGTAAAAAATGTAAGTTCTACTCACATAAAGGAATATAATTATTTTTTCTAAACTCAAAGTGAGTTCTTGTCACCTAAATGTGTTCCTCTTGTGTTTTAATACCATACTTTTTGTCGTTCGTTTCCCAGTGTCTGTAGAGCTTCAGCTGACAGACGCTTGGAGAGATTTGGTCGAGAGTCCCCTAGTGCGCAAGATGGCCTCCCACTGGGAGAAGATCGCCATAGTGGGTATTGGGTGCAAAGTTCCGGGTGCAGACAATGTTGAGCAGTTCTGGAAAGTCCTGGAGCGTGGGCGAGAACCACGTGATCGACATACCCAAAGACAGGTGGAACAATGACGCCTTCTACGATCCTGACCCTCACGCTGTTGGGAAGTCCTACGTCCGTAGGGCTGGACTACTCAAGGAGTAAGTACGCTAAGAAATTAATGAAAGAAACAAAGATTTGAAGACATACCCAGTAGTGTTTAAACCTTTACGTCAGCCATTATTTAAGCTTTCAATTTATTCTTTTATTGACACAAATGGTATGCGTCTCTTTTTAATGAACATTATTTATGGGCCTCTGTTTCGTAAGATTTTTACCTTTCCCGTTATCCAATGGGTTCCTAATTCCACTGTCTTTTTAAAAAAGTTATACAACATAGAGCTAAACATGAAATGTAATCGGTTTAAAATATTTCACTGTCGAGTGATGAATAGAAAGCAGGTTGTGAGGCTTGGTGGGTTTAGGGTGGTTGCGCTCGTGGCTGCCGAGATGACACACAAATTTAAACAATCAAATCAGAATATACAAATAAAATGTTACCTCACTTTGGCGAGACCTGTACTAGAATATGCATCTTCTGTTTGGGACCCATCCACCGAAGAAAACATAAATAAACTAGAACAGATTTTATAAAAGAAGATGCCCGATTCATTGCTGGAGATTATTCAAACTTGACAAGAGTAACACCATTAGTTATGTCAGTACCCATAGAAACAATATATGAAATAAGAACAATGAAAAAAGTACAATAAATACATAGGGCAATTAATTCTTATTTTTGAAATGTAACACATAGATAATCTAATATCATATAGACATATGGATAAAAACACTTTTCCTATGAATACGCGTGAAACCATTTATCGTTAATATATATGTTACAGGCAATGTGTGAAATCAGGCATTCTATAGAATGCCTAGGCAATGTATAGAATGCCTGATGGTTTCAGGCAAAGTATGATATTTGTAAAACTTTTGCATACTTTGCCTAGGCAATGTATAGAATGCCTAGGCATTCTAAAGAATGCCGCTTTCGTTTAGGCAAAGTGTAAAAAGAGCACAACAAAAGACTTTATTGATAATTACATATTTTTAAGTGGAAGTAATACAAAATAAAGCCACATGATGTACGCTCTGTATTATGTTGAGGTCTTCCTCTGTTTCCACATTTTGTAAATCATCGTCAGGTAGGGACAACATTGTTAGGCCTACTTTAGCTCTGCAGCCAAAGAGAGCTTCGTATGGTGATCTTTTAATCCCAGAATGAAAAGCTCTGTTCTTCTTGAGTTGAACGAACCTTAACCCCTCACTCCAGTGGCCCAGTTATTTCATCTTGCATCCAAGCACACAGCATATTTTGGATGTCCCGGTTAGCTCTTTCGACGATCCCCTGACTTTGTATGTGGGCGCGGCTTAATATGAACGATCTTCAAGGTGGGCCAGTACTCCTTTAGGCTACTTAGCACATTGTTTGCAAATTCCCTGCCGATTTTTTTTTGACTGTAGAAGCATTGGACCACCAGGCAACTAAAATAAGTCTACAAACTGGCATGCTACTTATTGTGCCCTTTTTGTCTTCAGGGCCCTGAGAACTACAAACTTGGTGGTATGATCTTGATACACCATTATAAACTTGTATTCCCCATCAGGATGTGATTGAAAGTCGATGAGATTAACCTGACAACGAGTGTTGAATTGCCGGGGGTATACCAATTACATACTTTGCCGGACGACAACTCGGCATTCCATAGAATGCCTAGGCAATGTATGAAATAGCAATCATTTCATACTTTGCCTGAAACAATCAGGCATTCTATACATTGCCTAGGCATTCTAGGCCTGAATTTCACACTTTGCCTGTAACATATATATATATAAAGGACGCCAGTAAAACAAATGATAAAATCAGATCTGTCTGCTTACGAAGCCACTGCCTCGCAACATCCCTTTCTTTAACCTTTCCTATGTTGGTTGAGCTATACTTATAAGCATCCTTATCCCTTTATAGCAGCCACTTTGTACTATTTA
The DNA here is from genome assembly GCA_944989445.1 of Ampullaceana balthica. NCBI lineage: Eukaryota > Metazoa > Mollusca > Gastropoda > Lymnaeidae > Ampullaceana > Ampullaceana balthica. The sequence continues at coordinate 220,988 of CALYLW010000231.1, read as the reverse complement.
ACTCCGTTTGGAACAATTTGAGAGCCGCTGACTTACAAAACATAAGAACTCAGCTAATTTTTTTTTATCCCTTTTAAAAAAAGTGTGTCTCCATCTGGCCGTATGTCACACGGAGGCAGTCTAGCCACAAGTCCAGCCTATTAATAGCCCCCGCCCCAACCCCGAATAACAGTAATGTAAGCTCATCACCCGTAATGTCACCGTGCCAGAGTTGTGTTAGAGTAAATCACACTTTTACCTGAGTTATTTCCTAATAGGACGTTCCCAGGGGAGATGGCGTTGAATGAAATATTATTATTACGGCGGTAGTCATCAGAAAGAAAGTGTATCTCCAAAATTGTTAAAGAAAAAATACTTATGAAGTGGGCATCCATGATAGCTGTCAATATTTTTGGTAAATCTTTCTTTCTTTCTCTCTCTCTCTCCCTCCCTCTCTCTCTCTCTCTCTCTCTCTCTCTCTCTCTCTCTCTCTCTCTCTCCCTCCTCTCTCTCTCTCTCTCTCTCTCTCTCTCTCTCTCTCTCTCTCTCTCTCTCTCTGTATCCCTCTTCCACTCTCTCTCTCTTACTCTTAGTATTTCTTATTTAAGAAACATAAATTTATAAAGTGTTAAGCATTGTGTAGTGAGTCAAAACATATTAAAATAATATTTTGCAAACTTGTTTACATTTAAATGTGTACCAGGTGGCGTTATAAAGTAATAAATATGTCAAATAAAAAAAGGATTTAAAATACCAAAAGAGAAAACTCCTAAGACCAGACGAAAAGAATAAAATTTAACAGGAAATATTAAAAGTATTCAAGGACGCAATAATCTTCTGTATAGAAGGAGCGTCTGTAACAGATAGATACATATTCAAATAGAGCTTAACTATCACGAATCATTTGCCCTCCTTGACCAGTTGACTAAATAAATAAAATACAAAATACACAAACAAATTGTGCAATGAAAACAATAAATTTGAGCTTTATTTTTAGACTGACACGATAGTAACAAAAATAGAGCTCAAATTTATTGTTTTCATTGGACAATTTGTTTGTGTATTTTGTATTTTATTTAAAAGCTTTATGGCAGTCCCATTCTATATGACTAAATAAATGAACGGCAGGCTAAACCCGATCAGTAAATCCTCCTTGAAATGGTACCCATCTATCGAGTCGTGCCCCACAAAACTTTGATCATAATATTTAAATATAAATTAAAAGCCTATCCGATAGAGAAAATGTTCTGCTTTTTTGAAAGACTCTGTTTGTTTCTCCTAGTAAGTGGCGTGTTCCTTCTTTTAAAAGCTGCTGCTATGTTTTTATTTTTTGTTTCTTGTCAAGTTGAGGAATTGTTTAAACATTCAACAAGTGACAGGAATATACGGTATGATATTTTAACAGTCTGTGTTTTAAATTAAACAGTGAAGTTTTTTTCTGGTGTTTACAAAACTGAATATATAATCCACAAATAAAAAAGAGCATTTCGTCTCCAAAGTAGTTCAAAATAATATTACAAATTTATGACATGGAAATTGTCCAGAAGCAAGTTCACAACATTCTAAAATTAGCATAACCACCACAGCTGAATCGTTTGGGATTGCGTTACATAAAACTATTATTTACACGTTAAGCTCTTTAGGGAACTGGTCAAAAAGCAGAAGCTAATTCAATAGGAATTGCAATTGCATTTAAATTAGGGCTGTACCGAATTCAAAATTTTGAAATCTGACTAGAGCCGGATTTGTAAAATGGCCGGACTCAGGATTTTCCTGAGCCATTATGTATGTATTATATATATTATGTTTATATTATATTATGAGGGCTCTATCAACCAGCTGGATTAGGCCGAATTTATGAAGTAAAACGCTGCCGGAGCCGAAATTTGCAATAATGCCCCGATTCTGGTTTTGCCGGAGCCGGGATCCGGTACAACCCTTATTTAAATGAATTGTTTAAAACAGGGGTCAGTTTCTTAGTTTCTTTATTAAATGGAAAAAGTTGGGGAGGCGGCATTCATACAACGGCAGTGGTTTGTCTAAAAGAGAAGTTAAAACTTACTTGTCCTCCCATCATTTTAAATTGTCTAATTCCATGAGACCCTAACAATGCCCAAAACACATTTTTTAAAAAAAGCATTTAAAACAAAAACCTTCACTCCAATGCACCTCCTCACTGTTGACATTCCAGGCAGATTGAATAATGACACCATCTCACAATTTTGAGCTTAAATTTGTACACTGGGAAATGAGAGAAAGTCAGCTTCATGTCACAATGACATTTTGGCTCATTTTTAATAGCACGTGATCGAAATGTCAGTTTGCACTCTTAATTTTCTCAAAGTTACACATTAAAAAAAAATTAATCCGTAAATCTCAGAAGAGTTTGTGTATGTGGGGAGGATGATGGGGTACTTGCATGCCGTACGGACTCATAAGCACGACTTCCCTGTGTCAAGCGTGCCACCTTCATACACGAGTTGGGTTCAAATGATTTTTACACGTTTACTGATAAATTTGTTTGAAAATGTTATATGGTAACCCCTCCATTTTACAGTATTTACAGGACATTTTCAATTCAAAAACCGCTTAATAAATTATGCGTTAAAAAATAAACCACATGCACGCACAGACGCGCGCGCGCACACACACACACGCGCGCCTACTTTATTGAAACAATTTCCACGACGTTGTTATATCGTTATTATAATTGCTTAAAGAACTAACAATCGTTTAATTGTGAAACTCTTTTTATACGTTCGCTAACAAAAAATTAAAAGTTTGGGGGGTGGGGGGGGGTTGCATTATCTTTAAAACTAAATAAATTATTACCAAGACCAATTGATTAAAATAACCTTTAGTTAAGTGTTAATTTCAAATTAAAAATAAAAATTACAAGATATTTTCTCTACACCAAAGAGTCAAAAAGCAAGAACTATATGATGTTAAAATTACAAATATGTACAATAACATTAGAAACTATATTATTTTTTAAGTTTATGTATGTTTTCACATGTCTATTTTTAAAAAAAGAAAAAGGATGGTTCAAAGAAAAAAAATTGGAAGATTTCAAATTAAATTCTTGTCTTTGCTTCAAATTTTTACAAATTTGAAAAAAAAATTGCTTGCATTGATAGCCATTTCCCTTTAAACAAAGGAAATGTTAACTTTAACGATATCAGTAAGCCATTTAATTATTATAAATTATTTATCTAATTTTTTGCAATCCACAGTCCCATCGCCTTCGACAACAAACTATTCAACATCAACGACTTTGAATCGGACCAAATGGACCCACAGCAAAGATACGTGCTGGAGTGCTCGTTCATGGCCATGGAGGATGCTGGCATCACAAGGGACAAACTGGCAGGTTCCAACACAGGGGTTTATGTCGGTAAGACTAAAGGAGATTTTTTCTTGATATGTTAGATAAACCGTACCTGAAACGTGACACAATGGACTCTCGTACACCGCCAAGACCTAAACCAACACCGCTAAGAATCGAACCTTACACTGGAGAAAATTGAACTAAATCCGAACATTATTAACGGTTAAATCCGAAATGACCGTCATTGTAGTGTAAAACAAACGGAAAACTTTGTGCATAAACTAATTAGAGCCGACAAAGGTTTTACGCACGAAGCATATTGTTACCAAAGGAAGAAATCATGTTGGCCTTTAAAGTGAATGAAAGAAATTGTTCACAGTTAACAACAAAAATATTAAACAAAATAGATTTAAGTGCTCCAAAATGTTTCCTCTTTATATACAGCATAGAAACCATCCGAATTTTCGTGACAGATTTAACCAAAAATTTAAAACGAAACTGATTTAAATCTGTTTTAAAAATTGAAATGGAGTGTCAAGAAGTTACGAAGTAGAGAAGAACAACAATTCTTGAATCTTAGAATAGTAATTTAAAAAATCATTGGACTTTTAAGCAGCGGCTACCACTTTGTTTCATATAGCTAAAACATTTAACGAATTGAAAAAAACAAAACAAACTGGAACAATAAAAACGCACCTTATTTTTTAAATTTATCATACAAAGATTGCTTTAGAAGCTGTAACTGTAACAATAAAATTAGATTTTATACAAAGCTATACAGATTATTTTTTTTTGTTTGTTTTGGTTTAATTAATGAGTTAATTACATGTAATCAAGGATGTTTATGTAAATATCAAGCAATCAACACAAATTTGAAGGAATGCGCTATACGGGCGTAAATAGCCAACTATAATATCAAATGCCTAAGCAAAAGTTAGAAACTTCAGACAAGAGAAACGTAATTATTTCAATAATCCACCAAATTAAAAAAAAAGCGGATTTTCTGCGAATCCTCAGCTATTTAAAACATAATCAATAAAGTTATCAATTGTCTGATCACTGATATCCTTGGTAAGACTATACATTAATAAAACTTAAACTTCCCCTTTTGCATAAAATATTATTTATTGCATTTAAATCATCTTTGTTTCTGGTGATTGATATCTGAATTTAATGTGAAAACTCTCTCTTCCAGGGGCCATGAACGGAGATTACCGCGGCCTGTTCACAGCAAAGTCCTCAATTGTTGGAAATTACACTGTCACCGGCATCTCAAACAGCATCATCGCGGCCCGTGTCTCATTCGTCTTTGACCTGCGAGGGCCCTCCATGACGCTGGACACTGCCTGCTCGTCTGCACTGCTAGCTATACACATTGGGGCGCAGGCATTGAGAACAGGTTAGTGGACGCTTTAAAAAATCTGCGACTGGAGCTACTTTATTACCTTTCCTTTACATACTAATATGAGTATGAGTTAAACATAGTCGCACTAATCTTTCAAAATTTTGGTTTCAAACTTTTAAAATACACCCAATTAAACCCCACTTTCTCCACCGATATAGCATACGGTCGTGTGTAACTTGAAAGGTTGGTAACTGAAAAATATATTGAAAATATTTAAAACGAGCAACTGTATAATTGTATCATTTAAAAAAAATTGCAACTCTTCACTTAAAAATCGAAAAAAACAAAAAAAAACAAACAAAAACAAACAAAACCAGAACAAACAAACAAAGAAAATAAAACAAATCAACGTCAACAGCAATAGCACAAATACTGGGAAATTCTTTACAATAAACGGAATGAAATCTGTAAAGTTAAAATAAAAACTAAAAACAGTGCTTCATTATACTGTGACGAATAATGGAAGGGAAACTATAACATGCTATAAATGATGGTAAGATTGCCAGAGAGAAGTTAACACTAAAGGTTCCTACGGCTAGATTATGAAATGTCTTACTAATAGCTTTAATAAAAATTATAAAATATCAATTGACAATGAGGGAAGATGGATTGACGATGAGTTAAATTATTTTTTCCTTAAATATTTGGCCGTGCAGAGAGTGACTTTAACAAATGTAATAGAGATATAAAACTAAAATGCTACCTCACTTTGGTGAGACCTGTATTAGAATATGCATCTTCTGTATGGGACCCATCCACCAAAGAAAACATTGATAAACTAGAACAAATTCAAAAAAGAGCTGCCAGATTCATTACTGGAGAATATTCAAAACTGACAAGAATAACACCATTAGTTAAATCATTAAACCTTGAAACACTAGAGGATAGAAGAACCAAGAGCAAAGTAGTAATCATACATAAAGCAATTAATTCTACTTTAGAAATACAACACAAAGATAACTTAATACAACCCTCAGATAGACATAAGGATAAAAACACATCTCTTATTCCGCATGCAAGAACAAACACATACAAGTTTTCCTTCTTCCCGTCCGGAATTCGGGCGTGGAATAGGTTGCCTGAAGAATCCAGGAAAACCAACACTTTATCAACATTTAAATCTCTGATAAAAATGCAGGACTAAACACAAACCATAGATAAGCGTATGACTCAATAATCTTCTGTATAGAAGGAGCGTCTGTAAACAGATAAGATAAGATAAGATAAGACTTTAAAAATAATACACTTGCAGGTGATTGCGACATAGCTCTGTGTGGTGGAACCAATTTCCTCATGGCCCCTGACGTCTTTGTCCACTTGAGCAAGGCGCACATGGTGTCCCCCACTGGTCAGTGCTTTGCCTTCTCTGACAGTGCTGACGGCTACACGAGAGGCGAAGGGTGTGGAATGGTCATCCTGAAGCGACTGAGTGACGTAAGCTTTAGATGTCTTCGGAGTTTATTGTATTAGAAGTTTTAATGGTTGTTTTTTAAAGAACCAAATCAAAGCAAAAATAAATGGTGTTTACGTTTAATTCGTGTACCTTTCTGAATACATGTAATTAGGCAATTTGGAACATTTGATCTGTAGATGCTTAAAACAAGGACGCTTTTTTCATGTAACTACTTGTAAAAATATCTATGAAAATATGTTTTAAAATTCTTGAAATATTACTCGGGAGACAGTTAAAGGGAAATCTAATGAATGTCGTCTTATTTCAGGCTCTCCGAGACGGGGACAGGGTGTGGGCTACAGTGGACACAGGCTCAAACCAAGATGGCCACAGCGTGACGCCGATCTCCGCGCCGTCTGGTGACCAACAGATCAAGCTGTTGGAGCACGTGTACAAGAACGCCGACATTGACGTCAACCGCATTGACTACATCGAGGCTCATGGTGAGTATTAGCTGACGTTTGCGTAGCGTTTCATTATTGAGTTACTGTTGCTCGCCATCAACACATTTTTATAAGATTAAGTTTTCAGCATATCGAAATCTCATCAAATTAAAATTTGTGGACATTATTATTACAATACATAATTTTTTAATGTTGTTAAATTGAGCACAAACTTGAAATCCTTTAGATCGACATAGCTTGAAAATAACTTAACATTCTATTAAAAATATATTTATTCTCTAAATGCTATTGATATCGGCAACTTTGAAATGACATCTCTTTTAGGTACTGGGACATCCGCTGGTGATCCCGTAGAAGCGAACGCACTTGGCAAATTTTTTCAGGAGAAGGGAGCCGTGCGTCACAGGTACATTGGATCCGTCAAGACAAACCTTGGTCACCTTGAGTCTGCGGCTGGCACAGCTGGCCTGATAAAAGTTCTCCTGATGATGAAGCACTCAAAAATTGTGCCTTCCCTCTTCTTCGACAACCCCAATCCCAAAATTAACTTCCCGGAAATGAACCTGAGTGTCCCCACCAAGGTTGTGGATTGGCCATCGCAGAACAAAGTGGCGTGTGTAAACTCGTTCGGGTTCGGGGGTACGAACTGTCATGCCGTAGTCAAAGCATACGAGGACCACATGTCCAGACAAAACAGCATGGTTGAAGGACAAAACATTCCTTGCATAGTCTGCTTTTCCGCCAAGCATGAGAAATCTCTGAAAGGCAGCATTGAAGATTTTGTCAACCACCCGGAACTGACTTCCCTGGATGTGCACGACGTCTCCTATACATCTACTTCCAGGAGGGATCACTACAATATTCGCTTTGCCACTGTTGTGGAAGACATGTCTGAGCTGATTGCGAAGTTGAATGATCACTTACACAAGGGAGCGAAAGGCTCGAACGCTGTGAGGCGGGCAAGAGTCATTTACGTTTTTGGAGGCATGGGAACAACGTGGAAAGGAATGTGTAAGGAGCTGATGAGCATGTCAAACGTTTTCAGGGAAGCCATCCTGGAGATTGACGGGTTTTTATCTCAGTACGTGTCATGGACCATTTCAAGTCGTTTCGAGAAGGAAGCCGATCTTGATGATCCAGAGTTCTCTCCCATAGCCATATTTGCATGCCAGGTTGGACTTGCTAAATTGTGGTGGAGCCTTGGTGTCACGCCAGCATGTGTCGTTGGTCAGTCAGTTGGTGAGGTTGCCGCCGCATACTTTGCTGGGATCCTTTCTATGGAAGATGCAGTGAAGATTATATACCACCGTACAAGCCTCATGGCCAAGGTGATTGGTGGGAAAATGTTCGTCGTCAGGAATATGCTTGTAGAGAAAGTAAAGGAGATTGTCAACACCTATTCAGGCTTGGCCAACGTGTCGCTTGAATACAGTCCCATCGCCTGCTCCGTAAGTGGGAACTCGGACACAATTTTGAAGATAAAACAGGATCTCCAGGCCAAGGCAAGGAATATGAACATTCAGATCCAGCTAATAGATCTCCAGGTGCCGGTGGCTTACCACAGTCATCATGTCGATGGGTGTAAAGCAGGTCTCAAGGAAGCACTCGCAGACATCAAGCCCAAAACTCCAGAAATCGACATGTTTTCCAGTGTAACAGGAGAGCTTGTCACAGGTCTGTTGAGTCCTGATTACTGGGTCAACAACATGAGAGAGCCAGTGAGATTTTTTGAAGCTGTACAGAAAACATTCACCAAAGGTTACAAGAATGTTTACATTGAGGTGGGCCCGAAGCCGGTGATGAGAGCTCACGCCAATGACATTTTCCCCAAAGATGACGTCATGCCGGTCGTGTCCATGTCCAAACCACCAGAATGGAGAATTTTCCTGCAGGCACTGGTCAGTGTCTACGAGCTAGGATGCAAGATAGACTGGGACAATCTTCCACACGAGGGAAAGATCGTCACTCCAATTCCGAGATATAGTTTCAACCCCAGGAGAAACTTGCAGCTTTGTGAGTCTGCGCACATGGTGCTAGCCGGGGTCCACTACATGAGAAAGGAGCACCCTTTCCTCAACAAAGTGGACACCACAGATGAATGGAAATGCATGGTGACCCAGTTGACTTTCCCTTCCGCATACGACCACATTGTTTCTGGCATGCTAATCATTCCTGGAGCATTTTATGCTGAGACTGGCTTCGCTGTGGCCATGCACACATACGACATGAATGCACCTCTGTACACGGTAGGGGTTAGGTTTGAGCAGCCCTGCTCTTTCACCAGGGATGGGGCCGTTGAGCTGGATCTCATCCTAAACAAAGCAACACCCAGCGGTTACGGCGTGGAGAAGTTCGACAGCTACAACATCGCAGTAGTCAAAGGAAACAAAACCTTCGCAAACATACATCTCCAGGCCCACAACATGAGAGCTCACGCATCGACCATCAACATACGCCACATTCAGGGGCGATGTCCTCAGATTGTGGATCGGGAGGAGATCTATGGAACTCTCAAAAGCTTCGGCTTTACTTATGGGCCAGCTTATTCCCTTCTGATGTACGCACAGAAAAGCTCACAGGAGTGCTTGGCAAAAATCTTCGTACCCAAATCCATGTTTATTGAGATAGCTGGGACGACCATCCACCCTTCCATTCTGGATGGCATGATTCAGACATCAGTGATCCTAATGGATGGGGTCGACGATGCAAGGGATCTTCTTCCCCGTTCTATTGGAAAGCTGACATCCTACAGACCAACCGAGGACGAGATGTACATTTTCACCACACTGAAAAGTACCGACCGTAAACTGACCCTCTACGATATCAAACTGACAACACTGTACGGGGAGGTCATTGCCGATCTTGAGGATCTGGCCATCAAGTCACTGACAGACAAGTCCGGTGGAGTTGAAAACATTTACAAATGCATCTGGAAGCCGATTGAGACGAAATACCCACACCACGAGACAAAGAAGCCTAACATACTCTACGTCACAGACCACATACCAAGCGAGACACCATCATACTTATTCAAAAAGTGCATTCAGTATGACCTTCTGGACGATCCGGGTGAGACCGTGACGAAGGAGTTGGACCTAGCACTTAAAAACAAAATGTCCGACTACGAGTTCATCGTCATTTTAACCAACACAAACATTAATGAAACTGAGGATGCATTCAGTGTCCACGCAAAAACACTGAATTTGTGCATGTTGCTCAAAAACATATATTCATACGCTGTTGATAAAACGCTGACTTTGCCAATTTACGTCTTCACCAAGAGGGCTTTTCCTTTTGAGAACGGACCACCTGAGGAGGAAAATGTCAACCCGATCATGACAGCATTGTGGGGCATGACAAGGTGTGCACTAAAAGAACAGGTGTACACTGACCTCGTAACCATCGACCTTCACCTTCCAGAGGAGACTTGCACACTGCCTTACATTGCTGCGATCGCTGAAATCATCAACAGCGACATCACCCTCAGGAACTATCCGGAGTGGATGGTCACGTCTGAGGCATTGTACGTCAATCAGTTCGTCATGGTGGATTCTGAGACCCCGGTACCCACATTCAGACACAACTACGCCGACAAGTCACAGAATGTCATTCTCTTGAGCAAGGAGCCCATGGTTTTAACGGACACATTCCCAGTGTACCACGAGACTCAGGTCAAAGACAAGTCGCAGCCCCACGTTCACATAGACGTTTCTGCCACTGCTTTCCAGAACCCACTGCTCTTCAATATGACCATGCTGTACAGTGTCATGGAGAAGAGAAGAACTCTTAAAGGAAACGGGTATCCTCTATTTGCTCTTGAAAACATTGGACCGGTCAAAGGAGATTGCTTGTCTAAGAAGCAGTTAAAGTACAACATCCCAGCTATTTCTTGCTACCCTGTGCCGATCGGCTCAAAAATCAAAGTCCCTGTTGATGTCACGATCCCTGCTGACATGATCGCGGATTATGTGCCAGGGGACTTAACCCGGCTTGTTCTATTGTGGTCTCTTAAAGATCTTGTGAACACCAAGAATGCAACAATTCTGGCATCTTCGGCCACAGCAAGGCTTGGAGAAGTTCTGGTGTGCTTGCTGATGAGCAGAAAGAAACCCAAAGGATCGAATGTGAATCTGGTGGTGGTTGAAGAGCTGAACAATGTTGAGACCTTGCACGAGACTCTGATTTCTCTTGTCTTGATGGAAGAGACCATCATTCCTATCGTAGCCCGGCGCTGGCTGCAACCCAAATATTACATTTCAGTGACAACTCTGTTAGAACCCGTTGCAAGGGCCCCACTTTCATTTTTCCTACCAACTGTTGAATTGAAGTTGTTGGACACCGCTTTAGTGTTTCATCCTCAAAATCTGACCAGGATCGTCCCCAAGGTAAAGAAATGGATGAACAAACACTCGCCTTTAATGTCAAGGGTCGCTGAATGTCTTCACAAGAACCCCGTCACGTCTGGTGTGTATAAGGACGCGGTCGCCGACCTCGATGAACTGCTGGAGGTTCAGATCACAAAAATGAACAGTTCCGTGGTCCGGGTGGAGAAGACAGAGCTGTTCAGAAAGGACGCTGTGTATGTTGTCATCGGTGGCCTCACCGGTCTGGGTTGGTTGTTCGTTAAATTTCTATCTCAGAATGGCGCCGGGCACATTGCTATCCTCAACAGGAGACAAGCAACTATGGAGAAGACCGCAGAGATAGCACAACTTGCTGCCTCCGAAAATTGTAATATCAAGTCTTTTCAAGCTGACGTTACACACATGGACTCTCTAAAGAACTTTATGGCAGCCATGGAAGAAGCTTATCCCAACATCGTCCTCAAAGGGGTTTTCTTTGGTGCTGCCGTAGTTGACGATCAACTACTAGTGCAGATAGATCCAAAGGTTTTTGCGAAAGTCATGTCTCCAAAAGTGATGGGCGCATGGAACCTCCATCAGTTAACAAAAGATCTTCCTCTTGATTATTTTGTGTTGCACTCATCTGTTACCTCAGTCATCGGAAATGCGGGTCAAACGAGCTATGGTGCCGGCAATGCCTTTATGGATGGCATCGCTCACTATCGGAAACACAGGAAGCTCTCTGGTCAAAGCATCAACTGGGGTGCACTTGATCTGGGCATGTTGAACGACTTCAGTGAAGCCAAAAAGATTTTGGAGGCACAGGGGTTTGTGTTGCTCAGCGAAGAAGATATCTCTGCAGTGATCATTCCTATCCTACTTCTCGATTGGGGTCAAATACTACCGTGCAAGTTTGATGACGAAATACTATTGAAACGCTTGAAGCGAGACATGCTTGTTCCCTTCCAATACCGACTCAAGACAATGTTGGGTTCTGCAGCAGAGGAGGTGAAGATTGAGGAGGACATTCTCCTCGCACTGCAAACGGCCCGGGATCTTCCACCAGACCAGCGTGTGGACGTATACGAACGATATGTCATTGCATTGGCCAGTCAGGTCCTCAGTGCCGAGGACAACGCCATCAAAACCGACACGAACCTCGTTGACATGGGCATGGATTCCATCGTCGCGATGACCATGATTAATCAGATCTACAAAGAAGTTCACTGCAGGCTCCCAGCAATTGTTTTCATCAGTGGAGACCCAACTGTCCGAATCATTGCTCAGGCCATAGATGATGTACTTTCTGGTCGATTAGCTGAAGGCTCAGAATTCGGACCGGATGCCGAGCAACTTACCATTGAAGCGGCGGATGCTGAAAACAACAAGGACGAGAAAAAAGATCTTAAAGCAATCGAGCCTCCGCCGCCCAAGAGACGCGTTAGTTTTCCAGCATCAACCATTGAGTCCAGTCAACTGGCTATTTATAAAAGACATCCCAGAAAACAGAGTTTGCATGGGGTTGTTGATGTTGAGATCCCCGCTGACAAGAAAGAACCGGAGATCGTTCGCCAAGCCATTCTTAATGCACTTGAAATGCATCCGACAGCTCGCACTGTCTTCAAAGAGGATGTGTCCAAGAGAACAAGCGTAATGAATTTTGAGAAACAAGTTCTCCAATCTGAAAAAGCCATCGATTTTAGGGTTGTCACAAAAGACGGAGAAGAACTTCAGTCGTTCTCCGAAGAAGCCTTCGACGTGAAGGAAAAAGGACCACTACGCTTTGTCCTACAGCAAGGTTCAAAAACAAACTTAAGGATTGTCTTCCACAAGGCTGGGTTTGACGTGAGGGCTATTTATCAATTCATACAAGACTTGGTTGCTGCTTTTGATCCAAACTTAAAGAAAACAATACTAGCAAAAGAAAGCATCGAGAGAAGGATGTCGCAGTCTGAAGATTTCAATGTCGAGCTGGACAAAATCTACAAATCAAAATCTGAATCGTTTGCTCACTTTTGGGCCAAGACCCTCAGTCAGGATGTTGCAAATACCTCTCTTCGGGGCCAACAGACTCAGTTCCCACCTCGGGCCATGATCGCAACGAATGGAAGTCTCAGAACACTTCTGTCTCCAGAACTCACACAAAAAATGATAAACTTCATCCGCTTCCATCATGTCTCGCTCCTAGGTCTGGTCGCAGGTGCATACCAGACACTCGTTCACATTTTGACTGGCAAGTCCTTGATCAGCCTAATGTTCCCCGTTGACCTCCGCCGCTACGTCAATGACCTCAACCACGACATTGCAAACTACTGCAATGAAATCCCTCTCCTGGCGCAGTTCGACGACACCGCCAAAGTCACCATTCAAGAGTTTATCATCGGCAACAACAAACGCATCCAGCAGCATATCGACCATGGCGTACTTCCCTTCACGCTGTTCCAGGGACTGGCCGAGAGGACGATGGAGATGTTTGATCAGAGCCCCCACGGTATTAGCGTCGAGATGATATCAGACGGTGACGCAACTTTGTTTAATTCAAGGGGAGGAGATGGCGTTAAGCCACCACCGGCCATACTGCCCATGGGACTGGAGACCAACCTGTTGATCCAGCACAATCTCATGAAGGGGGTCGTCGTACTCAACCTCGGCTACAAGGAGTGTGTCATGAACGGGATGAGGGCTGAAGTGCTGATGAAAAACTTGGTGAGTCTACTGACCGGAATCATGGCGAACCCAGGTCTACAGCTCAGGCAGATCACCAAATACACCCGTGGATTGAATTCAAAGCTGGAGAAAAAGCCCTTCTGTGCCGTTCAGTAAAAAGTGGAAAAATTGTTTCTTATTGTCTTCAAAGTTATTTCCAATCCTCGTTCCGTCTCTTGTCATGACGATCATTGATTATATATATACCCAATAATGTTTACAAATAATAAAACAGAGCTCTTTAAAATGTATAATTTAAGGGTGAATTTAAATGTGACATTTCTGTTATAATCTGTGATTAATAAATTGTTATATTCATTAAAATAATTAAAGATTTTAATGTAGAATCAACTGATTTGTAATTGATTATATCATATCATTTGATACCCCTCTAAGTTATAATGAACAAGTTTAGAAGTAGGAAATAATGTTCAATGTTTAATGTTACGTTTATTCTACAATTTTTAAAATGTATGCCTACATAATTGTGAGTGTAACGATTCATAGATTTCATTGACTTTTAAATAAACAATATTATTTGTTCTAGAAACAATCTTGATTTTAACCCCTTTAGTTTATTAAACACTTGATATAGTCTCCCAGCAACACAAGCTGTGTATGTATATTATATGTTCAATGTATTTTAAGACAATATGGTAGGGAAACTATTTTTTAAAAAAGTGATAGACTCTGTTTAACAGACGTCAATTAATATATATCAACAGTCTCCTGATCATGTAAGATGTATATTTTATTTTTCAATTTTATAAATATTTCAAAGATATGAATAGGCTTACCTCACTCTTATTAAATAAGATTTGTTGTTTGATTGTGTCAATAAAATTTAATGAATTTTTGAAGAATGTAACATTGAGTATTTAAAATATCTCTGATGTATATCACACTTAGCTATGGTACTCGTATCGTCTTGTTATTGCCTCTAATGTTGTATCAATGGAATTATCTGTACTTTGTAAAAAAATTATTATTGTATTTCCATTTACAGAATGTGTAATTTTTTAAACTGTCATTGACAGAATCAGTGACTGTAATAACAGTTGAATTAACGCTGCTGTAAAATATATAAATATATAATACAATTGTATTTACTATATTCGGAAAAAATAAAATAATTAAATAATATAATGTCTATCGTTATCTTTATTGCTACCAGTAAGAGTTTTTACACTTGTACAATAATTGTGCTTCTTGTGGATGCAAGATTTAACTCAGACAGATAGTAATAGATTTTTAAAAAATCGAAAAATTGTGTGCATAGTTTTAAATAAAATATAAACAATAGATATAATATAGTATACGGCACTTACTGTGGAACCTTAATCCCCCGAGACTAATAATAAGAATTCAAGACTAGACACAAACCATGGATAAGCGTAGGACGTAATAATCTTCGTATAGAAGGAGCGTCTGTAACAGATACGATAAGCCTTTTATTTATAGTATATAATATATATAGCCTACCCCTTAAATTCCATTAATACTAAATCTAGAGGAAAAGATGGATACGCAAGTTGTTAGCACTTAAAAATTTAGAATATAGCCTAGTACTTTTAGGTGAGTATTATCTTATCTTATCTATACAGACGCTCCTTCCATGCAGAAGATAGTTGCGTCCACAGACCATGACAGATGATCTGTTGGCAAGTGATGCAGCAATCACAAGCCACGGCTTTGTGGGTTCCACGCATTACCCAGCCGCCTAACACTACAAGTGTTAGGTACCCATTCGGAGCGGGATGACTCAGGGACGCCCTAGGCCCCGGGAACAAACCCTTGCCTTCACACGGATTCGAACCCGTGACCATCGGTACGACAGTCCAGTGCGCTGCCACTCGACCACCGCGTTCAGTATTAACTACCATTGTCCTCAAATATGTCCATAGATAACAAGTTATATGAGGTAAATGATTATTTAGAATAACGGACATCCAGGTAACAACTCATTTCTTAATTTTTCCAGGAAAGATAATTATTTACTTTCGGATTTACATCTACTGTTGTCTTTTGATGAAGCTAAGGATCGTATAAAAAAATATCAGAAAATAAAACAACCCGTAAAAAACAGTTTTTGACTATAAATCCCTTATAAATGAGACATAAATAAAAGTATTGATTATGTTCAATATAATACGCACAGCGCGACACACTAGCATAAACATTTACAGACTGAACGTGACTGAACTCTCCTTGCTAAGGATCGTATAAAAAAATATCAGAAAATAAAACAACCCGTAAAAAACAGTTTTTGACTATAAATCCCTTATAAATGAGACATAAATAAAAGTATTGATTATGTTCAATATAATACGCACAGCGCGACACACTAGCATAAACATTTACAGACTGAACGTGACTGAACTCTCCTTGCTGTAAAAGACGGGTATGTGGTCATCGATGGCTGGAGTGAACTCCAGTGACACGTGGAGGTCAACTATAGCAGATGGATACATAGAGATAAACTAAAAATTAATTAATTTAATTACGGTATATTCGATCGATCTGAAATTATGATACAATGCATTATTAGGTGACATAAGTCTATGTGCAAAATTTTAGCTCGATAGGATGACGGGATGTGGGTCATTTTTAAATCCCTTATATTAACTTCACGGCCGTCTCTGTCTCTCTCTCTGTCTCTCTCTCATCATCTCATGGGCTCGGCGGGCGGAAAAACAAAAGTCGAAAATGACCCACTTCCAATGATCCGATCGAACTGAAATTTGGCACACGGACCCGTCTTACCTAACAATGCATCGTATCAAAATTTCAGATCGATCGAACGTACCGTAATTAAATTAATGCATTTTTAGTTTATCCTTATATGAGGTATGTAATTTAAATTCACGATTTGTTATTGTTTTTTTGCCACGTGAAAGTTTGAGCATTGAGGCGACCCAACGAAACGACGGTGCGCTTTTGTTTACATTTTACGTGTCACTCTGAGCTCGGTCAAGCGAATCGGTGACCAGACTTTTCCCCTCTCCCCCTCCCACCCACCCCTCCCCCCTAGGGTTATGAAGCAAACTTGTGTTAAGACAGATTCAGTCTGTAAATGTTTGAAAATAATCAATACTGTTAGTTATGTCTCATATATAAGGGATTTATAGTCAAAAACTTTGTTTTTACGGGTTTGTTTTTTTAAATCCCTTATATTAACTTCGCGGCCGTCTCATCATCTCATCATCTCATGGGCTGGGCGGGCGGAAAAAGAAAAGTCGAAAATGACCCACTTTCCGTGATTCGATCGAGCTGAAATTTGGCACACTGACCCGTCTGACCTAACAATGCATCGTATCAAAATTTCAGATCGATCGAACGTACCGTAATTAAATTAATGCATTTTTAGTTTATCCTTATATGAGGTATGTAATTCAAATTCACGGTTTGTTATTGTTTTTTTGCCACGTGAAAGTTTGAGCTGACGCATTGAGGCGACCCAACGAAGCGACGGGGTGCTTTTGTTTACATTTTACGTGTCACGCTGAGCTCGGTCAAGCGAATCGGTGACCAGACTTTGCCCCTCTCCCCCTCTAGGGTTATGAAGCAAACTTGAGTAAGACAGATTCAGTCTGTAAATGTTTGAAAATAATCAATACTGCTAGTTATGTCTCATATATAAGGGATTTATAGTCAAAAACTTTGTTTTTACGGGTTTGTTTTATTACTTTTGTTTTTTCAGCTCGACCGACCAAGAGATCACGACAAGACAGTGAAGTTATTATAAGGGATTTTAAAAAAAGTCGGGTGACAGTTTAAGATAATTCTGCGAACATGAAAAAAAACCTGCTTGATAATATATTCCATACTTCAAATAACAGCTAGGACCTTGCAAATTAAAAATTTAGCACTTATATCAAAACCAAATAGTTTTTGCCTCCACGTGATGAGAGAAGCACTTACAAACGGCTACGCAGCCATAATTTTACTGCCGCGCCACTCCAAAAGAATGCACCGGAAGCATTAATAATGAAAGTGGCAACTAAGAATATAATTCTCAACAAAAGCAGCTTTTATTATTCTTTTGTGAAAACGAACTTGTGAAAGCGATGATCTGGGCAAGCTAATGTAAACTATTAGGAGACTAAAGGCAATAAAGGGTAAACGTGGGGTAAAGTGCCTGGAATTATTTATTATTTACCTCTTACTTTATTTTTTTGGATGGAATTACTACTGACTACTGATAATACTGATATTATTATTGGCCGATGCCGATGCTACTCGTCTCGAAGTTCGAGTCATCCAGCATGAATACTAGTAGTCTCGAAGTCGTTTTGATTTTAAAAAATAGACAACTAAACCTAACACAGACCCTAAAACTAACATCTGAATTACGTTAATGGATAAAAATAATTGCACTTATTCCTGATTTACTTATTCCCTATTTTCAAGTGTAAAAATACATTTCATTCCCGGAAGTACGCTTCGCTCTGCCATATTGCCATAACAACAATGAAAATACTTCGAGACGAGCAGCCACTTTGAATATTATTACTATTATTAATTATTTTAACTTAGTCTTTAACTTTAGTCTTTAGTACTTTAGACTTTAGTAACAGTAATCAGTAAAGTCACACATCACACGGTCACAGTAAAGTTCAGTAAATTTATGAGTCTAAACTCTAAACTGAGCAATCGCCGATGCTGATAGTTTAGTTTAGTATACCATACTGAATACTGTAACTGTATGTAGTATGTATAGTTATAGTTTATAGCTGCAATGTATGTCACGTCTGTCTGTCCCGTCTGTCTGTCCATGACGCCACTAATTTTAGAAAGCAGCGCACCAAATTACTGCACCAAAAAATAACTCTTTTCGAACGTCCGCATAATATTGTTCAATTGGGAAATAATTAATAAAATAAATGAAAGTTCTGTATTACGTTATTTTTTAATCTGATGTGTATTTATTTTGAAAACTTCTGTCATTTTTGACGGGTGATACACTAGTAGATTATAGAGTATATAATATAGTAAATTGGTAAAAGTTTTGTAAAAGTAGAAGTAGAACAGCAACCGTAAATCAACTGTTAGAAAAATACACTTTACTGTTGAGATTGCATATATTTATATAAATATGATATTTATCTCAGATGAAAATAAGATCTCTTCTCTCTAACTAAAGGACTCAATTTATTTCTTATCTTATCTATACAGACGCTCCTTCTATGCAGAAGATAGTTGCGTCCACAGACCATGACAGATGATCTGTTGGCAAGTGATGCAGCAATCACAGGCCACGGCTTTGTGGGTTCCACGCATTACCCAGCCGCCTAACTACAATGTGTTAGGTACCCATTCGGAGGGGGGTGACTCAGAGACGCCCTAGGCCCCGGGAACAAACCCTTGCCTTCACACGGATTCGAACCCGTGACCATCGGTACGACAGTCCAGTGCGCTGCCACTCGACCACTATTTCTCTCAAACCATCATCATGTCATGTGATTGTTATCAGTTACTATCTGATCCTCAGCATTTATTCTGTGTATCCTCTGCATTCCTTTGATTTACGTGTCAGTGACAACAATGACAAGATTTAACTTATCCTCACCTACCACCCTTGCAATGTCAGGGCTAAAAACACTCATACAAAACTGCATCATTCTTCTTGCAGACCCTGATACTCACAGGGTCTTCTTGGCCTAACCCTTCATCCTGTTCAGGAGAGATAAAAATCTGCGCAACCTCCTAGTGCGCAGTTCCTTAACAACTCCCCCTTCCCATTTTGGGACACAACCATTTGGACCCCATCGTTGCAAGACTTGCCCCTTTGTTACCCAAATGGATCGGACCATCTTCCCTACGGGGATGTTCATGATATAAGACAACTTTCTTTGTACTAGCCGCAACTTTGTCTACACCATTGTTTGCGCAGGTTGTTCCGTTGAGTACATTGGTGAGATGGGGAGGCATCTATTGGATTGCATGGCTGAGAACAAGCAATCTATTATGGAAGATAAACAATAAGCTTTCTCCAGGCACTTCAATGGATATGACACAGGACGTTATCGATATCCCCAAAGCTAACACTCTTTTATTATAATTATTTTTTTTTCAAAGTAAAGACTCTCGATCTACTTAAATTTCCATCTTGATAATAAAGTGTTTGTCCAGTGTTTTTTAAGGAATGCATCTGTAGTCTGGGTCCCAAACATACTTTAAAAAAAATTTAGAGATAAACGCATTGCAGGTGGCCCAGCGATGGCCAGCAAGCTTTGTCTTCAGCAGATACAGAAACTTTTCAAGTGTTTGTAGCATTCTAGCATCTCTGGGCTGGCCACATCTGGAGAAACTGCAATGAACGTCTAAAATTTTAATGCATAGGGTGAAAGCGTATCCCTCTTCTGCCTAAACCACGATGATAAGTACAAGAACACAATAAAGGAGCTGCTTGTTTCTGTTAAGGACAAATAATGACTGGAATTAGCTTCCAAATTGATACTTGAGGAGACAACAATTGACAAATTTGTGTCTATTGCCTCCTGTTCGTTCTCTAACCTCCAGTCAATGATGACCGGGCCGGATTAAGCCATCTTGGTGCCCAAGGCAAAAAACCCACATGGGTGCCCCCTTCCTCCCCACGCCCCAATTCTCCACTGACCGCTGGTTTGTACTATATTATCATTATGCACACACACACACAAAGTCGTTAACACATATGTTTGTACTACTATCACTCATATAAAACCTACACTATGGGTATTTTCTATTAAAATTATTAGTTAATTAATTGTGTGATAATAAAAGACAAAAATACTTTAACTTGTTTAATAGATGAGAAAGTCAGAGAGAGCACACATTTAAATTTTAAAGTTCTTTTCTCTAGATTTACATCTGGCAAAGTTTTTTAGTAAATCATCAAAGTTAATTTTGCACAACAATTCTACCTCAATCATCAGAGATAAGGAATGCAGGCCTTTCTTGTTTCATTGTCGATCTACTTCGATTTTTGTACCTTTCAGATGAGAAAAAAAGCGCTCAATTGAACAGTTTTCTACAATTGGAAAAGCAAACTCCATGTTCTCTCTAACTTCTACTTTGTATAATTCTTCATGACTGAACGTTTTGTTTTTCAGATTTTAATGTGGCGAATAAATGAGCTGAGCTGTTTTAGTTCAGTATCTAAATTATTGTTCAGATCTTCGGGATAGGTATTTATTAGTCCTTCACAACACTGAGATGTTTGTGGTACATCGACCAAACTAGAAAATCAAATTGCTGCATCATTATATGTCTGTTCATCTTCGTCTCAAGTTTGTCAGCTCTGGCGTAGAAAACAGTTATACAAAATTTGTCTCTGGCATTCAGAGATACCTCAGGGGCATCACCATCAATGACCACTGTCTTTCGTTTACGATTACGGGTAAAAGTTAAATTATAAGCCCAACCTGGTGTTATTTCTTTTGCAGCTTCTTCAAATCTTTCCAATTTATTCCTAGATTATGCAAATGATCTACTAGCAAAGAATACAAATCAGCACACGTTTTCTTTCAAGTTCATGTGATCATTTTTTAGAGCTTGACTTACCCTGTGAAAATTTTGTAACACTTCTTCTCAAAAGAAAAGCTTGAGATCAATTTCTAATTCTTGCATCTTCTTCGCTATTCTGTCTGCTTCTCTTTTGGTGTCCCTCTTCTGTGACTGGTCTTCTTGTAAACATTTTAACGCTTCTATTATCTGAGGATGAGAATTTAGAATAGCTTCAGTTGTAACAGCATCTGCTTCCAATCTGTTATCGGAAAGAGACTTTACCAGAGTTTCATTCACAAGGCGTACTTTTAGAATCTTTCATCTGTTGGTTGAAGCTGAGAAAAAATTATAGATCAGTTGCACTGTATGGAAGAAGTTTACTGCCTCTAAACAAGAGTCAATGGCACCTCTGTCTACCAGATTTAGTGATTGGGTAGGACATATATAAATATATCTAGCAATCTCATTTTCCTTTCGAGCTTTTTCTTCATGTCCTTTTAGCGCTCAGACATAATACCTGCATTATCGTAGGACTTACCTCTGCATTTCGAAAAATTAATATTGCAAACTGGACGTAAGTACTGCAAGACTTGCTTAACCATACCTTCACCGGAGTGACCTTGCAGCTCCAAGAAAGTAAAACTGCGCTCAATGGGCTCTCCACCACATATCGAAGAACAACGCTTAACTGATATCAGGGCCCAATTTAGACTTGATGGGGCCCTAAGCTATTTGAGATATGGGTGCACTTTTTAAATCCAGATATTCTATTTCAGTGCAAAATATGTTTTAAACAAATTTGGGGGGGGGGAGCACAACGAAGGCGGGGGCCCAAAGCTATAGTTTGTTTAGCAAATAGGTAAATCCAGCACTGACTGATTTATATGTGAAATATCGGGTGTTGAGTCTACTTACCAGCTGAAGTAACCGGAAGCCTTTACTTCATCTACAATTACTTCATGGACTTTTTGGGAGATAATTTCAATTCAGTTCTTCGCATTTAGTTTTGGATAAGTAATAAGGATTTCATTTTCCAGAATTTCCATATGTGTGTGGTGCTAGAAATGGATAAAACAGACCGACCAACTCCAGCAACTATTGATAATTTATTTTTTTGTAAAGATCCAACTTTTTCATTTGTCCCTCTGAAAGCCAGACCACGCTCAGTCATAATACAAATAACCGCTACTGCTCACCTCAAAACATGGTCCTAGTAACTGTACTCTTCATTTATTTGACTTTCTAGCTTTTGTAATAGACCCTAGCCTTGTCGACGAGCTAGGTATATTAAAATGCAGTTTTTATGAGTAGCGCTTTGTTCATGATTGTCAACTTGAATATTATTTTTTTCTGTCACTGAACCCATTTTTATCAGCCAAACTTGTGGAGTCTTTAGAAGCAAAAAGTTTTTTATTGAGGACTTGTGGTACCCCCCAAACGCTTGGTGCCCAAGGCACGTGCCTTGTTTGCCTAATGGTTAATCCAGGCCTTCCCCCCCACCCCGATGAGCAACTCTGCATCACATGTGTATAGACCAAACCTCAAAATTCATAGGAGCAAAATAAATCAAAGCATTGATCGTGTGCTCTTCAGGTGTAGAATAAAAAGAAGAAGAGTTCAATGAAATGTGGATAGTGTTGAACAGACTATTTCAAATTTACAGTAAAGATCTATTTTAGTGTTTATTCTTTTTCAGTTGTCAACTTGCCGGGATTATGTTTAAATTGAAATTTAATGGTTGATTTGACTAAAAAATGAACTAGGTATTACACTAATCTGGAAAAAGTGAAGCATCGCTTAACCAGGCCAGATTGACCAGAATGGTCCAGCTCTTATGATAGGTTAACTATTTACAAACTTAATCTGCATTATTAGTCATTTAGGGGAATTGAAATTTTTCATAGATTCCAAGCTAAGTTGTTCTGAGGTTGTACAGTATAAAGTATTATTAAAAAGCAAAATAGAAATTGAATTTATAAAATTAACTAAATCTTATTTATTCATTTTAACAAAATTTAGAACAATACTTAAACCAAAACATATATCCACATATGTTTCAAACTGGAGAAATTAAAAAAAATTATAACTGTATTAAACGATTTTTAAGATTGCTTGTATTATGTTGCTATTCATCACATTTATTTTCCATAAGATAACACTAACATTGCTTAAACTTCATTGCATTCTTCTAGATAGGCATCAAAATAGCTGCATCTGTGTTAAGGAATTGAGCCCTAATATTATTTTAGAGCATATCACTTTAAGTTTTTATGCCTGACTTTTAACTTGGCTTTTGATTCAGTACTGAAGTTATAATTTGTTATATTTTAATTTTAGACAAGGCAGAAATTCAAGTACTGTGTCGAAAATTTCGAAATCTTTCTAAAAAATATGAATGAATTACAGTTTAATATATCAAATTGAACTATGTTACTAAGCATACTTATAAGTAAAACACATTTTATAGCTCAAAAGTTTCAAAAGAAATGAACATTTGTAAATGGATGTCCAGAACAATGTTCTCTCAAAGATTTGTTGGTCCGTGTGCAAAATAAAAAACTCATTTGCAAAGTTGCACAGCATCCATTTTTTTGTTTAAAATTTCACACCCTACTAACACAGATATTGTACTATCCTTTTCAAAATCTGCTGTGCTGCCTTGGTCAGATATCTGCGTGACCTCGCAGCATAAAGTGAATATTTGTCTATCTTTTACTTCAAATTTGTTTTTACCCAATTTGAGGTTATCTACTTGTCATGGCTAAAACACACAGTTGATATAATATATGAATCATCCTGTCCTCTGTCCATTTTCAGATAATGGCAAGCAATGGTAGGGATACATCTAAATCTCTTACTATCGAAAGTTCAGTTGCTTCAAATGTTAAATTTTCTGAACTCTGTGGACTCTTAGAAAAAATAAACAAAACTCAAGGAAATGACAAGAAAAAGCGAATTCTTAAAGATTTCACAGACAAATGGAGAGATTTCCATCAAAACCTTCACAAGGATGACAAAGACACAGTAATTATTAAATTTTATTTTGATAATATTTGGGATAAGTCAATAATTGGTTAGTATTAAAATACAGCTAGCCTGGAAGGTCAATATTTTATTGTGTTGTTTGATTTTTAAAAAGCATATTAATATTAGTAAAAATTTGCAATGAAAATTTAGACATTGATTATATTGCCCCTAGGCGATATAATATAGAATATATATTTTGTTGCTTTGCTTTTAGGATGATTCATTTTATCCTGCAATAAGGTTGTTGCTTCCACATCTGGAACGTGAGAGAGTGGCTTATGGAATAAAAGAGGTAGTGGCAAAATTGGATTTTTAAAATATCATTAATTATTTGTAATGCAGAGATCAGAATAAAATTTCAAATTCTACAATTCTTTTAGATTGAATCATAATTAAACTAGATTTTTTAAAAAATATCATAACAATAAATTGTATGATTTATTATATATAATTTTAAAATTATAAAATAAAGCTAGCAGCTACTTTGAAATATAAACTTTGTGTTGTGAAATGTAAATAACTTTATCTTGTTATAATAACATAGAAATGTTTTAAAATGTCTTCGAGAAAACCTCTTATTTAATAATAAACTTTTGTTGCCTATTTTCCAATCAGCACACATTTGCTAAACTTTTGATAGAACTTATGTGCCTTGGCAAGGACAGTCCAGATGCTCATCGTCTCCTCAATTTTAAAGCCCCGAAAGCAGCTCAGGGAGTAAGTTCTGATTTTCAAGATTCTAATTTATATATTCAGCTCTGACACTACCTTTGATCTATCCACTGTTTAAATCCTGGCTGGTGCAGGATAATCGCTATTTCACTTCTTTCACTTGAATCCACTGCACTTATTAAATAGTACGTTATTTTAGTTATTTTTCAACACCAAATTCTCTTAACTTGCAAATAAAAATTAAATGTTATTAACCATAAGAGACCATTCAGGCCCATGTAGATTTCCAATATGCTGAAATAAAAAAAATAAATGAGAGTTAAGGACTGTTATAAAAAATTGGATAATTTCAGGATTAAAGACATACAATGTTTATTTTTATTCATTAAAGTTATTGCAGTGCCAACTTATTTTCTGCTCCATGTAGGACACAGGGGACTTTGCCAGTGTAGCTTATTTTGTGTTAAAAAATCGATGTCCCGACCAAGGGTCGTTAACAATTGCTCAAGTCAACCATGACCTCGACGCCATAGCCCTCGGTAATGCCAACAAGGCCAAGGAAACGGTCCGCAAGCACATCATGCACCTGTTGACATCTCTCAGTCCAATCGAACAGAAATGGTTGATACGCATGATCATGAAGGAACTGAAGATTGGCCTCAGTCAAGCTTCTGTGCTAAGTGTCTACCATCCAGACGCAGAGGAGCTGTACAATGTCAATAATAACCTTGAGAAAGTTTGTCATTTAATAGTCAAAATACTTTCTTCTTTTAGTTGAATTAATTTATTTATAAATCTTGCCTTAGTAAATTATTATAAATGAGCTTAGTGCATAACAATTGCTGAATCTTTCAAATATTACCTTCTCTAGAGTTCAATATTGTTTTTAGAAGTCAATGTGGCATAATATAAATTTTAAAAATCTAGGGATTAAATAAGCAATGAAGATCAAAGTTAAAAAAAAATTATTCTAGCAATAGAAATTTAGAATTATTGTTTCCAGATATTTGTACATTGCTTTTTTATTCAAAGGTATGTCGATTACTGCGAGATCCCAACACCAGGGCATATGAAATAGGAATTGAAGTATTCTCACCTTTTACACCTATGTTAGGAGAGAGGGCCTCACCTGACAAGGTAACATCATATCCAATTATTTATTTTTTATTTAGTGGGATCATATGTTCAGGAAACTAAGGCACGTAAAAAATTATTATTTTGTGCATGAAGAATTAAACATTTCAACTACTACTTTAATCTTTTTAAAAAATACCAACATCCTCATATAGATATTTCCAACTACATCTAACAGAGGCACTGGTGTTATTGTCCCTGAGCTCTTCTTGACTATTACCTCACCAGGGCCGCAAATTTTAATTTATTCTTGATCATCATGGGCGAGAAATTCCCTGAAAGCAATAGTAACACTTCAAAATCTATAATACCAATCTTATTTTCATTAAGGATGAAAAATGAGCATCACAATAAAATACAAGAAACAATGAAAGGTAGTTGGAGAAATTGTTAACATTGATTACAGTGATTTGGTGAGATTTACTCCCAGCTCTGTGGCCATGACTGTGTCATGTTTGTCATGCAGGACTTAAAGTCATGATTGCTGTCTCACCCAGGTCTCGAATATTGATATCCGTTACTTAGTAAAGAAGGACCTTCCACTTTTTTAAATATTATTTTTTTTAAATTTACTTTTTATAATGTAACTATATCTAATGATAGTTTCTCTGAAAAAATTTGTGAACTGTTTTTTGATATTTTTTTTTCTAGGTTGAAAAACTTATGAACAACAAAGCATATGTGATAGAAACAAAATATGATGGTGAACGTGTCCTGCTCCATAAAGATGGTGATGAATACAAATACTTTGCAAGAAGGTAAATAGAAATTAAAGTGTTTTTTAATATTTAGAAGATAAAGTAATTTTTAATTAAACTTGGAGATTATGTTATCTTAACCCCTTTACCATTCATCCCGAGTTAAATCGTTCCGCTAAATTGGTCCGGCAAACGGTTTCCCCGAGTTAACTCGTCTAAATAAATAAAAGACTACCGTAGCGCGGTGGCCACGAGTAAACTCGACCAAACTGAATAACATCTTTCTAGTGTATATAACTACATCTAGGCATTATGTAACTGAAATCTTTTGAGCAATATATTGATGGGCAGGGGGCGCAGTATACCAAGAGGGCTGATATTGATGGGCAGGGGGCGCAGTATACCAAGAGGGCTGATATTGATGGGCAGGGGGCGCAGTATACCAAGAGGGCTGATATTGATGGGCAGGGGGCGCAGTATACCAAGAGGGCTGATATTGATGGGCAGGGGGCGCAGTATACCAAGAGGGCTGATATTGATGGGCAGGGGGCGCAGTATACCAAGAGGGCTGATATTGATGGGCAGGGGGCGCAGTATACCAAGAGGGCTGATATTGATGGGCAGGGGGCGCAGTATACCAAGAGGGCTGATATTGATGGGCAGGGGGCGCAGTATACCAAGAGGGCTGATATTGATGGGCAGGGGGCGCAGTATACCAAGAGGGCTGATATTGATGGGCAGGGGGCGCAGTATACCAAGAGGGCTGATATTGATGGGCAGGGGGCGCAGTATACCAAGAGGGCTGAAAGAACCCCAGAAACCCATAACCAAACTTTTTTGTTTATATTTTTCCATTTTCTGATTCATTGCAAATATGGTACATCGTACATTTATTTGTTGTGAATTACGACATCAATGTTTGTGTATTTTGTTTTATCTACAATCGAATAAAATACAATAAGACATTTTATTTCCCTAATTTGTTTGGCAAAAAGTTGCCAATCATGAATAATTTAGTTGTCAATGTATAAGTTATCTTATTCCATAGAAGATTGTACACTATCATTTGGTGATTTTACTATTTATTTAGCTATGGCGATATCCAGATGATTTAGAACTTGAAAAGACTCAAGAAATAGATGAAGAACATTAAATTAAAAAAACAAAACTTTTTAAATTTATTTTTTATTTATATTTTTTTAAACTAAAGTGACAGAAATGGGTTGCAATTCCAAAAAATAAAAGAACGTTAAAGGGGTTAATTTAAAATTGGCATAGAAAACTGTATAGAATTTTTTTTTCTTTTTAGGTTTAAGATTGAAAACTGCATTACTCATAATTTTCAAGCATAATTTAAAAAAAAATTTCATCAATTACTAGATTATTGTTTTCATCAGAATTTTAAATCATGTAATCAAAATGAAATGAGATGATTGCTGGTATGGAAGGATCACACATTTTTTGAGTTTAACATTGTTTACCCTTTTCTTAGTGGCAATGAACACACTCAAGTTTTTGGATCCAATCCATTTGAAGGGACTTTGACTCCTTACATTGCCAACTGTTTCAAGCCTGGTGTCAAGACATGTATTTTGGATGGAGAAATGTTGGGATATCACGCAGCCACAAGTACATATGGTAAAATATGAAAGTCTTGTGTACAGTAATATTGTTTTTAACCTTTCTTTAATAACAGGATCTTGGTCAATCTTGCAGGATCTTGGTCAATCTTACAGGATATTGGTCAATCTTACAGGATATTGGTCAATCTTACAGGATTTTGGTCAATCTTGCAGGATCTTGGTCAATCTTACAGGATATTGGTCAATCTTGCAGGATCTTGGTCAATCTTGCAGGATCTTGGTCAATCTTGCAGGATCTTGGTCAATCTTGCAGGATCTTGGTCAATCTTGCAGGATCTTGGTCAATCTTACAGGATATTGGTCAATCTTACAGGATATTGGTCAATCTTACAGGATTTTGGTCAATCTTGCAGGATCTTGGTCAATCTTACAGGATCTTGGTCAATCTTGCAGGATCTTGGTCAATCTTGCAGGATCTTGGTCAATCTTACAGGATCTTGGTCAATCTTACAGGATCTTGCATACAAAATTATCAATTTAACCATTGGTATAGTACAAGCACAAAAGGATTTATACCCAAACGTTCTGGCTCTCTGGGTTCTTTTAAGAATCAAGTTTTATTTTGGTGGGGGGGGGGTGTATCTTGCGCCTATGGATTGATAAGTGTTAAGGAATTTTCTAAATTGGTTTGGCAGCCCATGACCCATGAGAATTGATGGTATGATGTTAATGTAAGTTAACATTGGCTATGATGTGTAGTATTGTGTAGGTTGTTATAAACACGTAAAGCAAGCCGCCTTTTTTAAATCCTTTATATTAACTCGTGGTGTCTGCGGCCGCCCACCCTTGCTTATCGCCAAAACTTTTGATCGATTTTTAACCCACTTACTCGTAAGTTAGCGAGCTGAAATTTTGCAGGCAGTTTGGTACCGATAATAAAAATAATGTATCAAAATTTCAGATCGATCGCATGTACCGTAATTAAATTATTGATTTTTTAGATTATTTTATTTATTCCTTTGTATCATTTTTTTAAATAGAGCGCCGCTGTGCGTATTTTATTGAACAACCTTTCTGTCGCGCAATAAGATGCGCATTTTATTGACAGCTCTTTTTATAAACATATTCCTAATCGGTGCGCATTATATTAAACATGTTTTACGACACAACTGCAGTTTTGTATTTTTGGATGGTCTTGCGCTGCATATTATAATGAACATTCTTTTAGTTACATAAAGGATTTATAGTCAAAAACTTGTTTTTTTACGGGTTTTTTAAATTTTCTATGGGTACATGAGATAGATTGAAGAAGTGCACTGTTTGAAAACCCATGTTTTCTACAGAAGCATTGCCAGCCTAATATGATGACGAGTTTCTGGTTCTGAAAAGAATATTTAAATGAACATATGTATATTATGTCATGTTAAATATACTTCATATTTATTGTTAAAAGACATTGACAATAAATGTTTTCTGTTATCAACCAGCCTGTGCTTAATATGACATGACTATATCCTATGTTCAGGTACCAAGGGAGAACAGTTTGAAATAAAATCAAAAGATGTTGTTGAAAGAACAGGTTACCAGCCATGTGTACAGGTAAATCTTTCTGGTACTTTTGGGTAGTTGATAAAGGTATTGCGAAGTCCAGTGCTTTTTTTCCTAAAAAAAAGGTACAGGAACGCATGAAAAAAAAGGTACTCTAATGCAATGTGAAAAAGCATTCCTGGCTGTAATAAAAATAAGTATGTGGAAAAAAGGTACCGGAACGCCATCCCGGTGCATTACGCGGGTAAAAAAAGCAGAGGAAAAGTCTTAATTTGTATTGGTAACATCAAAACATTGTACCCTGTTTATCAATATCTCTCACAGGATATGTGCAAAGGCTTTTTAA
Organism: Ampullaceana balthica; assembly: GCA_944989445.1. Lineage (NCBI taxonomy): Eukaryota > Metazoa > Mollusca > Gastropoda > Lymnaeidae > Ampullaceana > Ampullaceana balthica. Next base: position 190,874 of record CALYLW010000231.1, on the reverse strand, counting down.
GCAGTTTGTATCAAAACTTATTGCTAATATTCCCGTAACAGGGAAGTTTTAAAATAAATACAACTTTGCTTTGATAAAACGTGCATCAGTGCATATATTTAACAGAAAATTTTGTACAGACTTTATAATTTGGTTCTGGCAGAATTGTGATACAATGATTTAGTGATAATTAAAAATATTAACACATTTGACAATGTTATATCCACTAGCTCACAAAGGATTTCAAGGAACTCTAAAGCGATTTTATAAAAATTGCTTAAACAGAGATTAGATTTAACAATTGAACATAACGACAATTTATTCTAATCTGTTCACATTTAGAATGATACCTTTGATTACCTCTTATTGTGCCTGACAACTCTTATAAAAACAGCTGGTATTCAAGCAAAATGTATACAATTCAGTTGTTTGTTTGTCTCCTCACAGGTTTTTGATGTGCTTTTACTGAATGACAAGGTGCTGACGAACACTCCGCTCATTGAAAGACTGCCGCTGTTGGAAGACGTCTTCACACCAGTTGAGGGGCGTATTGTTAGGTCCTCATACAAGAAGGCTCACAGCAAGTATGGAATTCCTCATATTTTTCATGACATTTGGTGGACAACTTAAAGAATATCATTAGGGGAAGCATTTTTTAAAAAAAGAATTCCATACATTGTGTAAGAATGCAGGACCAGACACAACCATGGATAAGCGTAGGACGCAATAATCTTCTTTACAAAAGGAGCATCTGTAACAGATAAGATAAGATAAAAACGTTCTAATCAGGTTTTAAGTTTGTTATGTAAAGGCTTTTATTGGGAGTATACGCAGCTATTTCTGTAAACATTTGTTGTCATATGTCAATTTTTGCTTTTAATAACAGACTATTTAATATGAAAAAAATGTGTTGCTATTCTGAGGGATTTGTGATCAAGAAAGAGAATTAAACATTTTTTTTAGTAGTTAGTTTTGAGATTTTATAGATTCATTAGCAATTTTATTTGAATAAGATATTTTCATTTTTCTGCTTTGTCATCTAGCATTTAACTAGTTGAATATTCCCCAGCCAAGAGTGTGCTGATGCTCTCAATGAAGCCATAGACAACAAGGAGGAGGGAATCATGGTCAAACAGGCTGATAGTGTTTATAGGCCCAATACTAGAAAAGGTAGGCAGTGATTATAGGCCCAATACTAGAAAATGTAGGCAGTGATTATAGGCCCAATACTAGAAAAGGTAGGCAGTGATTATAGGCCCAATACTAGAAAAGGTAGGCAGTGATTATAGGCCCAATACTAGGAAAGGTAGGCAGTGATTATAGGCCCAATACTAGAAAAGGTAGGCAGTGATTATAGGCCCAATACTAGAAAAGGTAGGCAGTGATTATAGGCCCAATACTAGAAAAGGTAGGCAGTGATTATAGGCCCAATACTAGAAAAGGTAGGCAGTGTTTATAGGCCCAATACTAGAAAAGGTAGGCAGTGATTATAGGCCCAATACTAGAAAAGGTAGGCAGTGATTATAGGCCCAATACTAGAAAAGGTAGGCTTTGAAAAGTATCTTCAGGCCTGACATTGGGAAAGGTTGATTAAGAAGTTATCTGTAGGCCAGTGTTTCTCAAATAGTTGGGCGTGAGGCTCCGTAAAGGGGGCTCGTTTGACCGTAAAGCAGAGGTGTACTTATAACAATTTTATAGACAAATGATACTATTTACAGTTGCACGGGAGGCGCGAAAAGTTTTCTTTCTTCCGGGGCTGACAGAAAATAATTGAGAAACACTGCTATAAGCCAATCTGAAATCTAATGAAGGTAGTTTGTTACAGTTTCCATTGGTTCAAAACAAGGCATGTGTAATGTGTGTACCTATTAATGTTTTAACAAATAATTTTTCAAGATTTCTGCTAATTTGAAAGATGTAATTTAAAGTTAAAATAAAGTCTTGATGATATTTTGGATATACTGCATACCCTCAATTTGACATATGTATGCCATTATTTTGACATCATGCATAATCTTATTGGCACACATCATATTCTTTTGTTTTGCTGCAGGCCATTATTTTGACAATCTTATATTAGAGTTTTCTTGTAGGCTAGAAGTCATGCTAGTGGCCCAAGCATAACTTTTATTTGTACTGCTATCAATTTAGGGTGCCATCAGTGAAGTAGAGTGTTAGTTTATCATTTGCTTGTGAGGCTTCCCCACATATTTATAAGTTTCAGATAACATTGAGCAAATTTTAGGAGTCTCCTATAAAGATGGACAGTGAAAATGACTCTTGTGTTCTTTCAATTCCCCAACCGTTGCTCCCATTTATTGGTTTTTGCAGGTGGCTGGTTTAAGATAAAACCAGAATACATCGGAGGCCTGATGGATGAGCTTGATGTACTTGTTGTCGGAGGCTACTTTGGGGTTGGGGAGAGGGGTGGGATGGTGTCCCACTTCCTGTGCGGAGTGGCAGAACCTGTGGAGGAAGGGGAGCTGCCAAAAGTCTTCTATTCATTTTGTAAAGTAAGTACCTGATGGTTATATTTGCCACCCTTCAAGGAAATGTTTGCAAGGAAATAGGTAGTACAGGATAAGGCCAAACCTGAGTAAGTATGACGTGATACAATAAATAAGAGGATGAGAACCCTTGATAGTCAAGAATAATTATAATTAATATAAAATTAAAAAAATTAGATAAAGCAAATTAGAATGCTGCAAGAGCTATTGCACTACTACTTGTTGTTTCAATTTACCTCACTCTTATCTAATCTCATATTCTGTAAGCTTTAGATTACTCTCTTAAAGCTTTGGCTAACACCTGGGCAACCTGCTCCATCTGCTGAGCAGTGCAATACACCTGGGCAACCTGCTCCATCTGCTGAGCAGTGCAATACACCTGGGCAACCTGCTCCATCTGCTGAGCAGTGCAATACACCCGGGCAACCTGCTCCATCTGCTGAGCAGTGCAATACACCTGGGCAACCTGCTCCATCTGCTGAGCAGTGCAATACACCCGGGCAACCTGCTCCATCTGCTGAGCAGTGCAATACACCTTGGCAACCTGCTCCATCTGCTTGAGCAGTGCAATTCACACTGCACACACCCGGGCAACTGCTCCATCTGCTGAGCAGTGCAATACACCTGGGCAACCTGCTCCATCTGCTGAGCAGTGCAATACACCCGGCAACCTGCTCCATCTGCTGAGCAGTGCAATACACCTTGGCAACCTGCTCCATCTGTTGAGCAGTACCATACAACATTGTCTGAGCATAGGACTCTCACTGCTCCAACCTCCCCGGCTATGTACTGGGTGGGGCACAAAGTCAACTTGGTCACCACTGTTTTAGGGGCTAGGCTGTGATGCCGGCAGTTTAAGTCCCTCTTGTAGTCTTACACTAAATAACTGGATGATTTGAGCATTTAGAAGAAATAATCTGGTCTAAAAATTTGTGTTTAGTTGTAATGAGCTTCTATTTCAATCAGTCTTAATCAGCAGTAACATTTCTACTAATAGCAGAGAGTTACAGGAATTAATGGACATATCATTTATTGTTATGATCAATTTTCCCACCAAGTTTCATTGATTTGTGTGCAAAATAAAAACTGTTTGCAAAGTAGCACTGCATCCATTTTTTTTGCAAAATTTTACCCCTTACAAACACCTATCAAAATTTGCTGCACAGTAGTTTTCAACTGTGGCGCGACATTGTTCAGATATCTGTGGAGCAGTGTAACTTGAATAAACAGTGATATGATGTAGACCAGTGGTTCTCAAACTTTTTTGGCCTACCGCCCACTTTCCAGTAAAAATATTACTCAGCGCCCCCCGAATTTATTTTTTTATTATTCTAACACAGAAATAGGCAAACTACGATCCGCGGGCCACATGCGGCCAGTCAGAGTATATTATGCGGCCCGTAGGCATGTACATGTGGCGATCTTGTGTCATGTTAATTTTCTTTGCTTAGAATTTTTGATATATTTTGAAATTTTATTCCCAGCATTTGATTCGAATCTAGAGATATATAATCGGTTTTATGGCTTCAGAATCATTAGTCATTAATTGTTAACATACCTGTTCGAAACTACATTTCAGCTCAACCGGAATTGAATTTTGTTTACGATTTACATTTCGAACGGTTTTGAAAATTTGTGATTTAAAAGCAAATAGACGTTGATTTAACAATGAGTGCTACCAAAGAAAGTAAGATTGAGGACGAATGTCTTTTTTAAAATGACGAATTAACTGTTAAATATTGCTTCACGAGCGTTGGGAGAAAAGCAGCCTGCTTGCTGTGTCGTGAATGTGTAAGCGTCTTTAATGAGTGCGACTTAAAAAGATACCACCAAACAAAACATTTGTGTTTCGGGCACAATTTAACGAACCAAGAGAGAAAAAGGTAATGCAAGAAGTTTGTTAATAATTTAAAGAAGCAGCAAAATGTTTTCACCAAAAGTCTTAAATACAAGATGCTGCAACCGAAGCCAGTTTGGAGATATCTCATAAGATCGTAAAACGGAACAAGCCTTTTTCTGACAGTGAATTTATCAAGAAATGCTTGACATATGCAGCAAGCGTTATGTGTCCAGAACAGAAAACATAATTTGACACCATTTCTTTATCAAGGGAACTTTAGTCAGACGTTTTTGAAAAAAAAGTGACAATTTGATGCACCAACTTCGAGATGCAAGCAAAGACTTTTTTTGGTACTACTCGCATTGGATTAAAGTACCAATGTATAGGAACAGCACAATTGTTGGTATTTATACGGGAAATACATCCTCGTTTCGAGCTTAACGAAGAATTACTCGTGTTGAGGCACTCAAAGACACAACTACAGGCCAGGATTTATTCAATACTGTAGAGAACTGTTTTGAAATAACTGGGTTGGTGTGGAACAAGATGGCCAGTGTAATAACCGATGGAGTGCGAGCTTTAACTGGAAAAAGTAGTATGAACAATAAAATTAAAGAATATCAGCCTGACCACACACTCTTACCTCTCACACTGTGGCAACCATCAGGAAAGTCTGTGTAAGGCTGTGTTGAATTTCAAGCAGTTCTTAGTATGATAAACTTTGTAAAAGCCAGGGAACTTAATCACAGGTGTTAAAAAGCACTGTTAGAAGATTTTAATATTATATTATCTACCACGGCAGTGTCCGCTGGCTGAGCCTGAGCAAGTTATTGAGGCGAGTATGAGATCTCAAGGAAGAAATAGTTATGTTGCTGGAGATGAAGGGTTTTGTTTGTGATTTTGTTACTTCCATAGTTTAATGAAGAATGGAAGTCAGACTTCATGTTTGCCATTAACATGGAAAATTTGAATGAACTGAATGTCAAACTTCAGGGCAATGGCTTGTTTGCACATGAAATTTATGTGTATGTTAATCATTTCAGACAAAACTCTCCCTTTTCTCCAGGCAAGCAGGTGAAAACAGGTTTTGCCATTTCCCTTTGCTAAAACAGAAAAACCGTTTTCTTGTAAAATGGCTGACAAGTGCAAGGCTCAGTTGGATGCCTTTGCTATGGAATTTGAAAGGAGGTTCCAAGACGACAAGAACCTGGAACCACTCTTCAATATCCTCAATTCGCAATTTAGTGCAGAAGCTGATTAAGCCCCAGAGGATATACTGTTAGAACTGCTTAACCTAAAAGCAGATTATGACCTGAAGGAGAAGTTCAAGTTAGTTTTTCTGCATGAGTTTTTTTCCTCTTTTTTTTCTAGGTGCGGCGTTTCCACACTTAAAAAAACTTTGCTGTCAAACTTTTGCCACTATTTGGGTCCACATACATCTGTGAGCAAGCTTTTTCTTGTATGAAAATAAATAAGTCTAAGAACGGATCGATGTTGAATGACTGCAATTTGAATGCATTCATTCGAATAATAACCAGTAACCTGGTTCCACATTTCAAGAATCGTTCAACACACACACAAATTCGAAATCATATAAATGAGACGATGAACCTGGTTTGACGCTACCAATTTAGAAATACTCGGCTTTATTTTCGTCAGCAGTAATCTTAAGAAACCGCGATTGTCTATTTGCATTTTAAAAAAAATTAGTTACCGCACTGAATCTACTTTCCACTAAATATGATGAAGGAAATGTAATTACGAAATTTTAAATTAAAGCCCATACTTCAGGATCTCCTTTTCCAGCCAGAATTGTTAATAGCAGCGCTTGAATTTAAAACTAAATTCATTATTTGTAGCTACTTTTTGGAATAAGTTTGCAAATATTTATCAAATAATAGTTCTTAGCTAATGTGTTCTTCCTTTGTGAACCAAAAGTATTGCAAAATTAAAGCTTCATTTCCTGGCAAAGTTGACTCCTTAAGTTGAATAGAAAAACGAGATGTTTTAAATAGCTACACGATGTATCTTCAACACCTTGAGCCTTTTCATCACTTCTGATTTGAACGGTTTTATTGCTAAACGAATTTTTCTTGATAATATCAGATGCTTTCTTATGTACCACAGTCCGTATTAATTCACTTTTAGCCGGTATAATTTGTTCTTTACCAATAGTATGAGATTTACACGATTTGGCAATCAATAACGAAATATTGTAAGAGGCTAGCAAGCCATTGCCATCTTGTGTGGTTGCTGTTGAAAAGAGTTTTGTCAAAGTCAGTTGTTTGATAAATTTCTATTTTAGTGTTTGAAAATTATATAAATCCTTTTTTTTTATCCCCGTTAATTTATTTCAAGTGTTCCTGCAGTCTGGAAGTGCACAATTTCACATTTAAAAAAAACCCAACTAAATGCAAATGCGGTAACCAAACCAATGTCCAAAACGTTTTTTAAAAGAAAAATAGAACCTTATGAGCAGAATACATAAATCATATTTTTCAAAATCTTCTCTTCCTTTTTTATGCTTTCACCGCCCCCTTACAGTTATTCACCGCTCCCCAAATTGACCCGTGGCCTTCACCGCCCCCCTGGATCGCGTCAGCGCCCACAAGGGGGCGGTAGCGCCCACTTTGAGAATCACGGATGTAGACTTACAGTAAAACATCTTTGCACTATGTTAGTAAACTACAATAAATATCTCAAAACACTTTCTTTCAGAACTTGACCATAATGCATGGAATGATTTGCCCAATTTTATGGACATATTCTTTCTAATCTCTGCTCAGGTCGGCTCAGGCTACAGTAAAAAACAGCTGAAAGATTTCAATGAACAGCTGACTGAACATTGGAAAGTGTACAACAAAAATAACCCACCTAAACATCTGGAGCTGGCGTCAGGCTTCAAAGAGAAACCAGACTTATGGCTGCCACCTGACAAGTCAAAGATTCTGCAGGTTGTTCAGATAGCCATTAGGTCACAATGATTTTTTTATTATAATAAAAAATTTTTTAAAATGGTGATAAATAAAAAAATAATTGAAAAGTTAAATAGCAACTTTATAAATTGGAATTTCCATTTCCTCTCTTCTCCCAGATAAAAGCATCTGAAATCATAGACAGTGACCGTTATAAAATAGGGTGCACACTACGCTTTCCAAGGGTAGAAGTTATTCGGGATGACAAGCCATGGCACCAGTGTATGACAACACGGGATATCGAAGACCTTAGACAGGTTAGTCAATAGGTCAGTCAATAGAAGTGCTGCTCCTCAGACTGAAAGCACCTTTAAAACTGTTTCAATTTGACTCAGATATGTCATCAAAGTCTCCAGACTTGTTGCACTCCGCCCTTTACAGTGGTGCAGTGATATATGACAGCAGCTGAGAAGGGGAAAATGTTATATTCCTGGAGCTGAACCATCCATTCCATCTAACTACTGCTCAAGTACTTTTCAAGCCTGAATCAGATCCAACAGCAATTTTGGCAGACACAGACACACACACACACACAAAAATATTCAGCTTCAAACAGATGTCTACAAAATGTCTTGATTTGAACTTTGATGGACCAACTATATGTCTGTCGACTATAAAAATAATAGCATACACAAGAATTTGAACTGGTATATAAAATTAGAGGTCTTAATGATTTTCTCTGACTTTCCAGCCCAGAAAAAACCCACCCAAGTACTAGTTGGTGAACTTTTGATTTCAGAAATCTGGTGGCAAGCTGGTAGGAACAAGATTTGAACTAGGGGACGGCGAGGAGCCATCCAAGAAAAAGAGAAAAGTCGTGAACCGTGCTGTTCAACCAACCCTGATGGCCCAGTTTAAAGGTGTGGATGTGTCCAAAGTGAAAAAAGTAACCTTTCTGTTATTTTAATTTTTTCTTGCATCGTTCTTTAACTTTAAAAAAAAATTCTCTTTAACACTCTTAAAAGGTATTATAGTGAGTCACACAACATGGCATTAAACAAAACAAAAATCAGCTTTCTTTTCAGTAGGACAGATTTCTATTCTATTTGTTGACAAATGCAATTTGTTTCACAATCAATGTTAATTTTCTTAACCTGATAAACTGTTCATTTGCATCAGGTGTCTGAGCTGCTGGAAGGCAAAGAATTCTGTGTTATTGACGGGCCGGCCAGCTTCCCAAAACAGGAGCTGGAGAAGAAAATAGTGGAGTTAGGTGGAGTTGTGGTTCAAAACCCTGGTAGGTTGTTGTAGGTTGTTGCAGGTTGTTGTAAGTTGTTGCAGGTCATTGTAGGTTGTTGTAGGTTGTTGCAGGTTGTTGTAGGTCATTGTAGGTGTTGCAGGTTGTTGTAGGTTGTTGCAGGTTGTTGTAAGTTGTCGTAGGTTGTTGCAGGTCGTTGTAGGTTGTTGTAGGTTGTTGCAGGTTGTTGTAGGTTTTGCAGGTTGTTGTAGGTTGGTTGTAGGTTGTTGTAGGTTGTTTCAGGTTATTGCATGTTGTTGCAGGTTGTTGTAGGTTGTTGCAGGTTGTTACAGGTTGTTGCAGGTTGTTGTAGGTTGTTGCAGGTTGTTGTAGGTGTTGTAGGTTGTTGCAAGTTGTTGTAGGTTGTTGCAGGTGGTTGTAGGTTGTTGAAGGTATTGTTCTCATAATTAGGAGACTTTTTTGTGTGTCTGTTCCGTTCTGTAATTGATATCATATTTTATCCTTCAGACACCAGCACCCTGTGTGTTGTAGCTGAGAAGATCGCTGTCAGAGTGAAGAATCTCATCAAGAAAAGCAAGTATGACATCGTCAAAGCTGATTGGCTGATCAAGGTCATTCAGTCTGAATCTTGGATTAAATGGTAGGTACAAGTTCTCAGATCAAATCAGTAACGGTTTTTGGTTAGAAAATAAAGTTCAGATACGAAGAAAGGGAAGAAACGAAGAAAGAGGGAAGAAACGGCTTTGTGACATTTTTGTAGTTGTCAGGTATTCAAGTTATAAAGTTGAGATTTGTGTTGTTGACTATTGTTTGTGAAGGCAAGATTCTTGCAACTTTGAGATTTGTGTTGTTGACTATTGTTTGTGAAGGCAAGATTCTTGCAACTTTGAGATTTGTGTTGTTGACTATTGTTTGTGAAGGCAAGATTCTTGCAACTTTGAGATTTGTGTTGTTGACTATTGTTTGTGAAGGCAAGATTCTTGCAACTTTGAGATTTGTGTTGTCGACTATTGTGTGTGAAGGTAAGTTGAACATGTTTCTCTTTTCATCATGATCAAGAGATTCACCAACCCCTTGCATTACACAAGGGAGAAAGTTCATGACAGCACACAAACGGACAACACAAAGTTTCCCAATTGAATGTAACAAACATCTGTGTTAAAATGTGAAGCTTTGTTTGTATTGAAATCTATTATCAAACATATAATTGTTCACTACTGCTAGGTCCCCTGCCGATATGATCCACACTACGGCTGCGACACAAGCAAAACTGGAAGAAGATTACGATAAGTTTGGTGACAGCTACACCCAGGACGTGACTGAGGAACAACTGCGCAACATTTTTGATGGAATGGTGATTACTGTTGTCTTTGTTTATGACATCTTTGACCTGAAAAATCTGGCCACTTTTTAAAATAAGATTTTAAACTAAGTCTGTCAACTGATTTAACTGTTTGTATGTATATCTTTTATACTATGTACTGACAGGATGACGTTCAAACTGTGTCAAGAGAAGACGTATTGGAGGTAGAAGAAAAATATTTTCCGGATAACTCACCTCACAGCTTATTTAGGCCATGCAGGTACACCACTTTATAGCTGTTTTATGAGCAATGATATATATTATATCTAGTTCACACTGTGTACTTCCATTTCTAATTTAAAACAGTTCGTAACAAATATTGAATATATGCGGCATGTTTCACGGTTTGAAACATTTCATATACTTACCTATTTAAAATTATCAGGCAATGATGTTCACTTTTTTTAAAAATCAAACTTAACATAATTAGTTCAGTCTTCAGATTAAATTAATTTTTTTAATATAAGACTTGGACTTGCTTGATTTTAAACAAGGGCATAATAAAAATAACACTATATGCATGTATGCTTGTATAAAATAATAAATATCATATGTAAACAAATACATTCTGTATATTCTATTTTGACTGTAAACTCCACTTCCACTTTTTACTTTAAAAAAACAACAACTGTGCCTCTGCTATTTTCTTACTTGTTTTTAATTAGTTTTGTTTATTGCTTCCTCAGGATTTATGTCGATAGATTCCTTGCCCTTGAAGACCCCAGTACTCGTATTCCACACAGTTGTCTGGACTTGCTGGCCTTAGAGCTGCGCTTCTTTGGGGCAGAAGTAACTGACCAACTTGATTGTGGTGTCTCTCATGTGTTAGTCAATGAATGGTATGTTGTTAGTCAATGAATGGTATGTTGTTAGTCAATGAATGGTATGTTGTTAGTCAATGAATGGTATGTTGTTAGTCAATGAATGGTATGTTTTATCACAACAATTAGTTTTTATAGTTAGTCAAAGGTGTGCCGAGCCCCAGGTAATGTGAGCTGTTTATATATTAGTTAAAAACTCAGCTTGCGTACCCGATGGTCACGGGTTCAAATCTCTGTGAAGGTAGAGATTTCCTGGGGCCAAGGGTGTCCCTGAGTCATCCAGCTCCGAATGGGCACCTGACACTAGTTAGGGAAACAAAGGCCGCTGGGAATAGCGTAGAACCCATCATAGCCGTGGCATGTGAATGCTACGTCTCTTGCCAACAGACCAGCGTGGTCTGTAGACACAATAATCTTCAGTATAGAAGGAGCGTCTGTATAGAAAAGACAAGACAAGATCTAATCGTATTTAATAATTGCTTTGTCCTCTTTATGTCTTTGATCGCAGCGGGTCATAACTGTTTGAAATTTCCACTAAAGTTACTTCACAAAAAATGCATTTGAGCAATTCACTTTATATGAGCCTCCATGCGTGATCCCTTCAAGGACTGTGCTTTAATAACACCAGGAGAGCCATGCATGCATTCAGAGCTATAGTATTATTCATTGTTATTTTCTCTAAACTTAAAGAAACTTCTTTAAAAGCACCTCTGGAGATATTTCTACTGGGTTTAATCAAGATGTAAATATAGAGAGTTATATAACTTATTTTTATATCAATAAAAAAAAAGAAGGAAAATCCTTAAACATATGATTCTCTTACAGTGATTTGAGCAGGCTGCAAAGCATAAAGGAAGTACGGCGGAAGCGGCAGAAAAAATTTCACATTGTCACAGAGAAATGGGTGAGGGCCTGCATGGAAGAAGGCTGCATCGGCTCAGAGAGGGCATTCGAACCCTAAAAGTCTGGGCAATGTTTAAATACTTTTGGTACACAACACCTAATTGTACAAACGTTTTAAACAATTTTTGGGAAAATTACCATAAAAACATTGAAAATGTCATAAAATGTTTAATGCTAAATGATGGTATTTATGTTTGATTATTTCTTCCCTGGATTATAATATCTCCCTATGGTATAGAGTATTGATTATTTCTCACCTCGCTTATAATATCTCCCTATGGTATAGAGTATTGATTATTTCTTCCCTGGCTTATAATATCTCCCTATGGTATAGAGTATTATTATTTACAAGTGATTGAGTGATTCTTTTTTTAAGTACAACTTATATGCTGTCTAAGATAAGTTCAGTTCTGTAACAATTTGTTAATAAAGTCTTACTTACTTAATTCCACGCCACAAAACTGAATTAATTTATATACAGGCTGTTTGTATATGAGGAGTCATCACTATACTCTATAAAAATGCAAGACTAGACATAAATCTTGGATTAGCGCAGGACGCAATAATTGTCTGTATAAAAGGAGCATCTGGAATAGATAAGATGCTGTCATTCTTGTGAAACTATTGTTACAATTTCATAACAATCCATTCTAAACAGCAGACTCCAGTAAAGTTAAATTGTGCACAAATCCTTGAATTGTAAGTCAGTTTCATAGGTATAAATGAACATTGTGTGTGCCATTCAATACCATTAGCGTTTAACAATCAGACATATACATTTAATTCATTTTAGTTATAAAGGATATTCTTGTTAGTTAAACTGTTTAGAAGGTCCATTAAGTGAGCCAACTTGTAAATATTGGCAAAATCGTAAAAAAATTAAACTTTATATTTTTAAAAATATCAGCTAATATCACTTGTATAGCTGAATTCCATATACATGTACATGTAATATGTAATATATATATATATATATATATATATATATAATTCCGTATCATGTACATTAATGTTCAATAGTAACCAACCCTCAGGTTCCAATGAAATTCTTAAAACAAAGATAGCAATTTTTATCCTCCATTTACAAAAATTGAATCACTTTAAAAAAAAATAAATATGCTTTCAAGTCATTATAAGTAATTTGTTCAAAATACTGCTATATTATTTCGAAGAAATTCATTTAATATAATGTACAATGACATTTATTACAGTTGATAAATATTAGGTTGTGGTCAAATTTGATTATATTTAGAAAGAGAAGAGACGAGAGGGTTGGAGCATACAATTATCACCTTCACATCATATGTTGTTGTCATGGTCCAGCTTAGTGAACATGGATTGTTTGGTGGTACAATAAATTTTGAGGAAAGAAATTATAAAGAGATGAAATTTATTAACACAAGTAAAAAACTAAATGAACTAGGAAAGGGAAACTACTTGGAATATTTTCTTTGAAATGATAATTTTGACAGAGACAGTTCAAGGTGAAGGATAAGACATTGGCACTTATAATTGAATATACTATTACTATTATCACCATAATTAACATTAGAAACACCCAATGATGTTTGAAATGAAAATATTTTTATATATAGTTGTAAATATTATTTTTTTTGTTTCCAATTTCCAAAGTATTAAGTAGATTAGAGTTTTTTAACTTTGGTGAAGTGCATCTCATGGTGTTGGAGGAAAAGGGCAGATGATGTTTTTTATTTTTTTTTACAAATTATTATTTTTATCTGAATTTTATATTGGTTTTTATTTATAAAACCATAATCTGTATATTTTAATGTGATTATATAGTAGAGATGACTATACCAAAAAATGTAAGTTTAACTGCACCATTAAAATTCCAATAAACATTTTGGATGCTCTCTTTATCATTTCATTTAAATGCGTATTCATTTCTGTTATACATCCATTGTTTCAAGTTTGATTAAAGATTACATCTAAGTATATAAAAAAAAAGTAGTGTGAAGTTGCTTGTTATTTGTCAACCAATCACTTTTTTGATGTTTTTTCTCTCTTTAATCAACATTTTGAAACTTTCTTTTTTATTGTTTGATTTTTTAATACTGTTAATTGAAAGCACTAGATAAAATGCATAGTAGCAATAGGAAGAAGATAAACTATGATTTATACAATTTAAGGTTGGGCTTTATTATATCATTGTTAAAATTAATTTGTTTTTTACTGGCCACCGTTTATTTCTACAATCAAACAAAGATGTCATTCTTATAGGGTTTAAATGATTGCAATGGCTTTATTTGACTCATTAATATCATTTCTTTATATACTTGATATTTGAGTAGTCAATCATGTGTTTAAATATCAATCAGTACTCTTATAACTCATATATTATATTTCTATATAATAAATAATATGAGTCAATAATAGTGACCAAAGAGGTGGGGGCGGTGACGAAGGTAGTATCAAGGGTTAGTATGGGTCCATATTTTTTCCCACCCAAGTGAGAATTTGCAGGAAATGCTACTTCTCCATCTAGAGAACACGATTACCGCCCCTCCTTCCTGCAGCCCTGACCACCCCCTCCACAATGGTCACTAAAACGTTTATGAATGGTACCACCCTCCTTTGGGCAGCTTGTGCTGATTATTATTATTTTAAATCTAGAGTCTTATACACTGTGGGGGGGAGGGGGAGGGCACTATTTTAAGAAGTTTTTTTGTTAAACTGACTCTGCGATTTGACAACATATCCGTTACGGTACATCAGATTTGACTCGAGTGAGTTTTCTCATGACAAGTGGGGCCCTGAAGCTGAAAAAAAAAGTTCGCGGTGTGTAATACGTAATGTCTAATATTGTATTTATTTAACCACCGACAGGTATACCAGAAAACCATGACAGTACTAATGTTTTCCAGCAAATTGGATCGGTCTAGTCTTGGAGCCACAGTCAAAGTTGGCTCACTTCCCCCTCATGATTCACACGTTAATCGGACCACACAGCAGCAATGTTTGAACGCGACGTAGAGCGGAATAATGCTGTTTGGCTTACAAAATATCACAATTAAAACCGAGGAGTTGCGTCCCATTGTGTCAGGGGGAGGATAACTGCTGTTGCCCCGCCAACACAAGACGAGCAGTGCAGCGGCAGTGTGCGCGAGACACCCGCGTGCGATCAATAACCCCCTTCTGGTGGCTTTCACGTGAACATCTCTTCGGAAGGCCGTGTCCATTTCATCGCGGGGGTAGGCAGGGTGCCATTTTTATTAGTGGGAACCGGTTACCGTTCAGGACATATAGAAACTTGTTTATTTTTATTACAAGAGAAATCACTCTTAGACTTCTATATTGAATTAGTTTAAGTTATCCTCTCGTATATAGGTCCTACATCACAGTGGCTGATACATGTTTGTGCTTGTTTTTGTTTGTTCATAACACCGGTCTGCACTATGGGGCGGGTGGAAGTAAACCCAGGATACTTAACGCCCCTCACAGCTTCTGAAAGCGAGCGAATCAGCCCTGCCCGCACGTGTAGCAGTGTGTAATGAGGAGGGTGTGTGTGAAAAGCACAGGGAGAGTGAGTGGAAAAAAGTGAGTGAGAGAGAGAGAGAGCAGGGGGAGCCGAGCGTTGGGAAATACAATGATGCACGGGCCGGGCAGCTAAAATGGAGGATCTTCCATGGTGTTTCATGGTTACGCTGACTGCAGTCATGTAAGTTTGCCAGTGCCTAGACGACTTAGTTCTTCGTGTACAACAGTAGTGACTGAATCCGTCCGTTTCGATCCAGGTTGTTCGATGTCTAGACGGTTCAAATTATAGGCCTCGCCGCTCGTGTCAGCCTTGTAGCTCGTCGATTCGACGGGAGGTTGTGGGGTGACCAGTGTGTTCCCGAAGTGTGTGTTAATTTTGTTGAACTATAATTTGGAGTCTTGTTTTGCTATCTGCGTGCTTGGAGTGCCCGTGTTTTAAAATATTGGATACATTAACCTAGCATTGCGACACAATCTTTTTTTCTACAAATGCATGTTCCTCCCCACTGAAATGACTTACTTTGAGACCATGATGACATGTTCCTCCCCACTGAAATGACTTACTTTGAGACCATGACATGTTCCTCCCCACTGAAATGACTTACTTTGAGACCATGACATGTTCCTCCCCACTGAAATGACTTACTTTGAGGCCATGATGAATGTTCCTCCCCACTGAAATGACTTACTTTGAGGCCATGATGACATGTTCCTCCCCACTGAAATGACTTACTTTGAGACCATGACATGTTCCTCCCCACTGAAATGACTTACTTTGAGACCATGATGACATGTTCCTCCCCACTGAAATGACTTACTTTGAGGCCATGATATGTTCCTCCCCACTGAAATGACTTACTTTGAGACCATGATATGTTCCTCCCCACTGAAATGACTTACTTTGAGACCATGACATGTTCCTCCCCACTGAAATGACTTACTTTGAGACCATGATGACATGTTCTCTTTATGGGCTAAAGCAACACCGGCTCAGGATTAAGTAGGTTGGCGTGCACCTCTGGATTAAGTAGGTAGGCGTGCACCTCAGGATTAAGTAGGTTGGTGTGCACCTCAGGATTAAGTAGGTTGGTGTACACACCTTACACTCTCTGTACAGTGACTCTACAGTCAACTTCAGAAACCATGATGTCTGATGTCGAGGAAAGTGTGGGTGGTTGGTGGGTTTAAGGGCGTGGGTATGGGTGTGGACAGGTTTGCACCACTGGTTCAATTCACTATCTACATATTTGACATCTTAACTCTAATTATTTCCCCTTGTGTGTTTGAGGGGGGGGGGCAGTACAGGTTAGCACCACCTTCAATTAACTATCCACATATTTGACAAACTTAACTCTAATTATTTCCCCTTGTGTGTTTGGAAAAAAGGGGGGGGGGCAGTACAGGTTAGCACCACTGGTTCAATTCACTATCTACATATTTGACAAACTTAACTCTAATTTTTACCCCTTGCATGTTGAGGGGGGGGGGTTGAATAAGATCGATGTTTTGATCTAAAACAACATCCAAAACAACGAGGTGAGCTATTATCGTATAATTCCTTTGACACCCAATAGCACAACATTGTAATCATTTATAAACTGCATGATTGATCTCGCTGGATATACAACAAAGAATTGGGGACCTAGAGGTAGTCATATGATGTTAGTGCAGGAAGGTGGTAGTAAATGTCAACCATTTATTAGGACTCACTAATACAGAAAAAAATTGCTTTAGCATTTGGTGGTAATACAAAGACCTACTAATTACTAGTGTTAATACAGCTAACAGCCCTTGGTGCTGGAAATAGCCGCATAGATTACAATAGCCCCTCTTTAGATAATGCCTGTATGATGTAGTCCTAATACCTCTGAAAGTATAACGGCTAAAAGTGAGCAAAAGTGATTGACAATGATTTTGGAAGGTGGAATTTGAAAGTTAAAGCAAGAGTTGTTACAATTAAAAAATACTGCATGAATTCCTTTGGGCTGGTGTCTATGTAATGTAAAGATATTTGTTTCGCAACACTTTCAAAACCATTGTGAACATATGAAAAAAGGACGTTAACAGTTATTCAAGTGATGCAGAGTAACATGAACCTGCTAAAAGAGACAGTTTTAATCTTGGACAAAACATAAATAAAATAAATACATTCCTAAAGAATTACTATAGTTAATTTGATATGATAGTAAAATTTCTACCAATAAATTATTCCACTGTCCCTGTGAATTTTTTGTAGGGAGTGGGTATGATCTATAGGTGAAATTACCTGCATGAAAAAACAAACTTAAACTTGAAAAACTACTGTGATTTTGATCAAGGGGGATAAACCATCTCACTTCAAGTTAAACTACATTAACGACATACACAAATATATCCCTTTGTTTCCAAGGTGAAGTGGCTAGCCAAGTATTTAAATGACAGGAGGGCATTTAACCCATCTTGCCCTTTCAATTAATACTACCAGTTTGCATGTGGCCTCCTACAATTGTAGGACTAGTCAGAAGATTGAAAAGAAAGAAAACTATCGTTCTGGGAGTGGTATATTTTTTTGTTATAGCATTTACATAAAATGAACTTACACCTTGTTGATAACGTTATTGGGTTAGTGTACAGAACATTAGGCACAGCACATCTCTCTCATTCTTTCTCTCTATCTCACTCTCTCTCTCTCTTTCTCTATCACTCTTGTTTTCTCTCTTTCTCCCCCTCTCTCTCCCACTGATTTGAATTACTTTGATACTATGATGACACATATATATTGAATGCTAAAACACACCTGAATCTGATTGGAGAGAGGGGATGTGGGAGAGGGGCTAATCTATGAATATAATCTGAATTTATCAAATAAATATATTGTTAAAATTGGATGTTGAGCAAAACAAATATCATTTGGTAGAAAATAACTACTAAAATTTAATATATATATTTTAAATTTATATATATATATATATATATATATAACGCAAATTATCCCATTCTTAGAGGTGTGTTGGTTTAAAACTATGTTTTAAAAACTTAAATATTTTAGTTAAATCCTGGGAAGTTCTTCCCTTATTTTGCTCTCCTAAAATAGTCCAAAATTATTATTATTAATTAAATGAATATTCACATTTAAAAAAAGGGAAATAGTTTTACTCAGCTCTTTTTACTTTTAAAATATCTCTTCTAAATTAATTAATTTCATGATACTACTTCAAACTAACAATGTACATTTTCTATTTTTTAAAGATATTTATTACTTCAAATTATAATAATATATAGTTAACTAAGAGAAAAGGTTTATTATTTAATGTTTTCATTTAAATTATATTTCTCCCGAGATTGACAATCTCCAATACAATATTAAAATTGTATCATATTACATTTGTAAGGTGGGTTGAAACAATTTAATGAAATATAAAAAATACGCCGAAACTGAAAGAATATTGTCTTCCATACATTCAGTAAGTCAAGTTCTGGAATGTCAAATTTTAATGCTTATAGTTTCATTTTAATTCAGCTAATTTGTCCCTTAACAGATACATGAAAGGGGTGTCTAAATTTGACAAATGATATTCAGTGTTATTCAAATGAATTTAATGCACCTAATTATTTCCCTGAAGATGTTTCAGTAAATATCTTTGAGCCAAACATATTCCTTTGATAGCATTCAAACATTTGATTTTAAATGAGCAGGCATTCATGATTAGCTTTCACTTTTACCATTGATTGAAACGAAAAACAACAGTGTAATATAGAGATATAATTAATTTTAAAAGTAGACCAATGCACATAAATAAAATCTACAATGCTATACAAGACTCCTAAATTTTCTGAACAGTTAACAAGTCTTAGTGTGTAGAAGTTTGAGTGCTCCTTCATCTAGTTCTGTGGCTTCAACTTTAAACACATGTCTTTGTTGTTTCAAGATGAAATCTAGGAGAGTTGCACCCAAAGACACAGGAGTTGACATGGCCAAGTGTATGGTGTGTTTTTACAAGCTGAGCTGTGCTGCCTGCTGATAGTGGGACTTGCTGGAGGTACATTTCACAAATGACAATGGACTACATTCGTGCCTTTGATGTGGAGCTGGATCGGCCAGTCTTTTATGCTGGGGATATGCTCACAGGCCATGTCTATGTGGAGGTTGAGGAGAATATGCGTTTGCAGAGTAAGTATGTCAGATGCATGAAAGTAATAAAAAGTGTTTGTGTTTTTTTTAAAATGTATAATTAATAAAGCTTAAACATGATTAAAGTATTTTCAAAAATAATTATGAATGACATAGGGAAATAAAAGTAATGATTAAAAAATATTTTGTTAGCTGTGCTGTACAGTCATATTAAAACTAACAATACTTTCCTTCCATCCTCCCATCCCCACCAGAGGTAAAAAAAATATCCAAAGACATGCCCTTCCTGAAATCCACCAAAAAGCACTATTGTTACAAAAACAGGCAAAAAAAAATATTTTTTTAAAAAACTGTAGAGAAATGTATAATGCTTCAGCTATCAATATTTATTCACTAAAAGACATACAAATAAATTTTGAAAATAATAAAAGAATTTAATTTTAATGTTAAGACAAAATAAAAATTGTAAAAAACATTCATATTTGAAATAAAATATTCATATTAGAATGAATAGATTTAATACATATATTTACCAAAACTATTCTGACAAATAAAAGAAAGGAAAAGAAAAAGAATGGTCAATAGTCCCTCATAAAAATGAAACTAGCAGTTAATCTTTGCCTCAGCTGCCAGGCCTTCTTTTATTTATAGATGAAAAGTCAATTATTTTTTTTGTAAGCTCATACTGTGTGGTTTAAAATACCTCCAACTCCAAATGAAGAGACACTCTTCTAATGGCTTAATTTATTATAACTTGACAGTAGGCACGTATTTCCCATCTCATTATTATGGTATTTGTTAACAAGTATTGTGAGATTTCTACCTGGATTTTCAGTGGCTTGGCAGTATATAAACATTACTTTATAATTTTCAATTTTCTTAATAGGATTTATTGATGATTCTATTTATAACTTTAATTTCAAGAAAATTGATGTTCTTTCTAATCCAAAGAAATTATTGTTAGCAATTGTTTTAAAGCATTTTAATTTGTAATTTAAATAATAGCCTAACTTCTTGTTTTGCAGATATTAAGGTCTTTCTTCGGGGTAAGGCTCATGCAGAATGGAAAATAACTAGAGCAGGGGAGAGAAGAACAATGAAACAAGATGAGCATTATCTTGATGAGAGGATGATGATCTGGGGCAAAGGTAAAATTTAGGAATTGACATACAAAATCATTTTTATTTAAATAATTTCGTGGTGATTATTTGTTTTCGTGTAACATCATTTGATCAAATTTTAACTGGTAAAATGTATTTTATTAATATATAATTTCTAAAAACTTTTAAAAGTGCAAAAGGTTTTAAAATGTTATTCTGTGAGTCTATAGCAGACTGCATTGTAACACCATAGACTCTTGTTAACAAAAGCAAACAAAGCTATACTGCTAATGTTAAAGGAATGTTTAATTTTATATTCTTAAACCAGTCAGACTTAGCAAAATAAAAATAACCTAACTTAATTTCACTATTCAACAACAAATATTCTGTTTTAAGTAATGATGAATACATCTAGATGTTATTTATAATTTACTTCACTTTAACCTTCAATATTTTCAATAGCCTATTTGTACATAAAAGTAGTAAAAACAAGAATTTTTTTTCTATCAACAGAGGAAAGTGATTCTCACCAAGGGATACCTATTTTAAGCAGGGGACGCCATAGATATCCTTTCCACTTTCAACTTCCTGAAACTGTTCTTCCATGTTCATTTGAGAGCAAGATAGGAAATATTCGTTATTATGTACGTGTGAACCTGAACATTCCCTATGCTTCATGCCCCCAGTGCATTCGCTATTTCACCATCATTGGACCTCAGATAGATTGTGTGGATGAAAGATTTTTGGTAAGTTATATAACCCAATTATATATTATATACCCCAAGTTATATACCCAATTATATATTATATAACCCAAGTTATATACCCCAATTATATATTATATAACCCAAGTTATATACCCCAATTATATATTATATAACCCAAGTTATATACCCCAATTATATATTATTTAACCCAAGTTATATACCCCAATTATATATTATATAACCCAAGTTATATACCCCAATTATATATTATATAACCCAAGTTATATACCCCAATTATATATTATATAACCAAAGTTATATACCCCAATTATATATTATTTAACCCAAGTTATATAACCCAATTAAATACAAACAGCAGCATGAAGTAATGAAAAAAAAGCGATTAAAATGTGGAGACATGTGCACAGCTGTTGTTAAAAAATGAGGAAGAGACTGGGCAGAAAAAAACATTAAAATTTATTTTTTTAAAAAATTTGTTCCCGCTGGGGCTTGAACCCAAGACTTTGCGCTTGCAAGGCAGACATGATAACCAGTACACTACGAATCACATGTATTATGTTATTATGTGAAGGAACAATGCAACTTAGCGCAAGAAATGTTTTTGCGCCCCTTTTTTATCTTCCTTTCATCCCACAACGCTTGCCAACAGTGATCGGTCGACCTCAGCGAGGGTCATTCGTCATGCTCATTTGCACATGGTCATTTGGTGAAATACATATATAGATTCTTGTATCAAAACTGTTATAATTTTTTCATATTTAGTTTGATGACCGGTAAATTTACATAGAATAATAAAATGACCAAAGCCTTTTTTATAAGACTCATAGCGTGTAACACATTAAGTCCTTATGGACTTCCCTGTATTAAATATTCAGCCCTTTAAATAAAACTTTAGATTTATTAGATTCATGTCAAATGTATGTAATAAATAGACCTGATGTTATGAACCAAATATCTTTACACAGACACCAGTTTCTGCTGTAGCCAAAAGGAACTCATGCAGTCTTTGTTGTGGTAAAGGGCCACTACTTCTGAGAGCCACCCTTAGAAAGAACTTCTTATGTTTGTGGAGAGCAGATCGTGTTAAAAGCAGAGGTTCAAAATGGCAGTGATTCTGAAGTTTGGGTTCTCTGTAAAGTCATACAGGTTACATTTTCTTTATTTTATATCATTAAAAAAAATTTTTGAATATTTTTTAAAAAAATGTACCAATTATCATTTTTAAAAATATTTTGCATAGCTAAATTTCAATGGATTAGGGACAACCAATGTTCCCTTTACACTGCGCAGACACACAGATATCTGAACGCGCTGTGCAGCAGTTGAGAATTACCGCTCAGGACATTTATAAAAAACATTATTTAAAAAAAAATTGATGCTGTGCAACTTTGCACACATGTTTTTTTACTTTCCACATGGATCGACAAACCTCAGAGGGAACATGGGAACATTAGAGACACACCTTAAGAATAAATTTTAGAATATTGCAATTTTGTAATACCTATTGTATTTATCTTTTAGGATTCACAATTTTCATTGGCACTTAACTAGTTTTCATTCACCATTTTTGTGTCACAGATCTGCAAAATTTAACACAACTCATTAACTTTACAGTCAGTTGCATCATCATTATTTTAAAATTTTTATGAGGGCAATTTAAAACAGCAGCCAAGAATTAGTATGCTTTAGTTATAATACTAATAAACCTTACTTTACATAGTCACTAGGCAATACTTTACTTTATTATGAATATTTTTAATGTAAGCCATCCTACGGTAATGGTTAAGCTAAATTTTAAATGCAATAATCAATAAATGTTTTAGCAGCATGATTTTGGGCATATTTTGGGCATATTACGGGTCAAAATTTAGAGATAAGCATTGATTGGAATTTTTGTTGAGCCATATCAAACATCTGTGATTCATGAAACTAACTCAGTGAATTTTTTAAGGTATTACAGCAATTAGGTTTCATTTATTGGGTTTATTTATCTCAATTTTACATATCATTTAAGAGAAAAATTATGACCTTTTAAAATATTCTTTTTCACAATAACAAATTGCTCATTTCAAACTCCTGTTATGTTTTAGTAAATGATTTTTTTATTTTTTTTTGATGCTCAGTGTTACAAAGCACATTCTCAAACGATTTATTTGAATTCTTCAGATTCTATATCTTCCTTTACCTTAACAAGTTTTAAAAACTTTTTAAAACTCTCAAAGTTTAGTCAACATGATAAATGAGATTAATTCAACACCAACATTAGAAATAGAAGAATGATTTGGTGAATCCAAAAAAACACAATTTTTATGACTTTCATAATTTAAGTGCATACATAAGATAGAGAATCTTTTTTTAAAAATCTCAATGAAAATGAGTTTGACCAAAATTATTTGTATACTTTGTGAATCCATGACAATGAAGTCTTCAATTTCTATATCTTTCAGTATGTCGAATTCTTCATTAACAAGGGTGTCCTGGGTTTGTCTAAAGAAGTTCGCCACACGGTGTTTGAGGCTGAGAGTGAAAAGGTTCCACCCCATGACAGCTCACACCTTGATGAACTCATGCCAAAACTCGTTCTTCCCATCATGCCTCCTACTATGGTGGAAGTTTGTGGTCTTGTGCAGATTTACTACACTTTAAAGGTATGGAAAACCTGCCTGGCTGCACTCTGAAATTTAAATGATTCAAATTTTATTATTAAGTACTGCTTGAGTTTAAGTCTAATGAAATGTGTACCAATTATCTACTTAAATATGGAATGAATGTAGATGGACATAAAGAAGAAATAGCAATAATAATTTTAGCTCTGGGGAATAAAAAAAAAGAAATTGTAAAAATGGCTAAAGTATTAATGATAAATCAAAGCAGTTTATTGAAACATTAAACAAAAAATCATATTTTAAAAAAAAACTGGTGTTACATGAAAATGAAAAATTAAGAGAGGTAATAAACAAAGGGGGACCTCATATTTTAATAAATTTGTATGACTCATCAACTCATTACCGTAAAATTTTAGGTTTTTGTTGCAAATTTTTCATCACAATTTAATTTAAGAGATGAGAGTATAATATAATATCTAATTTTATTAAATAACAAGAATCAGAACAAGGCTTATATCAAGTCTGTGTATTAATTTTAATTCCAATTGTGTGGTTTATTAAATGTAGATGACAAGATGATTGTGTCTCTATGAAATAATAAAAAAATATATGATGTATAATAAAAGAGGGGTGCTGTGGTCTAAGTGATAGCGCGCTAGCTGTAACGTGAGGACCCCGGCATCACTGATGACCAGCAGTCTATAAACGACATACTGAAAACAGGAATAATTGATAAAGAGGCCAAAAGACTGAAGATTGACATTGCATGCCTTCAGGAGACTAGGCTCCCAGACAGCGGCTGACTAAAAGAAACAAATTACACCTTCTTCTGGCAAGGCAGACCTGCTGACGAACCAAGACAGCATGATGTAGGTTTGACAGTTAAGAACACCCTCCTACCATCCATTGAATCCCCATCATCAGGCACGGAGTGCATCATCACTCTAAGACTCAGAACAGCTGCGGGCCCAGCAATCATTCTTAGTGTGTACGCCTCTGTTCAACCCCGGAAGAGAAGGACCAATACTATGGAGCTTTAAACCAGGCAATAGCCAGCATCCACAAAGATGAGACAATCTATCTCCTAGAAGATTTCAATGCTAGAGTGGGGAGCGACCACGAAGCCTGGCCCACATGCCTTGGTCTCATTGGAAGGTGAAAGATAAAGGAGAATGGAGATACACCAAGTATTATGGAGACACCCTCGATCATGCCAATGGCACCAGCTGGACCTCATCATCACAAGACACAAGTGGATAGCGTCCTACTCACCCGCAGTTATCATAGTGCCAACTGCAACACAGATCACTCCCTTGTGGCCAGCAAGGTACGAATAATGAGGAAAAACTTGTTCCACACCAAGAAAAAGGGATGTCTACGCATCAACACCTTCTGCATGAAAGACCCTGTGAAAATGCAGCTGTTCACTGACAAAGTGCATGAAGGTCTCTCAAAGACGTCCCCATGCGTTACCATTGACTCCAAATGGACACATATCAGAGACATGATCTATACATCAGCATTAAATGCCTTTGGCAAAAAAATCTCACAAAACAGAAGAAACCTGTCACTGAAGCCAAAAGGAAAGCTCAAATGGCTTACAAGGAAAAGCCTACACCTGACAAGCTGAATGCCTTAAAAACAGCCAAGTCGATAGCCCAAAAAGTTGCACGTAAATGTGCCAATAACTACTGGCTTAACTTCTGCTCTAGCATACAATCAGCTGCAGACAGGGGCAATGCCAAAGTCATGTACGAAAATATCAAAAAAGCAACTGGCCCCTTGACGTCCAAAGTTTCCCCCCGTAAAGTCCAAAAGTGGAGAAATTATCCAAGACCAGGCAGCACAGCTAAAGCTGTGGTTTGAGGATTATCTGGAACTGTATTCAACAGTCACCACAGTCTCCAGCACCGCTCTAGATGACATCTCCGATATGCCACTCATGGAAGAACTTGATGTCGTGCTCACACAGGAAGAGCTGAGCAAAGCAATTGACAGCCTAGCATGTGGAAAAGCTCCTGGGAATGATGGCATACCACCGGAAGCTCTAAAGAGTGGCCAGACAGCTTTACTACAGCCATTGCATGAGCTTCTGTCCCTCTGCTGGGAACAGAGCTACATCCCCCAGGACCTAAAGGATGCAAATATAGTGACACTATGTAAGAACAAGGGCGATAGAAGTGATTGTAATAACTATCTCTGCATCTCACTCCTTAGTATTGTAGGAAAGGCCTTTGCCCGTGTCATATGGCAGCTCCAGGAAAAATGCAGAGAGCACCAGATGCCACTATACATTGCCTATGTTGATATTACAAAAGCCTTTAATTTGGTCAGTCACAACGGGCTATTTCAAATCATGGGAAAAATTGGCTGTCCCCAACACCTACTCGCCATCATCAGAGAGCTACGTCAGAAGCCTTTCCAGTCAGCAGCCTTTCCAGTCAGCAGTGGAGTTAAATAAGGTTGTGTACTCGCACCAACACTGTTCGCAATATTCTTCTCTTTACTGCTTTGATATGCATTCAATGATAGCAGTGATGGAATCTGGTTACACACCAGGGCTGATGAAGGACTTTTCAACACTGGCCGCCTCTGAACCAAAAGCAAAACGTCAGATGCCCTAATTCATGAGCTACTCTTTGCGGATGATGCGGCACTGATATCACACACAGAAACTGGTTTGCAACAACTCTTGTCAAGCTTCTCCAATGCCTGCAAAGAATTTGGTCTGCAAATCAGCTTGAAAAAGACAAACGTCATTGTCCAATACACACGTTCTACTCCTACCAACAATACCAACAATGAAAACTTGGAGGTTGTGGACAGCTTCACCTACTTGGGGTCCAAAGTCTCCAATACATTGTCCATCGAGGAAGAAATAAATAGTAGAATTGGCAAGGTAGCTGCCATAGTGGCTAAACTAAATAAACGGGTCTGGCAAAACACCAATCTTACGGAGAAAACAAAACTATGTGTCTATCGAGCCTGCGTCATCAGTATGCTGCTATTCGGGAGCGAGGCACGGACCACTTGTACATCCCATGAGTGCAAGCTTAATAGCTTCCACTTGAGGTGCCTGCGTTGCATCCTTGGCATTAAATTGCAGGACAAAGTGCAAAATAGTGAGGTACTCATGCGTGCCAATAACCAAAGCATGTTATCAATCCTTAGTGAAATACGCCTGTGATGGCTAGGACATGTAAAAAGAATGAGCCCTGGACGCATCCCCTAGGACCTCCTATATGGAGAACTGGCATCGGGAAAGAGGAAGACAGGTTGCCCATGTCTGTGATTTAAAGATGTCTGCCAAAGGGACATGAAAGCAGCCAGAATAAGCACAAGTCACTGGGAAGGTAAAGCAGAAGACCAATCTACATGGCGCACAGTTGTCAAAGAGGGCGTAAAGGTAGCCGAGGAGCAATGGATGGAGGAAGCTACAGACAGAAGAGCTGGGAGAAAGGCATTTGGAAGCACAGAACTTGTGTGCAAAAGCTGTGGTAAAGACTGTCACTCAAGGATAGGACTGCAAAGCCACATGAGGATATGCAACACAGCCCAACAGTGATTCTACATTCACCATCGTCTTGCGAGACGGAAGGATGGTGATACATAAATTATTTTTTTTCATGATCTTGACATTTTAAAATTAGTGCATCAAATTGAAATTCAATGAAATTAAAATTTTAATGAAAAACTTGTTAGTAAAGCTAGTCATGAATTTCTTCAAGCTTTACCTTGAGACCTCAAAGGGCAAAGGAGATGCTGCAGAGATCAGCTTACCCATCACCATAGCAACAGTACCTTTCAGGGCACCAAATGGACCTATGCCAGAAATACATTATGGTAAGATCCATTTCTTACAACTTCTGAAGCATGAATGAAAATAAATTTACTGAATGATCAGTTAAGCAGAATCTATGTCACATCATTTGCCTCATATTGCTGTTAAACAATGATCAAAACAATGGAGAGCTTGACATCTGTGATAACAAATTTAATAATCTTATTCAATTTAATTCCCACTTAATCACAATTTCTTGATTTGTTTGACAAATATTATGTTGAATAGTTTTTTTACACACTCCTTTGAAAAGACGTAGTCACCACTAACCCACCACCCAAACAATACATACTCCATAGAGATTGCATTGCTGCACCTGTGCCTAAGATATTTCACAATACATACTCCTTAGAGATTGCATTGCTGCACCTGTGCCTAAGATATTTCACAATACATACTCCATAGAGATTGCATTGCTGCACCTGTGCCTAAGATATTTCACAATACATACTCCATAGAGATTGCATTGCTGCACCTGTGCCTAAGATATTTCTCTAGTGCAGAGTATCTTACCAGAGATAAAACCAACCCATTTGTTGAAATATCCACTGAGTTGTAGCTGCCTTAAAAAAAAATCCCCTGTTAAAGCCATTTCAATAGAATCAGTTAATGTTGATTTATGAATTTTTTCACACATTGACATTGCACAATTTTACCCCCTTAGCTTAAATTAAATAATTACAATATATTATAAAATTGTTGTGTGTGGGCTGGGTGGATGTTTGAAATTGAGAAGGGAGATAAAGCTGTGCCAAAGGGTAAGAATCCCTTACCTAGAAAATTTATTACAATCAACTGGCCTTGCCCCATTGTCAACCATTTTTCTTTCCATTCCACTTGGCAGGGTAGCCTGTCTTGACTCCTGTTGTGTCATTACCATATTTATTTTCACAACTGTGAATGTAACTATACTGTACTCCAATTCTTCCTTTCAGTGACATCCTGTAAATTGTTAAAGAGTATTTTGAACTTTCTGTCAGTAATAAATCTGGTGCCAGAGATGTTATGGCATGCAGTAAAAAATATTTAACCTTTTAAAAATGATATTTAAAATATATTACTAATATAGTGTAGCACAATGCATTTTTTTTATATTAATGTTTCCATATGCAAACACTACATTGATTAAACTTCCATCATCATCACAAAAATGTGACATCTCCCCATAGATGAGTGATGTCATTTGTGCATGCCCCCTCACTGTCTTCATTTCTTAACTTAATAATTCTTCTAGAAATAAATAAAACATGAAAATGAAGCCCCACCTTTTGCATTAGCCATGGTCTTTCCCGTGTCCTTTTTTATTGAAAATCTTAAAGCTAGGGGGATTTTATTTTTATTTTTTTTAAATCAAAGGAAAATTTTTTACAAAAGGGTTTTAGATTTCCCTTTAACTCAGAACTGTCTAATCATACATTTTTGGTATGTCTCAGAAATGGCAGCCCCAAATGTTGAAGGTGGTATGTATATTAGTCCAGAGTTCCAGTTAGGCCAGGTGTACATGGGCGATGAGGTGGACTCAGAGACAGATCAGACCATTCTGTACAGACCTGCCTATGTCTGCGTGTCTGGAGACAGCTCATCACAAACCAGGACAGATGCTCATTTGTTACAGGTATGGTAAAGTTTACTGGTCTGATCATTGTCTACCTAATAAATCAGGTATCTTATCTGTTTTAGCTACTCTATCTTCTTAAATAACTTTTCTCTCGCACCTTTGTCTTTCCATTGCTCACAGTAGTTTCCTTTCTATTTCATAAATTTATAACACACAAGTTTTAATTCTATTTCATAGATTGTCAATTTTCTAGAAAATTAATGAAAGTCATAACCAAATGTCAATGACATTCTCTTTTTAAAAAAATGTTACAAAAATATTGTGTCAATTAATTAATTTACTAATCATTTTCTGAACTGAACTTTTTAAAACATAATTCAGAATATTATTAGCTCTTCTGTTTGAAATGAGAACCCATTCTAATTCATTGAATGCAGATATAATACTACTGTGGTTAAAATGCATGAGCCCTCGGCGGGCGTATCAAGAATCACTGGTTTGAGTCTCTGTGAAAGCAGAGATTTGTTCCCATGGCAACGGGTGTCCGTGAGTCAAGCCAGAGATTTGTTCCCATGGCAACGGGTGTCCGTGAGTCAAGCAGAGATTTGTTCCCATGGCTAAGGGTGTCCGTGAGTCAAGCAGAAATTTGTTCCCATGGCTAAGGGTGTCCATGAGTCAAGCCAGAGATTTGTTCCCATGGCCAATGGTGTCCGTGAGTCAAGCAGAGATTTGTTCCCATGGCTAAGGGTGTCCGTGAGTCAAGCCAGATATTTGTTCCCATGGCTAAGGGTAACCGTGAGTCAAGCCAGATATTTGTTCCCATGGCAACGGGTGTCCGTGAGTCAAGCAGAGATTTGTTCCCATGGCTAAAGGTGTCCGTGAGTCAAGCAGAGATTTGTTCCCATGGCTAAGGGTGTCCATGAGTCAAGCCAGATATTTGTTCCCATGGCTAAGGGTAACCGTGAGTCAAGCCAGATATTTGTTCCCATGGCAACGGGTGTCCGTGAGTCAAGCAGAGATTTGTTCCCATGGCTAAGGGTGTCCGTGAGTCAAGCAGAGATTTGTTCCCATGGCTAAGGGTGTCCGTGAGTCAAGCCAGAGATTTGTTCCCATGGCCAATGGTGTCCGTGAGTCAAGCAGAGATTTGTTCCCATGGCCAATGGTGTCCGTGAGTCAAGCAGAGATTTGTTCCCATGGCTAAGGGTGTCCGTGAGTCAAGCCAGAGATTTGTTCCCATGGCCAATGGTGTCCGTGAGTCAAGCAGAGATTTGTTCCCATGGCTAAGGGTGTCCGTGAGTCAAGCCAGAGATTTGTTCCCATGGCCAATGGTGTCCGTGAGTCAAGCAGAGATTTGTTCCCATGGCCAATGGTGTCCGTGAGTCAAGCAGATATTTGTTCCCATGGCCAATGGTGTCCGTGAGTCAAGCAGAGATTTGTTCCCATGGCTAAGGGTGTCCGTGAGTCAAGCAGAGATTTGTTCCCATGGCTAAGGGTGTCCGTGAGTCAAGCAGAGATTTGTTCCCATGGCTAAGGGTGTCCGTGAGTCAAGCAGAGATTTGTTCCCATGGCTAAGGGTGTCCGTGAGTCAAGCCAGAGATTTGTTCCCATGGCTAAGGGTGTCCGTGAGTCAAGCAGAGATTTGTTCCCATGGCTAAGGGTGTCCGTGAGTCAAGCCAGAGATTTTTTCCCATGGCCAAGGGTAACCGTGAGTCAAGCCAGAGATTTGTTCCCATGGCCAAGGGTAACCGTGAGTCAAGCCAGAGATTTGTTCCCATGACTGAGGGTGTCCGTGAGTCAAGCCAGAGATTTGTTCCCATGGCTAAGGGTGTCCGTGAGTCAACCCAGAGATTTGTTCCCATGGCTAAGGGTGTCCGTGAGTCAAGCCAGAGATTTGTTCCCATGGCTAAGGGTGTCTGTGAGTCAAACCAGAGATTTGTTCCCATGGCTAAGGGTGTCCGTGAGTCAAGCCAGAGATTTGTTCCCATGGCTAAGGGTGTCCGTGAGTCAACCCAGAGATTTGTTCCCATGGCTAAGGGTGTCCGTGAGTCAAGCCAGAGATTTGTTCCCATGGCTAAGGGTGTCTGTGAGTCAAACCAGAGATTTGTTCCCATGGCTAAAGGTGTCCGTGGATCTACCCAGATATTTTTTCCCATGGCTAAGGATGTCAGTGAGTCAACCTAGCTCTAATTGGTACCTGATACTAGTTAGGAAACAAGGGGCAAAACAATCAAATATATAACGATAATGAAAATAAATTCCTAAAAACCTTTTAAAAAAAGCAAAGCTTCTGTTCCAGATAAATTGTCAGCAAGGCTCCTAAAAAGGCGAAACAAAAAAATGTCCACAACCTTAGAGTCTAGTCCTAAACTACATCAGCCTACGCCCTACTAGCTCACACTACTGAACAGGGCGCTCTTGCCTCTCTCTTCTCTCACTCTGTCCTGCAAAGTTCTCCCCTTAAATGTAAGTCTCCTCTGCAGGTGTTTGATTCTAGTCTACTACCATTTGATTAATCCTTGACCTTAATTTCCTCCTACTCATTCTTTTCCTTGTGTTTGTTCATGACTCACCTTACAAGCTAAACTAATAAATAACTCACTCCATGTACCATGCACAGTCCCTCATTGTCTCCTAGTCATTCCGTTCCTTTGGTTTTCCATGGGTCCGCTTACAACCAATGCAACTATCTCGCTCACCTTATGTCCAAATCCCAAACATGAATGGCCATCCACCTAACTTGATACTTTGTAGGCGTAGGTGTTTTCCACAAGGATTTCCCCTGACTGTGGGTGACTCAGCATTTCTTAACTAACTGACTTTATGCCAAATAGTGTCTCTGGACCACCCAACAATGGTGTGGGAGAGGGAGGGGAGGTGTAATTTCTAAGTTGAAAGGGGCTTGTTATACTGTAAATACCCTAAGTTCTTGGACAACTTGTTTACTGTAAGGACCCCATGTTCTGGGGCACACTGCCACAATAAGATAATATAAAATGTTTGACATCCAACTAGTCACATTATCTAAAAGTAAAAAATTTAATCTTTAAAACAAAATTCTTATCATTTATTTTTTCAAAAAGATGAAATAAAATAGTTAGGCAAAAAAAGGTTACCAAGTGATTTAGTAATATTTTAGAGCTAAAAATCTTACAGATCTAAAGTTGTATATAATTTATGAATGGGCTGATTCTAGGAGAAAGTTAATGTTAAGCTAAAAGAAATAGTCAATACTGACATACAAATTTATAAAATTATTTTGTTTTCAGGTGCCACCGCGTCAGGTGAGTCGGAGTCGTGAAAATATTAGAGGAAGCAGAGAAGGCTTAAACTTACAGGAAGCCATGTCCTCAGCACATGTTCAGCAGCAGATGAAAATGTTCCAGGTTCACAGCGACGAAGGGGGCAGCACTAGTGGTTGTAAACTTAAAAAGAACATTGTTGAAGACAAATTCTTAAAGGAGATCACAGCGAAAATTGCAAACAGGCAACTGCAGGATCAAAATGGCGAGGGTGGGTCAAAAGATGGGACCGATTCAGGTCAGGGGTCATCTCAATTGTCAACAATTGAGGCTCATGTTGAGTTGATGAGGAAGCAAAAGAAATCCAATGAAAATGTGCACAAAGCTCTTGTGAATGAGCTACGCAAGCATCTCTCTGAAGGAGATGAAGGCGTTGAAATAGAAAAAGTTCCACGAGGTCTGAAGAAGCCCACGGGGACAAAGAAAGTTTCTGATGTTTCCACTGTAAATGACCCAAGCAAGCGTATAAAAACTGAAATGGGCAAAGAATATGTGCCTGAAAATGAACCCAGCACATCACAAGCTCATGACGTGGGGATAATTCTTAAATCAGACAGCCCCAGACGTGCTCAAAATGTGCCAACTGTGCAGACGTTCACTAAAATCTATCCCAAAACTGACATTTTTCCACCCGAAGGAGACGAAACAGAAGTAGAATACTCTGAACACTCTGCTCTGCTTACAGGCACTACAAATAACATTCAAACAGACAATGACAAAGTAAGTGAAAAGCAAGAGTTCTCAACTGCTCCTGGTAGGGACCGTTCTTTGGATTATGAGGTATCTATGCAACAATCAATAGATGAAATCCCCATTGATGACTTCCCAAGTCCTTTGGAACCTCCAGAAGTTGAAGATTTTGAATTAGATGAAATGAACAGACTGAGTAGTGAAAATGAACGTTCAGATATTTTTCTACACCTTCATGATGCATCTGATACTCATAGCATGCGAGTTTTTTCGCGGCTCTGCTGAACGAACTGTTAACACATTTATTCCTGCTGCGCTGGCTGCCACGGTCACAGCAGCAGCACCAGCAGCAGTTGAGCTCTCACCAGCCAAAAAACAACCAACAGTAGCACCGAAACCCAAGCATAAAGATCGTCACTCCTACCCTGCAGCACATCCTCTGTGTGAGTCTACTGAAGAAAGTTCTGGACTAATGGTCAGTGTTTCAGGTCGACCCAAGAGTGAAATGATGGAGCACCTGAGACAAGTACACTCTGGAGATGAAAGCATTGCATAATATTCATAATCATATATGTAAATGGGTTAGGTAAAATCACATGATAACCCCCTTTATATTTTTATGTTCGAATCGCTCCTGCTGGGCCAAAATATTTTAACAAAAGCAACTATTTAAATCGTAATCAATTAACCTGTTTGTTTTAGGTACCAAGAGTTTGACCTCTGCAGCTTTTTTGTAACTGTAACAATGATATTAGTTAAGTGATTTTCATTGACATCATCTTGTAACATAATTCATGATTAATGACTCTGCCACGTTTCCTTGGTGCTGACTATTCTAATTGGCTTTGTATGGTTTTCTTTAATAATTTTTGGGAGCATTACAAGAATTTTTTTAAAAAGAATGTAACATCTGTAACATATAGAAATGCATCCATCATGACAATATTTTCTATAGCACTTAATAAATGTATTCTTCAAGGAACAGCTACAACTAGTCATCTGTTTAATCTATATTTTATAATGTTTATGATTTTTGATGGTCTATAAGTATTTGAATGAGAAAGCTATTTCCTATTGTAATCTCTGGTCTGTTTTTTCCAAAAGCAAAATTTTAATACTAAATTCTTTCACAGATTCACTCTCCCTTTTCATTGACAAATTTTTTAAATTTGGATAATATTTTAAAAATTTGATTAAACAAAACAAAAAAAATTAAGAAAAGTGAGGGATAAACATTTAAAATAAGTACAACACACAGTTATATTAGTGGTCAGTTTTAAAACAGCACATTTAAGTGATAATTGTCTAATTTAATTTCTGTACAAAGTCATTTATATCCTGTGCATGTCTGCTTAGACAATTATTTAATTTTTTTTAAAAAACAACTGCTTCGTGTTAATTAGTAAAAAGTAGTTCAAAATCTGAGCTACAAATAGCATTAACTGTTTGGTGATGTAGTATATGAAACTGCTTTTTGTACCCGTACTGCCATATTTTGTAAAATATAACAATTGTTTAAAATGTACAGTTTCTAAGTATTGAAATGTCCACTCCCAATAATTTTGATTAGTTTATATTTATTTTGCAATTAAAAACATGTGTAATAGCTGTGCTTATGTTTTTTGAATGAATGCTAATGCTATCTTGATACAAGTAATGTATGAAATATTTGTGCAATCCTTTGGAAAAAAAACAACCCATTTGTTCTCTGCATTTGATGTCTGATTTGATAAAATAATGTTTTGGGTTTTTTCTAAAATATCTAATTCAATTGTGTAAGCAATGTTTATCTCTTTGTTTTCAATAAGCATTCTCTGAAAATACTAACATGTATAATAGCATTTATGTGGTGTTAATATTTTTCAGGAAATTCAAATTCTTTCTGTTGTGCAAATGAAAAAAAGAGAAAAAAAAGGGGTGCAACTAGAGCATACAAAATATTGATCAACAAACCCTGAGAAAGTATGACCACGTGTGTTTTTGTTGTGTCTGTGTCATCTTAGATATGAACTCTGATGAGAGTGTGTAAAGTTTTTTTACCACTCTTCAATATATTTGTGATTTAACATGATTAAATCCATCATATCTTTTTAGGCTTAAAATTAGTTTCTAATTCTGATGAGTGTTGATGTAACCTTTTGGTTCATTTTTATAAGACTTATCTGTGGAAACAATTGCAGGTTAACTTGTTTTATTCCTGATTATTGACAGAGATATTGTGTTACTTATTGATAATTTACTGTTATGATAGCTAATGCTATTTTCTAAATCTAAATGGCGTAGTTAACTGTTTTAGTATAAAAGATTAACTATTTTCACTGCAATTCATTATTCAAATCAGTTTTTAAAAAATTAAGTCCTGGTAGAAAGTAAGGGTGTACCGGATTTTGGCTCCGGAAAACCCGGAATCCAGCCATTTTGACAAATCCGGCTCCGGCTTTGGTTACGGCAGAATTTCACTTCATAATCCGGCCAAATTCGGCTGGCCTGTTGAGCCATAAAAAAAATATATATATATAATGGCTCCGGCGAATCTGGAATCCGGCCATTTTTACAAATTTGTATCCGGCTCCGGCCGGATTTAAAAAATTTGAATCCGATACATCCCTAGTAGAAAGTGTTAATGCTAATTGTACCAATATGTCAATCACAAAAAATAATGCATAAATTGCAAGGTACTATTTTTATAAAATTTTGTTTTAAAATACACTCTTATATCTGAAATGTTTTTAAGTTTTTAAAAAATTGCTTAAATTTTAATTGTGTCATGCCCTTGTATATTAATTATTTAAACCATTTGCCTTAAACTCCGAACCTCACTATTTTTTTTATAATCACCTAACCTATTTTACATGCTTCATCACATCATTAAATAAAAAAAGCTCCTCTCATATTGTTTACCATCAAGGAGATGGCTGAAAGCTTCACCATTGATAAATTAAAAAAAAAGTTTTTAAAAACGTTTTTGTGCATTTTGGTTGGCTAATTCAAAGAATAATAATTTTAAACTATTAATCTTTATGATCTTTAAAAAATATTTTTAAAAACTAAAGCATTATACTTGTATGATAGGATATTAAAATGTAATTTTACAAACCTAGCTAGAATTAAATAAATTATTCTTTCAAACAATGCATAAACCAGCAATTAAAAAAAAACACATCAGAAAGTTAAGGAAATTATTAATAAGGAGTATATATTACGGTTAATTTTTATTACACTAAAAATTTAATACTATTATAGTGGCCCTGATCATCTATCAGGAAAAAAATTAAATTAATAAAAACAAAATAAATTCATATTATTTACAATGTTTCCACTAATGTAAGTATCAACAAAATATTTTCATTTTAATTAGTTATTTTTTTAAAAAAACTTCACTTTCATCTAAATCTAAATTTTTTTTCTGGGGAAAAAAAACACTACTGTCCTTCCTCCCTTTCTCCCAACCCAATTTTGCTTGTATCAATATCAATCAATTTTTCTCATCATAGTATATTCATTTAAATTTAAATGTTAATTGTCATTAACAAAGTTTTATTGTTCAGATTTTGACTTATTTATGGGAACTTTGTTAGATTTTAAAAAAGTTTGTTTAAGTTTTCAAATTCATCTGATGCATCCCCTTTGGCTATTCTCTAATCATCAATAGCAATGACCATAATATGGTGAGATATAATACATTTTTATTCAAGGCAACTTCTATTGTAATGTGGTATATTAAGACTTTCATAAGATCAATCTTAGTATTCTCATTAATCCCTTATTATGATAAGCATTATGTTAATTTAAAAAAGAAAATATCTGCTTAATTTTTAATCCCTTCTAGAGATACTTCATAGCATTCTTTCAAGGGTTAAACTCTATTTTGTACAATTACTTTCATGTTTTAAATGAATAATTTTTCCCGTATTGTTATTTATACAAATAGATAGTGCAAAGTCATTGTAAATCTGCATCTTAATTTATTCTTGATGTGCTAGCATTAATTTCAAGTGACTAATACATTATTTGCTGCTCATATATAAGCATAGTAGCTCAAACAAATAATTTAAAAATTCCTGACATATACTTTGCATATTAGTTTACAATGTTTATTCAGACTTGTCTTAACATGTAGTGTATAGCTAACCTATTCATCTTCTGTATAAATCCTGTATTGTGTATTCTAATTGTTTTTATGATGTATTACAGAAAAAATGTCTTACATGTAGTTCTGTTTACGTGTATGATTTCTTGGATGCTAGCTAATTAAAGGAATAAAAAATAAAATCTTTTCTAATTGATTATTGTATGAAATAATAATTGTTTTATCTTGGTGTAATACATCAATTTTTAAACCATGGAAAAATAATTGCCTTTCATTTTGAAATGCTAGAGGTTCAAAGATAGTATTGAATTGTTAGTCTTAATGATCTCAGGACTTAACTTTATTGGTGTCAAAAACGCACATTTTGTTACTAAGCACAGGACACTCATAATTTTATTTAAAATTGAAAATGTGTAACTTTGTTAGATTTTCACAAATGTCATTTATTATACTTTAAAAATGAACTATTCTTGAAAAGACAAAGCAATTTTTGTAAAATACATATTTATTCTCCAAATCTTTCTGAGAACTAATGTGGTCTAACCTTCTTTTCTTGGAATTAGAATCTGTTTGTTAATCAAGAGCTTTTGATTTCTTTGTTTCTTGAATATCACACTTCCTATAGAAATGTTATTAAATGTGCTGATGATTGTATTAAATGTGATTAACAATTACATTAATGAGTCTACTACTTTACTGTAAAATTATTATTTTTTCCATTAATCTCTCTCATTGTACAAGCTCTCTTATAAAAGTGTCACATAACTTCACAGCCTCCGCATTTATCTTTTATAACTAAAGGTGAGTTTGATCTTCATATGAATTTATTGATGATTTTTTTCATACAATAAATCATTTTTATTATACAAATTATTTTTAATTGTCTATCATTTTATGAATGTCTTCTTTTTTTTCAAATACTTAAAATAAATGTTTTAAAATCTTTATATATTTAGAATCTAACACTTGTTCAGTATTTTTATAGCTTAAATTCGGGAAATGACATAGGTTCCCCAGTGGGCCCGACCCACCCTCCAAAATATAGGATAATATGCATATTTTTGTTTCTGGAAAATAAAGTATTTGTCTGGCAAGTTTTGAAAAGAGACATTAATTCATCTAAAAATCATAAAATTTTAAGAAAAATATTGTCAAGGGCCCTGGGACTAAAGTATTGGATGAGGTCCTATAATTTTTTAATATAAGTCATCTAGTTTTTGTGTTCCAAGTTTTGTTCAGATGCAATGTTTAAAATTCTTTTTATATAGCTGATATAAGAAAAAATAACAGTATGTCCCCTGGCACTAAAAGGTATTTTGTGTATCGTTCAAATCACCTCTAGAATCGATTCTGGGTGCTTAGTTTGGTTAAGATCAATCAGTACACATGGAAACGTCCGGTATATTTAAAAAAAAACACACACAAAAAAGAAAAGAAAATCAAATTCCCGTTTTTTTAAAAAGTGTGTGTGTGGGGGGGGGGTTTGCAGCGGAAAAGTCGAACTTCTCTCATTGATACATATACATAATTGCATGCTAAAATGTATCACTTTGTATATATAAACTATATAACATGAAGAGGAAACTGCTATTAAAATGTAGGATTTAATATAAGCATAACATTGTTTTTTTTAATCATATTTAAAAAAACAAATGTTACACTTTCTTTTAGATATTCAAATTGATTGTATCATTAAAATAGAGACTGAGATGATGTGAACTCTGATAACTTTTTCGCAAAATCCTTAATCTTTAATTACTACTGCAAGGGGAAACAAACCCCTTAGCACTTAGAGACATGTTTGTGTCCCCGTAGCCCAAGTGTAGTGGCACAATGTCCATTTACCCTTGTCAGTGCTCAGATATAATATTGAATTTAGTATTTTTTTAATACAAGTTTCATAAGAGCTTAGAAGAAAGAAAAAAAACATACAAAAGAATTTTTGTGTTTGATTCTCAGGTTTATAGAATGACAATTTTACTAAGATCAGCTGCATTTTAAAAAAAATGCAATGTTAAATGATTTGTTAAAGTGGTTTGATTTTAATGTAGCTGTTATTTTAGGCTATTATTGCTTCGCCAAAAACTAGCTGAATACAAGTGTTGCAGAGCACTAATTTGCAGAGCAGAAAAAGTCAAAATTAATTATTGAAGCGCGTAAAAATCCATAAAGCATTGTAGAGGTTATCGGTACTTCCAAGGGTTTTTATTTTCCAATGAGTTACGCCTACCGTGTAACTGCTCGTCCGCTATATGTCGCATGCCTTCAAATTAAATTGAAAATAAAAGGTCAATTTTGTAATGACGGGAACCCGAAAATATTAAAGATATAAAGCAACGCAAAAAAAAACAACAACAAAAAAAAACAAGAAATAATTTATCAGCATCTAAAACACAAAAGTGAATTTATTTTGATTACTATATTAAACATCATACTATAATTTATTGTTCATAAGATTTGCTGAAAAATCAGATGAGATGTATCTAAGCTCAGCGTCTCCAGCAATTGTAGATTTGAAAAGAAGTGTCGGGGTCTGAGACGGGTGTCATAGGGCTGGTGAAAAGTGTGTAGTACGTCAGCAGCCTCTGCACAAATTCCGTTTCATAATTGATAACAAAGAGACGAAGTTTGGCAGCAATCTAGAATATCATGGGAACAATCATTCCCAGAGGCGTCACTGGGAGGAGCTTTTGGGGGTGGGGACGGTGCGGATTGAACAGGGTGAAACCATCACAAGGGGTGACAAAATATAAAATTATGTCCCCCCACCCCACCCATTATTTGGCACTGACAGACTAGAAGGAGGTATGGGGTAAGTGTGAGGGTGTGAAACCATGAGCTACTCTCTACAGCAGGGGTCGGGAAACTTTTTGTCTGAGAGAGCCATATACACCACATACTCCGAAAAGTAATTCTGTGAGAACCATAAATATTTCTTAAAACTAAAAATTCAAGTAAATGTGTGAATTTTGTGTAATTTTTACACTAAAACTGAACAAAAAAACTTTTTAAAAGAAGAGGCCCAGCTGCAGCGAGGAATGTAGAATCTCGCATGAAAAAGCAGAAAATAATTTTTTAGTCACAAACTAAGTAGTCACACAGGGGGACTCAGAACTCTAAGTTTTATTGATATTTAATGTGATCGATTGTGGGATTTAATGTGAGATATAAAATTTGATCAACTAACACAAAAGTTCAGTGTGACTACTTAGTTTGTGACTAAAAAATTATTTTCTGCTTTTTCATGCGAGATTCTACATTCCTCACTGCAGCTGGGCCTCTTCTTTTAAAAAAGTTTTTTTGTTCATTTTATTTTTTACTATTACGCGTTAACAAAAAATTTTTTAAACTTAATTTCATTCATAAAGTCCTGTTAAATGTCTTGTTGGCTAATATCTAGAGACGAAATTTGTGAGGAAAATTTGACATTTTCTATAAATATAAACTTACACATTCTTAACTCCTTTTCATATGTGCGCTGATCCACTTAGGGGCCGTCCATAAATGACGTCACGCGATTTTTGCCGATTTTTGACCCCCTCCCCCCCCCCTCGTCACGCGTCGTCACAAAAACTTAGACCCCCACCTCTAAAAATACGTCACAAATCTTTGACACCCCAAAAAAAAACCACTTTATTTTCTATTTGAAAATAAGTATGTTTCAAATCACTTTTATTGTCATTTAAGTATTTATTTATTTATTTAGTGAAGATCTACATTGTAATATCGTAACCCGCGTGAAGCATTTTTTAAAAACGTATAACCGGCCTTCAGAAAACGAACTGTTTAACATCCTTAGATTATTTTATTTAAATTCATACAAATTAAAGCATTGACTATTAATAATCACGGTTAACGTCTTTCTTTAGAAAAAGAATTTATTTAAAAATAACATTTTAAAAATGTATTTTTAAAAAATCCCTCAATTGACTGACGGGCATCCCGTAAGAAATAGGTCGGCGAACAGAGGTAAATAACCTAATCTGGGGTCAAAAAGGGAATTCTTGCGGGTAAATGCAGACTCATTTGGGACATATAACATCAACTACAATCCACTAGATATATTAAAATACGTCATGTGTACGTGTACGCTTGGAACATATGCCCATTATTGAACCGGTTTCTTCCAGAAAATGCATTTTTTTTAAAATTTGACAAATATGTAGATTTCT
This sequence comes from Ampullaceana balthica, assembly GCA_944989445.1. Taxonomy (NCBI): domain Eukaryota; kingdom Metazoa; phylum Mollusca; class Gastropoda; family Lymnaeidae; genus Ampullaceana; species Ampullaceana balthica. The sequence goes on along the minus strand of CALYLW010000231.1, from coordinate 149,595 downwards.
TACCTACGTACTATACCAAGACACCTAAATCTAACCTACTTTCATTTATATTGACACGAGTGACAATAATCTTAATCCACATGACTTGTCTGTATCAAGTATCCTTTCTGTGATATTAAAAATTAATGCCTTTAAAAACTGAGCTACAGAAGAAAAGTTGTTTTGTGCTCCTCTCGAATTGCGATGTCAAGAATTTGATGCATTCAATAAAGTTAATGAATAGTTGACTAATTTTAAATGGGCTCATTTACATTTATATCTAGAACAGTGCTTCTCAAACTTTTTTTTTAGTATGGCGGACCGGCAGGAATTTTTTCCAGTGCACCAGGGACCGGTGCACTATTTTCCCTGCACTGACAATTGTTAGGTCCTTTTTTTTGAGAACATCTGCGGACCGGCAGCGGATGGCCCACGGACCACCACTTTGAGAAGCACTGATCTAGAAGACTAGAATGGACAGGGGCGTTTGACCAAAAACCAATCGAACAATTACATCAAACTTAAAACGTTTTTAATTCTATCAAATAGATTCCCTCCCACCCTCCCCTTTTAAAGAAAAAGGATATTCCGTGTCGTTTTGACTAAAAATATACACACATAATCCTATTCAGATCATTTTTAGACACTTGTCATGCTTGTAAAACTCACCAGTAGCATTTTCGGTGGGTGGGGGGGGCTAACGACGCTCCCCAAAATCACCGAGTCATGTGAGCAGGACCTAGAGTTTGGGGGTTGGGGGCGGGGGTAACGCACACATAAACTTGTATATTTTGGCAACAAAATCGACGACTCCTGCCATGAGAGAACCAAACGGAGCTGCAGTTACATCACATGCTTTGATGTCAACATCAAACGACGCAGTGTAACAATTTCATACGTTATCTTGTGGATTCTCAAACTTAAGGATTATAATTAGATTTAATTTTCGTGTCTTGATAGCTTACGCCAACCAGCATCTGATGGCCTACCGACCGGCACATTGAGAAGCACTGATTTTTTTTAAAAGGAAAAAAAAGACATTAAATAAATTGTAAGCGACCAAATATTTGAGTGGAAGTTTTATTTAAAGTTACCCTATTCATGTGACGTCACATTTCTTCAACCCCCCTCCCTCCCCCTCGTCACACATCGTCACAAAAGTGTGACCCCCTCCCCCCTAGGTGCGTGACGTCATTTATGGACGGCCCCTTAGCAGAATTTTTTTTTCATAACACATGGATTGTCTATATAAGACATTCTAGGATTTTGCTTGTTCTATCTGAAATATTGTTTTATACACACTACACATATCATATACACAACACTACTATGCATCACGGGATGTGTGTCATTTTTGACAAAGCAAAGTTTTTGACTATAAATCCCTTATATATGAGACATAACTAAAAAGTATTTATCATGCTTAAACGTGACAAACTTTTACAGACTGAGATTGCCTTAAAAACCATTTGTTATGAAACGGAAAAAGTTGTGGTCACGGATGGTTGAACTTAACTCAGCGTGACGCGTAAAATGTCAACAAAAGCTTGCCGCTACATATAGAGATAAACTAAAAATGCATTTATTTAAATACGGTACATTCGATCGATCTGAAAATTTAATAGCTTTATCCTCCCTACAAGCCAAACCTACTGTGAAAATCGTGTTTAAGAGCGTTTTGAAAAGTTGACGACAGATCCGAAAGCTTTGAATTTGAATCCGGAATCCTTCTTGAGTTAATAGGATAGGGGCCTCAAAAATGACGGAAGCTTTTTTTGGTTCAAACAGCACTATAAAACAAAATCGATCCCAGCGCCACCTAACAGCACTATAAAATAAAATCGATCGCAGCGCCACCTAATAGCATTACATCCATACAGACAACGGGCATCAATATACATCAATGTACATAATTCCCGTTGTCTGTATGTATGTTTGTATGTAATTTTAATGCTGTTAGGTGGCGCGGCGATCGATTTTGTATAAAAATATCATATGACGTCATTTGTTTTAGCTTATATTTTAATTTTTGAAAAGGGAACGATGTAAAAATAGGATTTGATGATTTATAATTATTTTGAAATACTTTGTGTACATTTCAGCAAATTTAATATTTCGTATTTATCAAACTCGGATAAGTTACTTATTGTTTTCATTACACAATTTGTTTGTGTATTTTGTATTTTAAGCCTTTGTTTAGAACAGTGAACTTTCAAAGAGTTTTTAATCGAAAGTCTTCAGTGCGCAAAATAAAAATAAGCTTAATTCAATGCGCTTTAAATGGATTATGTTAAAACTAGTGTATCACCCGTCAAAAATGACGGACTTTTTCAAAATAAATACACATCAGATTAAAAAAATAACGTAATACAGAACTTTCATTTATTTTATTTATTTTTATTTGATTCATTTATTATCATATTGAACAATTTTTTGCGGAACGTTCGAAACGTGTTATTTTTGGTGCAACACTATTAAACAAAATCGATCTCAGCGCCACTTAACAGCATTACATTACATAACAACAATACATACAATGGGAATTATGTATATTGATAATCTATCCTTCAAGGAAGTGCATAAAGCTCTCCAGCATGGGCATTCTTTTAGCAACGGTTATCAAAAGCTTTATATTTTTTAATTCGGGCGTGGAATGGGTTGCCTGAACTAACCAGGAGAACCAACATAGGCCTAATCTCAACATTTAAAACTCTAATAAAAATGCAAGACAAGACCTAAACCATGGATATGCATGAAGTGCAATTATCTTCTTGACAGTAGAAACTTGTTCAATATGTAAGAGAAGATAATATATTAAATATTTGATTGGGATTGTGAATAGAAGATTTTCCATTAAATCAGACTTTTTTAAAGTAGAACTATGACCCTTAATCCAGGGGCGGATTAAGACTGCACGAGGCCCATGGCTACGATTCAAACTGGGGCCCGGTCCAGCCAACGTGTAGTTAAATAAAATGATTGCTAGCAGCTAATATAAGACTGTATAGATCTATTGTAAGGCAGAGTTTAATAAGACAAACAATTAAATAGAAGTCAATTTAATTAATATAAACTAACATGAATCAAGAATTCATTAAAATATTTATTATTATTTATTTCAACCTAGAACTGAACTTTTGTTTTCGAACTTTTCTCATGGCAAAGTTATCAATCAAGTCAGTAAAGCTAAGTAAGCTTACAAGTTCCTTTTCAATGCTCATTAGAGCATACTCATTCTTTGTTGTCCGGAGCAACTTTTAACTTAATTTTTTTTTATTCGTTAAAACTTTGAAAATGATCACTCTCCGCTGCAGTTTGATGTCATCATTGAAAGATAGATGTGAAGTGCGATGTGTACATTTGGAAAGGACTGTGTAAAATTTTTCTTTCAAAATCAGCAACATTTTTTAGCACGTGTTTTGAGTTTCGGATTGTGCTACTGCCTGTTCCTGACCCTAGGGCTGGACAATTACTTTTTTGAAGAGTTCTGAAAATTGGACTAATTCTGAAGGAAAGCAGTCTTCGAAATCATGTGAATAGTCTTCCATTAACGTCGCTGCTGCCCATCGAATGGCTGAGCTCAGTTAGTTTTGTAAGAAAGCCGAATTTCTCATGGATGTCTTTATATGCGTCTAACCAATGTTGGAGAGCTGAAGAGAGTTTGTCAATGATAATCCGAAATACCTCAACCTTGAATTTTTGTCTCGGAGAAAATACGGTTTCGGGTCCTAGCCCTTTATCAAACTTACACTTGCTCATTTTTTTATGGTATTGAAGATTGTTTATACTCTTTTTTTCCACGGACTTTTCCTTTTCTTTTTCTTCATAAGAATCAAATTCAGAACGTTTTTTAAAAGCAAACTCAAGGAGAGATTTCAACCAACTCATGGCCTGAATTCAAAGATTGTCCTTGCTCTTGAAGGGATACATTTATTTTCTGAAATCTTTCTAAAATTGTGTAACAATAGTAAAATAGTGACTTCCAGTTGTTCAAGTTCCCTTCGAAATCCTTCTGCTTCAAATAGACTTTCACGCGGCTGATTTTCGTCAGTTGCCAATTCTTCCAGTGCTGCAATAGTCTCATGATGTGATTTATAAACAGACCTTACAGCATCATGTCGGGCTGATCATCTTGTGTCAGACAAGGCTTTGTTAACAGGTAGCTCTTTCATGTGAGTTTGAAGTACTTGCCAACGATGAGTAGATGCAACAAGCCAGGTATAAAGATTTTGCAGAAGACAAAAAAATCTTGCCGCAGGACAATCTTCTTTTCCCAACCAAATTAAGGGAATGAGCTGTGCACGAGACATAATGAGCAACACTGCACTTCTCACGAAGGATAGCATGGACTCCGTTTTACTTCCCACTCAAATTTGCAACATTTTCGTATGACTGTCCACGGCAATCTTGAATTTGAATGTCATTTTCTTCCAAAAAATTAATAATAATTTTGTCAATTTCTGATCCATTATGGGAATTCATTGATATGAACTTAAGCTCAACAGGTCCAGATTGTGCCACATATTGGACGATCACTGTTAACTGGTCAACATGCATAATATCTGGCGTGATATCGATATCGAGAAGAACTTTGCAGATTTTATTTCAGCAACAATAGCAGACATTACCTTTTGACACATCTGTTCAATCAACTCTTCCCAGATAGTTGAGGAAATATATTACGTGTATGCACATCATTTACTCTATGTTGGCAGAGAGAAATGTGTCAAACTGACTCAGTAGTTCCAGCATTCCAAAGTATTTTACATTGCTCGTTGAACTAAATAGTTCATTCTTGCCATTGAATGCAAGGCAACGAATAAAAATAAATTATATAACGCTTACTATCCTTATAAGAACTTTTTTTCCAATATTGGATTTCCCTTTCACATTGCTCGACAATATTAGAGTCGATTTTAATGGATGATTTACGACCACTTAGTGCTGCCATGGCATCAAGATGTTGCATAGAGTTTTCATGACTCGAAAGCATTTCAAGAGCATGCTTCCAATCATTGAAGCCAGTTGTAAGCTCAGGGCTGGATTTAGACTTGATTGGGCCCTGAGGTATTTGAGCTTTTGAAGTCCGAAGATTCTATGTCCGTCCCAAATATGGAGAAAAAAATTCCGGTGGGCCCCCAAGAAGGCGGGGGCCATTAGCTATAGCAAACTTTGGATCATATTTTTAAAATTAATTTTGCAGCCATCTTTTAACAAAAATTATTAAGATGTTATGATCTGTCCATTTTAAAATTTAAGAATTATATAATAATGAAAACCGACAAAAAGTTGTCAAAAAGTCATGAGTGCTTGGTATTGATTGATTATTAAATCCACACTACACAATAAATAAATAAATAAATAAATAAATAAATACATTTTTACATCAGTGTCAACTGATGACCCCATCCACTCCTTGTCAATAAATTTCATGTCTTTCCCCATCTCTTCTATTTTGGTCATTGAAATAAACGGCCGGGCCCTTATAATGTAAAATATAAACTTGAACAGATAATTAAGAGAGCTTTATGAATACAAACTTGGGATAAAACCAGAATTATGGCACTTAAGATGTTAAAATATTTTTAAGAAGCTATGCACACAAAAAGATATTATTGAAAGGCTAGCTTATAATAATTTGCTTTTATGACATGTTAAAAATAACAACTAATATTGTCAAAAAAGCTTAAGTATCTGGACTCTCCACCTTCCCCTGGCATTTGAAAGGTTTGTAATGGCTATGAACTACTCTGGATAGCGAAGTCAATAGTGCGCTCGCCTCACAAGCTGAGGTGCGTGGGATCTAGCTCCCGTTAAACCACAATAACATATGTTGATGAATGACTATTGCTAGAAAGGTCCTCCGCTGACTTGGAGAGGAGATGGGCGCCGCCAAGTCTAACAAGCTCCGAGAAAGTTCTAACGGAAACATTACAACCCCCTACGACCAAGAGGTTATGGGACACACAAAATAATGACTCTGTCTGAACAATCTGGCGTTGAGCAAACATATTTGAAGAGACATACCAACTAACAACACATAACATGAGCACAAACAAGCTGTTGTTGTTATTAATGGAGAAACTCCACCGGTTGACAATAATGACGATGTGCAAAAATGACCAACTAAAACCATCCTAGCAGTCATTTAGGGATTATAAACTCGGATCTCAAATGGCATGATCTTATATTAGAGGGCAGGGTGGATTTAAAAAAATATAATTGTCAGAATGCTTCATGCAAAAATATAATCTCACATGGCAACGCCAATCTAGGTCAACGTATTTAATCTTGTAAATGAGAATGTAGAAGCGCCACATCCAAGCATATCGTGGAATAAATACTCTACTAGATAGTGTGACACCATTCATTTAAAGTATAAATACCCAGTTAATGAATACATCTTCTTGTTCCATATCCCTATTATTTGTTTCTGACATAATAGCACCTCCCCCCTAAATAACACGAGACGGCACATTTAAAACAGATAATTATAATTAAAAAGCCCAGGTTTAGATGTGTGCATTAGTAAGTTGTCACTTAACTCCAAAAGAGACCGTTTAAGATCAGCATTTATAATTAACATTTTTAATTTTTCTTTCCCCAATAAAACTTGGAACCAAACAGCTTCACCAGAATACACAAGTCATCGCTAGAAAGTGTAAAGATCCTTCAAATAAGCTCTAATTATTTGTAAGAGAAATTAACTCGATTATCTTTATATTAAAAAAACAACAAAACAATTAAATTAAAAAAAACGTAAAATTTGTAAAGGTGGTTCCTATGAAAATAACTTCAACGCAACTATAGAAGAAAACAGTAGAAAAGCAAGACAAAAATAATTAAATACATTAAAACATTTGGGTTTTAAATATAGAAAAGAAGCAGATTGTGAAAAGATGAAAAACTCTCTCTTTGTGTGTTTGAGGTGGATGGATGGATGGGTGGATGGATGGATGGATGGATAAAGAGAGAGAGGGGGGAGGTGGAGGGCGAAGAGACATTTAAGAGAAATTTAAAATTCCAAAGTGTATGATGTATTGTCGGGAAGCCCTATTTTTTTAAAAACTGTTAAGGTCATTACGTATCAGATGTCTCTCGCAAGGGAGACCAATCAGTGTCATCTTAATAGTACCGGCCCATTATATCAATGGCTGATTGCACCGATTTAACCGTGGAGCGATCTCTTTCATCACGACTTTCTTACACCGTACCATCCCACTCAGGCCACTCCGATACGCCTGGATGGATGTGCGGTAAAAAAAAACGTTGTCATGTCATACTAGTGTCATATTATGTTTTATGCGATATTAGACTATTAAAATAATTTTCTGATTTAGCATAAGATATGTTATTACGCTAGTATGGCATATATATGTGACATATATATTACTAGATACGACCCATGGCGAAAGCATACGCCGCAGACTTGCTCATAGACAGTGCAAAGAACGGGGGGGGGGAACGGACACAAAAGGCAGCACGAAGAAATGAAAATTAACGCTAGTGAATGTCAGGGGGGGGAGCGCCAACGCATTGTTGGTCTTTGGTCATGCGCACTGCGGTTGTTGTTACCTCCCACCCACCCCCCCACCCTGCACCACCCTACCTAGCCAACCATAAACTGTGATTGGTCGACCCTAGCTAGGGTCATTCGTCATGCTTATTTGCTCGCGTCTTGTGCTTGTCCTAATTTCTGGTCAATTATATATATAGATATATAGTAGATCTATATGACTATATGATGATGAGACTTAAATATGTTTTACTTTTCTTATAATCTTTCAAAAATGTTTTTCTTGCTTATACTTTTTTGTGTGAGACAGTTAAAAGAATTGAACTTCAGCGTCTACTTTTGATAGCTTAAATTATTTACCTTTTTTTCCCATAGGAAGCATTTTCCGTATAAATTGAAACTGTTGTATACTTAAAACCTTATGAGTTTACTTTAAAATTATTTTTAAAAATTGACATATTAACGGATGCCATAACCCTTACCACCACTGGCGCATCTTTCCCCCGAAAATCTGCTTAACAACGCCGACAAGATATACCACAATAAAATAGTTTTTAAAAATATATTTTAAAAAATCTCTGGATAGACAAGATGGAAGTATGACTAAAAATTAAATACTTTTATATGCAAAATCCCAATTTATAAATCCAAATATATATATATATTTTTTTGCAATATTCAATTGTTTTAACTGTAGGCAGGACTGGTGTTTGGGCACTGCAACCTATGCGGTTGCAGTGGGCCACGGGCTTTCATAGGCCCCGCCTATATTAATTTTGACTTATTATCCTTATTAATTCCTTATCCCTATACCCAAACAAGGCCCCGCGCAATCAGCTTCGCATAGTAAGCCGCATGGATCCCCGCTAGTGGTAAGACCGACCCTGATGGTAGGTATTTAAAAGCCGGATTTAAAGCTTTTTCATAGTGCTCTACCCTTGTTTAAACTTAACGACTGCTGTTTTTATGGCAATTAATTAATAGAAGTTTATCAAAGAAAGTCAAGGCAAGGCGCCACTTTTTTTTTAAAAGGGAAACCTGTTTTGCCAACTGCTAAGTAATTTTTGTTTTCATCAGTAGAGGCAGTGGCGACAAAAGTCTCTCTTCAAACTCTGCATTAATTTAATTTAAAAAATCCAATAAAATTTTTTTAAAAGTAAAACGTGCATGTTTAGTAATAGTTCATAGTAATATCACCCGTACACATTGTGTGTGTTGGTCTTGTCAGTGTGTATTGTACGTTATAAACTTATAAACCTTTTTAAACAATGTAAATTCTAAAACTTTAAAAAAAAAGATTTCCCTTTTATGTTACTTATTTCCATATCACTTTGATCACCGTCTATCCTGCTTGTATCTTTATTTTCAAACATAACTTACTTTAGCTGCAGCTGCTTGTTTATTTTTTAACCAAGTTTTTTCTTTGTTTATTCTAAACGATTTAGAAAAATGTCAGTTAACAATCTCTAAATTGCCGTTATACAACCAGTAATAATGAACAGCAATAGTTTCTGCCCAACATACTTTCCGCTTGAAGGAAACGTCGTTGTCGATTAGACCCAACATTTAGTGCCACGTTGTTCAGGCATGGAGCGAAAATGGATCTTAAGACCTGAGCCTAAAGTTGACCGTCAAACTATCAACACACTCTCGACGGGGCGGGGGCTCTGTAATGATAAGTGACAGTGAATGGCGGTAGATGAGCGTGTGGTTAAAGATGTTCGTGAGTAAAGATGTTTGTGAGGCTCCGTTAACCTGCATAGGTCAAATTGGTGTGATATTTATCTTACGTGAGAACGATAAAAGACACATGCCAAGTGTAAATAAAGCGGTATAATTTCAAATTTACGCTTTATAATAAATTCGCTGCTCTGCTTGGAAATGAGAACAAAACGACATTTAGGAATTTTTGGTCTTGTAACCTGCAGGTGGGAAATTCACGCATATTCAAGGTCATGTGCACAGTGTGGTGAGGGTGCAGTGGGTGGGATATGTCCCTTACAAATAGAGTTGCAGTGTACGCACTTAGATCTGACTCAAACGGCGGTAATTGACAAAGTGTTTGGGGTTCATATGTGCATTGTTGGTCTGATTACAGTTAGACCATGCTGAAGAGAAACAACATGCACCCGTCAGTAAACAACGTCATGACATTTACGAATTCCTGTAAGCGGAACACCAATTTACATCGTTGCCTCGCATGCAAACCTTTGTGCACAGCAATCATGTTCGGCGGATGTATCATTCCACTAGCTGGTGGTACTGCACTTCACAACATGGGTTAATCTGTCACTCGGACTTGTCGTACCGCTGTTATCTCGCAGCTATTGGAATCGATTTCGCCATTCCTGTCTTAAGTTACTGTTACAAAAATTAAAGCCCGTAAAAGAACCTCATTACACGACAAAATATTTATGTAACTTCAATAGTCCATGTCAAATATTAATTGTAATAGTTACATCTACTATATAAAGCTCAGTTGGTGTGTGTATGTGTGTATGTTTGTATGTTTCACTTTTCGAATCACAGTTACATAATAACGAAAAAACCAAATGACGGACGAGGACCAAATTTGTCATGACTGTTCCTTTTAAACCGCACATCATGGTTTTAGTATAGTTTTTGTAATTGTCCCTTTTGCCTGAAAGCCGTAAATTTAAAAAAAAATGTAGAGTCAAATAGAGAAAAATTAAATCTCATTTCCGTATGGAACAACTTTAGGTGGACGTTCAAAACGAGTTATTTTTAGTGCAGTATTTTTTTTCAAGACTTTATTTTGAGTGGTGAGCTTTCAAAAATCTTTTTTTGTCAAATTACGGTGCGCATCTTAAATTGAGCTGTGTTATATTATTTATAACTAGAATAAAATAAACTAAAATGATTATAATTTACCAGCAACAAAGCCCGTCCAAGGACGTTCCGCCACCGTTCGGTGGCATGTTGTAACTCCCCTTCAACAGCCGTCTCGACCGGCATACATGTGCATCACGTAAATAAAACAAACCCGTAAAAACAAAGTTTTTGACTATAAACCCCTTATATATGAGACATAACTAACAGTATTGATTATTTTCAAACATTTACAGACTGAATCTGTCTTAACTCAAGTTTGCTTCATAACCCTAGGGGGGGAGGGGTGGGTGGGGGGGAGGGGAAAAGTCTCAGAGTGACACGTAAAATGTAAACAAAAGCGCCCCTTCGCTTCGTTGGGTCGCCTCAATGCGTCAGCTCAAAATTTCACGTGGGAAAAAAAAACAATAACAAACCGTGAATTTAAATTACATACCTCATATAAGGATAAACTAAAAATGCATTAATTTAATTACGGTACGTTCGATCGATCTGAAATTTTGAAACGATGCATTGTTAGGTCAGACGGGTCAGTGTGCCAAATTTCAGCTCGATCGAATGACGGGAAGTGGGTCATTTTCGACTTTTGTTTTTCCGCCCGCCCATGAGATGATGAGAGAGATGATGAGATGACGACAGAGACGGCCGCGAAGTTAATATAAGGGATTTAAAAACAGAGCTTTTGACTATAAATCCCAACGCGCATAACTCAATATAAAGTCTTGGAAGAAATAATGCACCAAAAATTAATTCGTTTTGAACGTCCGCGTAAACTTGATATGATTGGCTGTAGGAGTCATGTGTGTTTGAGAGACCAATCGCTATAGATGACGGGACAGAACTTAGCCTTTTATTATATAGGATGTTATTCATACTTCCTTTGACTTTGCGCTACAAAGTTTACCCTTTTAAAATCCTTTATATTAACTTGTGGTGTCTGTTTGAGCCCTTGCTTGCTTGCCAAAAAAACTTTGGATCGATTTTTAAACCACTTTTGAAATTTTGCAGGCAGACTCGTGCCGATGATAAAAATGGTGTATCAAAATTTCAGATCGATCGAAGGTACTGTAATTAAATTATTGAATGTTTAATTATCTTAATTTATCTCTATGTAACATGTTAACTTTTTTTGCTATAGTGTCGTGGTGCGTATTATATTGAACAACCTTTCCTGTCGTGCAATAAGGTGCGTATTTTATTGACAATAATTTTTAAAAACATATTCCCGATCGGTGCGCATTATATTAAACATGTTTTACGAGAAATAACTAAAATTGTATATCTTTTGGCTTGTCTTGCGCTGCATATTATAATGAACATTCTTTTAGTTATGTCTCGTTTATAAAGGATTTATTGTAAAAAAACTTGATTTTTTACGGGTTTCTTTTTATTACGGGTGCTTTCTTTATATTATAGTCGGGTTAAAACTATTTCATTACATTTGTCACACAATGTATGGGATTAATTTTTTACACGTAGGAATGAATTTGAGAATGTATTATGTTGATTATAATAAATCAAAATTTAATTTTAAAATAAAACAGACTAATTATTTCATTAGTAAATGTATTTTTATGTGGAAAGCGATAGTCCAAGTTAAATAAACGTACACGTAAGGTAAAGTATAGCCCTTAAAAGTTTGTTTGTTTGTTTCTTATATATTTTTAAAAATGTGTATTCTGTTATTTTGAATTAATTTAATGTCAATACCAAGGCTGTGGAAATTAACGATTAATTAATCGATTAATCGTTAACACATTTAATCGATTAAAATTAATTTGATAGATTAAAATTCGACTAAAATTTAAGAAATGTGTTTATAATTTATTTTTCGAATTTATTAATAATTACTTATATTTATTGTTAAATACAAACTTTACTCTCTTATTATTATTGTTTATTTAGACGCGCATATGTAAACAAAAAGGTTTTTCTTCTTTTTTTCTTGCAAAGCAGAACGAATTTGTTGTGTTAAGTCACTAAATTTGGGAGCCATTGAATTATCGCGACGTATGCGTTTTTGTGAAATAGTGAATCGCAACTTAACGGGATCTATATATGCGTTATAAAAATATAATTAATCGAAATTAATCGATGAATAGATTAAATTGTTTCCCCCATTAATCGAACAAAATTTTAAAACATCATAGTGCTCTTTATATTACATAAAATTGTCTCAGAATTAGAGAATTATATTTTTCATATGTATATTTCTGACCAACTGAAAGTTGCATTCTCGTTGAGTAAGCTCAACACAAAATTTAGTTATATTATAAGTATAACCAGGAGAACGAACATAAATCGTTGCATACAGATATATAGTTAACATATAATTATTAGCATATTTTCAACTACGTATTAAAACCTTTGAGGGTAGTAAATTCCCGCTGCAAAAGCGCTGGTGCATTTCTAGTATAATATAAAGACTGGAAGAGGTACATAACTTTAAATACCTAAGAGCCATTATATCTAGATATGGTAACTGTAAAGCTGAAATTCAATATAGAACAGTGCTCATCAATCATGGCAGGAGCACCATCAGTAATAATTCCAGATATTATTTTCCATGGAAATTTAATGTTATTGACAGCGGAAAAAAACGGAGCAAATAAAACTCCCCCACCTTGTTTGGTCTTTAAGGCCCTGAAGGTCAAGTAATTCTTCCCTCATTAACTCCTCTCAACAATAAGAAGTTGGGGAGCGTCATATGCATCAGTGCTTACATCACAGGCTATCGAAAAAAAGTCAAAGATTGTTAAAAAATAAAACTTCACCGATTTTCGCCATCATTTGACGTACTCAAAACAGTACAGAATTTTGACTTTTCTTATAAATATAATTTAGTTAGAGAAATAATACGTGAGTCAATTAATTATTTCAGATTAGGCAACGGGCCATTAAAAATTGCATCGCGGGCCGGTTTTGGCCCGCAGGCCACTTTGGACACCCCTGGGCTATAATGAGCTCTCGTTAAAACCACTGTTCTGTATGGATTTGAGACCTGGACACTACTACTACTGGCAACCAATGAAATCAAACTGCAGGCATTTGAAAACAAATGCATGAGAAAATTCTCCAAATCTCTTATCTAGAACACAAGACCAATGCGTATATCTGGGACTGAATAACCAGTTAATAACCAGTTGCGGGTCGTCAAGAAACCGTTAGAGTGACAAGTAAGAGACACAAGCTGGCATGGCTCGGTCATGTGCTGCCATTCGAGGATTGGTCTCTCTAGAGCTGCAACCTAAGAAGATAATTCATCGTGTTTCAGATGACATACAAAGTTCCTCTATCGCAGCCCGGCTAGCTCAGTCGGTAGAGCATGAGACTCTTAATCTCAGGGTCGTGGGTTCGAGCCCCACGTTGGGCGTAAATTTTGTTTTAAAAAATCAATTTTTAAACTTTACATGTATATGTATTGAAAAACGACGATTTGTTGGGGCCGTTTTGACCGGGGCCGTTTTATCGGTCAACCGTATTGAAGTAACACATGATGCATAACCAAGAATTGTTACGAATGTAAATGCGTCCAATTACTGTATTACGTTATGTTAAGCTTTCATCTTTCCATAAATCACTTAATAAAGTTTACGTTTAGGGCAGCCTCGGTTTATTAGTAGAAACTAAAATCTCGATTGTTACGAAGCAGCAATTGGCTAAACGAAAGAACAAAATCGTCTTATAATAATTATAATGATGATTATGTTTATTTTTTAAATTAATTTTTTATTTAATATTAAGAAAAGAGGCGTTTCCCCTCACTCTTCAAAACGTTGACCAGCAATAACCAAAGTAAACAAGCGTGTATTGTTGGAAAGATACAGTGCTCGCTATATCGAAAAAGCTATTTCTTTTCAGGTGAATCATGAACAAAGAGAAAAAAGAAAAAAATGATGCTGAGATTCCGTCATCCATTACGCCTATAAGCCGTTTTAAAAGACATTATTTTGTTGCATTTTTTGTAATTATCAGTTATTTAAAAAAATCTTTTGGATGTGTGTTAAAGAAATTCGTTCTTTTCTTTTAAATGTCACATGAGAATCCGAATCATAATAAATGTACGCTTAAAGGAAAAGGAAAAGTCATGTAAGAACCCTGGTGGAGGTAGTGCTGGTACTGGAGGCTGTTGAGGTGGAAAAGATCTGCATTGCAACTTGTGATACCACGTGTAATTAGAATTTCGCCCAAATGTTTCTTTTTAGAGCTTTTGGGAAGAAAAATTAAGTTCTCAAAAATGTGTGGTTTAACATTTAATTATTTTCTAGTTACATTTAGCTGCCTAGAGCGGCGACCAACTTTCTTTGTAACTTATTAACGTGTATAAAATCATATTAATTGTTCATTGATGTAATTTTAAAATGTCAAATACATAAACTCAACAGTTAACAAATTTTTAATTTACACATTGCTCTAAGAGAATTATATTATTTTGAAATTATTTAAATGAGCAAAAATTATCAAGAGACAATAATGAAGATTAAAGTAAATGCAACTTATCTTTGTATTGAACCTAATTAATGTAAGTGCAATTTGAACTTAAATTCTTGTTGGATGCACATAATTGCCTGGAAAAACACACAGAAACTGGAAGAGACAAGCTAAATTTTTTAAGAGTCACGACCTTCCTACATCTTTCATAATAAAGACCATATCCCACCTGACAATTCTATCAATATTTTCTTAAGACTCTCTACATTTTTCTGGTCGATTCAAGTACGCATAAACCGAGAAACCAAATTATTGTCATTTGGTACAGCAATAATTCAACAAAACATCTGCCATACGACTTTACGGTATGCTCTACAACAGAAAGCCGAGTGTATATATATATATATATATATATATATATATATATATATATATATATATATACATGTATGTATATATATGGCAGAGGAATTTTTTTAAAGCGTACATATTAAAAGATGACCCAGCTCGTTGTGTCACTGTGAACGAGTAGACGACCTTGACCTTTATCCTGTAAGGAAAGTCAACTTCTTTTAGGCTTTGATCAATGTAGCGCTTCTGGCAAGTATCTTTAGCGTTGTAGCGCTTCTGGCAAGTATCTTTAGCGTTGTAGCGCTTCTGGCAAGTATCTTTAGCGTTGTAGCGCTTCTGGCAAGTATCTTTAGCGTTGTAGCGCTTCTGGCAAGTATCTTTAGCGTTGTAGCGCTTCTGGCAAGTATCTTTAGCGTTGTAGCGCTTCTGGCAAGTATCTTTAGCGTTGTAGCGCTTCTGGCAAGTATCTTTAGCGTTGGCCCAAATAAGCGCTGGCCCTGTAGTTGTGAGTAATGGATTGGCCCGTCTACAGTATGAAGATGTCTTAAAACAGACAAAGCATGTATTTTAACTTTCTGCATCATCTACGCTAATTTTCAGAGAAGAATAAACACCCCTCCATCGCCAGGGATGGTAGTAGTAAAAGGGGGCAAATAGACAAATGATTCTTTTCACAAACAAAGAACTTGTATACATTAGTATGTAAACATATTTATACATTTACTTGATTAACTTTCATAATAGAAAAATCGTGCATTATGCTATCAAAATTTAAATTATTTGTAATATCTTGTTCTATGGACAACACTGCAAGATTTTGTTGTCTTAAATACTCATTGTGGAACAAAGATAATTTTTGTATAAACTTCAATTTGGAGAAGCTCCTTTCACAACTAGCAAAACTGATAGCAATTGTTGAAAAAATTCTTAGCAAAATTACAATGTTGGTACAGAATTTTCCAATCTATACTGTTGAATAAATTTGAATAGATCAAGGGGTCTCCCCCCCCCCTCCGTTTTTCTAACGTAATGCCTCTTCTTGTAGTGTATGTACAGCCATAGAAACCTGGATCCTTTTTCTTTCAATATTAAAATTTTCTTTATCAATGTCAAAACAGTAATTTATTTGATGTTCCAATTCTTCATTTAGTAGGTTACATAGTATAATTCACGAGTATTTTCTTGCAAGGATATGCACACGATCAAATCGTTCTTTTATTTTTTTTTAAAATTCTATCCACTAATAAAAACACTCTCGTTGCACTTCTTGTTCTAAAGATAGAACCACGTCTTCACAATTTTTCCCACTCATATTTCTTTCTCTTTCTGACTTGGTGTTCAATTGATATCTCAAACTATTCACAAATTGTTTTGGCTAATGTAACTGCGTTTTGGATTAGCACATCTCTTTGTTCCATGAAAGTGGTTAGCATTAATTTAAATAAAATAAAAATACGGGTTCCCATAAATTGAGATAGCATAGAAAAGAAAAAGTTTGCACTGAATCGAGAAAATATCCAGCATCTGATATCGTTTTACTAGTTACTTCTTCAGATGTCAATTTTAATTATTTATGCCTATTTTTGTGTTTATTAACGGAGAAATTTAAATATGTTCATATTCTTGTTATCATTCAAATTATTTACACATTACTTTAATTGGATAGGCGTAACATGTTTTAATGAATAACCGTTTTTTAAAAAAATTTTTTTAAAAAGAACAACATTATTTGTGCTAATTTAATGCAATAAAAACGAAATGAATTTAATTTTAAATAATTCCCTTACAATAATTTTCTGAAAACTGAAACATTAATATAAATTGCTACTTGCAAGTTAAACACAATATTTGAACCACCATGCCGTGTAGGTACTTCACACATCATTCTGGGCATGTCGAAATTGCACCAAAAACAGTCGTTGCGATATTAAAATCACATATTATTCGGCCCAGCGGTGATGTGTTTTTGTGTGTATTTATCAAATAAAAGCCTCATATTTGACGTATACTGATTAAATTTCCAAACAAATCGATCTCTTTTTTGAGCGATCTTAAATTTTTGAACGTGTTTGAGTTAGTTATAACAACCACAATGTAATCAAACAAATGTTGTGCTACCCGTTAATTAAGACTCGAAATTACGAATATTTTTGTTTCACCTTGCCGCCCTCTAAATGTGTGCTGCTCGAGGCGGACCATCCTCACCCCTTCCCTAGATACGCCACTGAGCTTCCCTTGACGTGAATACAGTGCGAAGGTACACGTTGTGGGTATTGAGTGAAAACTTCAAGTGCTGAAATCATATTTCATATAAATAAAAATAAATAAGTGGGAATGAGCGTCCCTACATTTTCTGCTATGTTCGAATATAACATAAATGGATAGCACTTCCGGTGAAGTTACGTACCACTTCCGGAACCCGATAAATTCTCAAAAGTTGATAGCCACTGACGCGCAGGATCAAATACATAAATGAAATTTCATCCACCTAACTGAAACGGTACTCAATCTATCGTATTCACACACACACACATATTTATACAAGATTGGAAAACTGGGTTTTTCTGACACGGGATGCTGTAAAATGTCATGATGTAATTAAATCTTGACGTCGATTTTGTACACGATCACATTTCTTCCCCCTATGCTTCGTATACGAGAAAGTTAACATCAGTGAAATATTTTTATTACAACATTTCAAAGTTGTGTAATATTCTTACCATATATATTTTTATGTCAATGCAACTTTTTAAAAATATTGAATATTTTATTTTTCAGTGGTTTTATTTGTGTAAACTCTTCTTTGATAAATGAATTTTAAAAAAATTAATTAAAATTTTTTTTAAATTATTTTAAAAAAAAGTATTTTCACTGTGAGCTCTTTTCTATCGATAAAGGTGTTTATTATTTTAAAACAAATTATGAAACCCCCAAACACACAACAACAAAAATAATGTGTCCGAACCCATCCACCTTGTCATGGAACGAATCAGACCCATTGTCTTCACAATTCGGCAAGGCTTCAAACATCTGTGATATTACCAATTGACAAGTCACGAAAAACGGCATCAACAGCAAAGATGTAACACAAATATAATGCATAATGAACATAATGGGAAACTGAGCAGAAGGTGAGAATTTTGTGTTTTTGTTTAGTTTTCATTAATGCGATTAAAAAACGCATAAAGCATTCTAAAATTCGTCACACGGCAGAAGTAAAAGAGAGGCAGAGAGTAAAAAATGCTGATGTATTTTGATTCAAGCGGACTAAAAAGAAGAAAATAATTTAAAACTTATAAGTTCAAGTACTTTGATTTAATATGACTAAAACGTGGGGGGGGGGTGTTTGGTATAGAAATTAAAGATTTCTAATTTAGAAGGCAAAAGAGAGATCTATATAAGTGAGAGTATGAGTGAGCTGCATATGTTAAACCTCATAAGCGCCCGCCCCACGTTTGTAGTCATATTAAATCACAGTACTTGAACTTACAAGTTTTAAATTATTTTCTTCTTTTTAGTCCGCTTATAAAAACGTGGTTTTTAAAAATCTTTTTTTTACTTCTATTTATTATTAACTTACTTTTGTGTCTGTCCGCAATTTTTCAAATTTGCCAACGTAAAAGTAAACCTTTTCTGATGGCCCTGGAGAGCTCAAAGTTTTACCACAGATAGATCTTGGATGACAATGCATTGTATCAAAATTTCAGATCGAAGGAATGTACCGTAATTAAATTATTGCATTTGTTAGTTTATCTCTATATAAGCATCTCTTACCCATCTGCTATTTTTTTCCACGTGCCAACTCAGTTAACCCCTTTACCTCATCCCCGTGGTATTAAAACTTTGGGCGGCGCTTATGAGTTGTTTGGTAAAATAAGTAGAG
>CALYLW010000231.1:0-130310 GCA_944989445.1 Ampullaceana balthica | reverse complement strand
CAGCGGTTTTCAAACTTTATTTTTATTGTACCACTTGGTAAAAAAATCAAATTTTGGCGTACCACATGCAGCTAAAGTCCGATAAAAAAAAGCAGCAGGTGGGCACGAAGTCCCCTTGCAATTAAAGAAAACATCATACAGACATACAGTACGTTATAGGTATGGGTACTAACTAGGCCTATAAAGGTAAACTTAGACATAGAAAAGTTAATATTTTATTTTATGGAGCTCATTCTGAGTATCAATAAAAAATGAAAATAGAAATGTTAATGTGAGCTGTGAGCTTGTTTAGACGCACACAGATTTGCAATGTCAGGTTTTATGTTTGTTAATTTTAATCGCAAATCTGGTTCAAGTTCAAGCTTTGTTCTGTATTTATTTTTTATTGCAAGCATAGCTGAAAACCCAGTTTCACACAAATATGACGTGTTGAAAGGAATCAGAAACTTTAAAGCTCGATCAGAAATTAATCCATATTCATTCCTTCGCTTCAACCAGAAATCGCACAGCATGTCTTTTTTAAATTCGTTCTTCAATTCACGATCACATGAAATCTCAACAAACTGGTCTCTTTCAAAAACTGAATAATCAGCCGGCAACACCACATCCGAAAATGGATTTCGAATCCATTCCTTATTATCCAACTGTTCAGGAAAATATGATTGAAAATTCAGTATCAGTTGAGAGCAATGCTTCTTAATGTCTTCAATCAAATTAGCATGAAGTTGCAGCTTATTCTCCATCACAAAAGACTCAAGAGAAGAAAATGAAGCTACACAAGATTTCTCAAGATCTGACAAAATGAACTGAAGCTTTTTTACTATTGCATTTATCTTATCCACAACAGTAAATGGAGTGATATTTCTTCCTTGCAAACTCGTATTCAGTTCGTTTAGTTTCCCAAAAATATCCGCCAAATATGCCAAACGCATTAACCACAATTCGTCCAAAAGTAAATGCGATGTTTCAAATTTGCTGTTCAACAGAAACATTTGTACTTCTGAGCGTAGTTCAAAAAGCCGAGTTAAAACTTTCCCTCGAGATAGCCAGCGTACTTCCGTGTGCAAAAGAAGGTTATTGTGTTCACTTCCCATTTCATTGCAAATTATTGTAAACATGCGTGAGTTTAGAGCTCGAGCTTTTATGAAGTTAACTATTTTAACAGCCTGGTCTAAAACTGTTTTTAAAGTGTCGGGCATGGCTTTGGATGCCAATGCTTCACGGTGGATGCTGCAGTGTGTGAAGTTGGCTCTCGGTGCAACTTGCTTAATTTGAGTAACCACTCCACCATGTTTGCCTGTCATAGCAGCTGCCCCATCAGAACAAACCCCAACACAGTTTTTCCAATTTATTTCATTGGCAACAACAAAATCATTAATTTTTTAAAATATTTCATTAGCAGTTGTCCGCTCAGCTAAAGATTCGCAGAACAAAAATTCTTCCTCAACTGCCTGTTCATGTTCATACCTAACATACGTCATCAATTGAGCAAAGTTTGTAATATCAGTACTCTCATCTAACTGAATTGCAAAGTATCTGCTTTTCTGTATCCTTTGAATGAGGATTTTCTTTACTTCACAAGCTAAATCTTGAATGCGTCTGGAAACAGTGTTATCCGACAAAGGAACATTATCAAGTTTTTTGGCAGCATTCTGTCCTAACAAACAAGTTACAATATCTTTAGCAGCAGGTAATATTAGGCTCTCCCCAATAGTGTGTGGTTTCCCTGTTTGAGCAATTCGCAAACTGACCAAATAAGACGCTTCCAATGCTTGTAAGTTAATATTGGTAAATGACTTTAAACTTGTCTTACTTAGTTGCATTTCAATTTTTTTTCTTTTAAAAAATTCAAGTGGTTTATCTTTATAAAGGATATGTTTTGTATTGAAATGGCGCTGAAGCAGAGAGGGTTTCATTGAATGATTTGAAAGTTTTTCACTGCAAATGACACATTGAGGCTGGGGTTCATTTTTGTCACCACACCAAGTAAATCCAAAGTATAAATAGCTTTCGTCATACCGTCTAATAATCTTTCGCTGCTTACGAGTGCCATCATCTTCATTCTGGTTAAAATTCAAGCTTTGTTCTCGAGTGCTAGCCTTGGTGGATTCATTACTAACCTTAGCATTGGCCGGTTCTAACTTTCTTTTAAGCGGTTGATTTTTTAACCATTTATCCATTGATGGGTTTAAAGATTAAGAATTGGTATTTGGTATTTCAAACATATAGCCAGTGGCTATGCCAATATTCAAACATTTTGCCACGGAACCTAGAATGTATATTCACAAACTTATTAATTATACATTTCCACATTAAAATTTAAATAAACTACGAACACCGCATAAAAGTGCCAAATCAAAAGTCAAACTGCCAAGACTACCTCCACAGTCCACAGTATACTATTTACGTCTGTGCTACCTCTACCAGAAAACAGAATTCCTTCGCACAGTTGCCAGTTGGCGCGTTTACAACCATAGATTATTTAATTGTAGAATCAACACTATAATAGGAGATATTCGTATGCAATTGTGTTGGAAGATAGATATTTTTGAGTATAAATAATAAGTATTTATGGAAGAGAATTAAAAGTTTTAAAAAAAAAGCCAATTAGAATAATAGGTTACGTAGGGTCGTAGGCCTATGAATGGGCCATCGCCGCCATGTTAATGCACTACTTGGCACATCTGCATTTGATTTTTAGAAATCTGTTGCGTTTGGGAATTATTTTGCTTCAAACTATTGCCTAAATTTGTTCCAATTAAAATATTTTTGTAATTAATACTTACTAGTTAACTAATAAAAAGTTTTAAAAAATAAAATTGTAGCAATAGATACAATCAAAGAAATATGGTCACAATTTAAATTGTTTTCAAAATTTTTCGCGTACCACCTAGAGAGGCCTGGCGTACCACCAGTGGTACGCGTACCACAGTTTGAAAACCGCTGAAGTAGAGGTAAAAAAAAAGATATTTAAAAGGGGAGTTAAATCATTGAAGAAAATTGAATAAGAAAGCAGTCTTAATCTAAATTAGTGTTGTGTTTTCAATTGATGAGCGTTGGTGTTTGTCTATATGTTAGTGTTTGTTTTGGGTCTAAAATGCCTCACCTCCACGCGGTTAGACCTGACAATCCATAACATATGGAAACCATGTAGGCAATTTTGTATTTAATGAATTTTCTTATGTACAGTAAAAGTAATATATACTCTATGTCTATGATTTTACCCATAGAATAAAAAGACAAAATAAACAAATGTAAAAAAGGATTTTTAAAAACCACGTTATTATAAGTGGACTAAAAAGAATCAAATAAATTAAAACTTTTAAGTTCAAGTACTTTCATTTAATATGACTAAAAACGTGGGGCGGGTGTTTGGTTTAAAAATTAAAGATTTATAATTTAGAAGGCAAAAGAGAGATGTATAAGTATAAGCGAGAGCATGAGTGAACTGCATATGTTAAACCTCATAAGCGCCCGCCCCACGTTTTAGTCCTATAGCATTGCAGCACTTCGACTTTATAAGTTTTAAATTATTTTATTCTTTTTAGTCCACTTATAAAAACGTTGTTTTTAAAAATATTTTTTTACCTTTATTTATTCAGATAGAAAATACAGCTTTTATGGAGGGGGGGGGGAAGCTTTGTGACGTCATATTGTAGGGGGGTCTAAGTATTTGTGAAGATGCGTGACGAGGCGGGAGGGAGAGTGAAAAATCGGCCAAAATCCCGTGACGTTGTTTGTGGACGCCCCTTAGACCTTAGACACAGAGTTCTCCCCTTTACCTTAATTATTGTAAAAGAACCGTTTACCAGGAAATAACTCTGATTATCTGGGAGAAATTTTCACGTTGCGGTCATTGCTATTTTATGAAGTCACGTGCTTATTATGTCCTTTATTCTTCCCAGGAACCGTTCTCAAATAACATAAACGTAAGCTAATTATTTGTAAGAACCGTTCAATTTTGTTCAACGAGACAGGTAATGTCTTACAGTCTTGAGTCTTAGTTTAACTCTCATGTTTGTATTAAAATTTTGACAAAAGCTAAAATAATATCGTATTCTTTTCATTAAGTTATTACTTTTAAATACAAAGCTGATATTTAGGAATAGGGTTTTCATTTTGCAATATTTGTCCCAAAATTATTAATGCCTAAAATATGGTCTCACTAGTTAAGTTTACTCATAAATTTAATATGCAGTTTACGATCGGGGTGGGGGTTCGCCCAAATATACTTCCTCGGGGGAGGGGGGGGGAGTACTTAAATTAAAACACAACATGATTAATTAAAAACCATAGCAATTATGCCTGGAAAC
The DNA here is from genome assembly GCA_944989445.1 of Ampullaceana balthica. Classification (NCBI taxonomy): domain Eukaryota; kingdom Metazoa; phylum Mollusca; class Gastropoda; family Lymnaeidae; genus Ampullaceana; species Ampullaceana balthica. The sequence goes on along the minus strand of CALYLW010000231.1, from coordinate 125,997 downwards.
TTAAAATGTGGGGATTTTTTTATTTTAATTTTTATTTATAAAAACAACAACATAAAATAAAAATTAAGGAGTACCTACATTGGTTGTTGAAGTTATCAATTTTAATTTATTTAATCTTATATTCCAACACAAATTGACAGAAATATTAAAAATTGTATTTTTTCTCCCCACATCACGCCGGAAAGTGTAATTATGTTTAACTAATGTAAAGGATTAAACTCTTATTATTTAAAATCTGCAACCTCAGTGGAGATGAGTTTCTTTTTGTCGAAGTTTAAAATTCGATAATAATGAATAAAATTATATTATGATTTTTTTTCAAGACCTTTATGTAAGTAGAAAACAATTTCAACTTTCAGAAAGACGTTGCACTTGTTTAGATGAGGACTATATTTAATTTTGAATTAACTGCGGGAGAAGGTTCAATGTTTTAGTTATAAAATAGTAAGGAAAAGCTCAGTAAAAATTTACAACATAAAAAAAAAGTTTTATGCTCGAACAAACTCGACGAGTAAGTAAAAGTAACGCTTTCAGTTTACTTACATTTTAGGGCCTACCCGGTTCTGAAAATTTTGATATCTTGTAGCTAATTTGTCGTCTCCGAATACCCCGCCCCCTCCCCCATGTTCCATTTTTGTCATTCCAACCAAAAAAACAATCTAAAAAAACGCGAATCCTTTGCTAAGGCTCTTAAACAATCCATGGCAGCCGTTATTTTTACGATCCTCCCTTCCATGTCGTCTTCTGTAGAAATCTAGGATTAGGGACAGAATTAGCCCACAGCCGCATCGTCCGAGGAAATAAGCATTACGCACTGCCAAGACTTTATGAGCCAATCAACAGCATGTGTCCAATGTCGTCAGACAACTCTCGCCATCTTGTTCTGCACGTGCGCTTTTTCTGTAGATTTAGAATTTAATTATGAACTTTATGTTAAACGCAGCCAACGAAGAATTTTCTTAGCCATAAACAACCCACCTCCCACTTTTAAGTTCCCTTTTTTATTGTTCCAATCTGAAATGGGTAAAAAAGTACAAACATTTCTGGAACGTCTCCCGGACAGCGACCAAGAAACAAGCCGCGCCCAGGGAGGCTAGAAGCTTGGTAAACACAACCATAACCCATTTTGGGTTTATCGGATTGGGTTGCCTCCCCAGGTTTAACGGGTATTCGGCAGGTCCAAAAAAAAATGAAATTGAATTAGCAATGATGCCAAGACGCAGCGATTCATCTTAACAATCACATCGGTGGACCGTATTCTAAGTACAACAGTCAACCTTCTCGGTGAACAGTTATTTAGTACAGTTATATCAGAGCACGTTGAAGTCATTAGGTTTGTAGGTCAGTCTATGTCAGTACACAGTCATCTCAGGACTCGTTATAATCATTAGGTTTGTAGGCCAGTCTATGTCAGTACACAGTCATCTCAGGACTCTTTATAATCATTAGGTTTGTAGGCCCGTCTATGTCAGTACACAGTCATCTCAGGACTCGTTATAATCATTAGGTTTGTAGGCCAGTCTATGTCAGTACACAGTCATCTCAGGACTCGTTATAATCATTAGGTCTCAGGCTTAACTAATTCACTCATTTTCTTACTCGTCATTTGTAAACCCTAATCATTTTAGCCAAACGCCTAAAAAGCGCCCGTCCACGTTTTTTGTCATATTACATTATAGTACTTGAGCATATAAGTTTGAAATTTTTATCAATCCAGAAAAAGATTTTTCCTTCACAATTCTGTAAAAAAAATTATTATTTTCTTCTTTTTAGTCCGCTTATAAAAACGTGGTTTTTAAAAATCTACACTTCTATTTATTTTAATATATTTAGTCTAAGTGTTTGCTATGGTGAGTTTTGAAGTATTGATTATGTTCAAATATAATACTAATATGCATTGCCCGACAAACATTTACAGACTGGAAATGACTGATCTCCCCTTGATGTTCAACATGGTTGATGTGGTCGAGGTTGGTGTGAACTCGGCACGTGAATGTAATGTAAACAAGAACAGACGGATAATACATAGGCTTATATATAGATAAACTAAAAAAGTTCAATAATTTAATAACGGTACATTCGATCGATCTGAAATTTAAATACAATGCATTGTCATCCAAGATCTATTTGTTGTAAACTTTTGAGATATCTAGGACCATCAGAAGTGGTTTAATTTTAAGTTGGCAGATTTTGAAAAATTGTCGACAGACAAACAAACAGGAACGAAAGTGAGTTAATAAAAACGTTGTAAAAAAATGCCACGTATCGTCACCGAGGCCGGTCATCATAAACACAAGGGGATGAAAACCCCAAGAACAAGTGGGAACGTGAGCTCGGTATTTAAAAATAAATTCACTAGAATATTTGAAAAATTTCAGCACTTCACTAACTGACGTCATTACTAATTGTTTATGCTATACTGTTAGTCTGTTACACTCCTCCGAAGGCAAGATCACAATAGAAGTCAATGAAATGTTTGATATCCTGCTATTAGCAGGAACTAAAAATTCCAACCATATTATTAGTTATCCCAGGAAGTACGTTTATCGAATCACCCTGCAGCCAGGGTAGACACGAAATTCCAATCTAATATATAAAGATGAAAGTTTGTGTGTTTGTTTGTTACCAATGGAAATCCACACCGTTGGACCCAGGATGCTGAAATTTTGCATGGGGCTCTCATTCGACCCTAGACAGGTCGTAGGCNCTACAAAAGTTACACTTCAGAGTCCAAACGAATCAAATCTGTCAAAGTGCATATATTTAGTGAAACATTGTTATTAACACTGCAAAATGAAGATGTCGGTGCAACAATACTTATGGTTTGTTAAAGTTTCTTGCATTAACAGAAAATAGTCTCAATTTTATCAATTATAACTATAACATGAATCTTTGACTATAATTGGTGGGGTTAGATCGGAATAATAATGTTATATGACTCAGGGGAGTCAAAAAGTATTCGATCGTGCTGCAAGGGTTGGAGAAATGGTTCATACTTCTGTTTACATAGTAAGCGCTATAATTTAAAGCATGTTTAAATTGACGAGAAGTTAATGCATTGCCTCTGCAAATGTTTGGCATCTAAGCCATGACTACAAGCATCTTATATTTTCTGAAACTTCTTTAATTTCTCAGCCCCGAGGACTTGCTAATGAATTAAGTCTTTTCTTTTTGATGAAAACTATCTTTAAATAATGCATGGTAGCATGATAAAGATCTGTTTCCTGTCTCTAGTCGCCATGAATTTTGTTGGACCTGAAACATTGGTATTCTCGGAGTGGTATGATTCCGTGGCACACAGTGTCAAGATGACAGAGTGAAGTCTGCAGACGTGGCGGAAACAACCGAGTTAATTCTGGGGCCGAGTACTTGATTAAATTAGTTCTGTTGTAAAGCTTGTGTGGGCTTGAGGGTGGGAGAGGGTTGGGGGGTTCAACCCTGCTGAGTCTTGCCAAAGAAGGTTAAATATAAAACTATTAAACTTGTCTGCAGCTTTCATTTACCAAGTAAATTTTTTAAAAATAAAGAAAACATATAAAAATTAACGCTTTTTAATTTTTTTTTATTAAAAATGATAATTTATTCAACGATACGTATAACTTATTTCGTGACTTCTATGCAGACAAAAGATTTTAATGAAGTGGTGTGAAATATTTCAGAGCGTGGGTCGCATCAGTGTGTCGTTAAATTGAAATGGCAGCGTCTGTTCAAGTCAAACATGTTAAATTTTAAATAAATTTAACGATTTTTACGAATTCGCTTGGGAGCGGCCTTGATAAAATAATATAATCGATTAAAAGCTGTTTTATTACTTTTATTTATTATTTCATTTTCTCAGTTGATAACATAAATTTTATTTTCAATGCCTGGGGTTTAAGCTATCATCACACGTTCAATAAATTAAACAAAAATCTCCAGGTAAAAGATACCTAATAAACATTTTCAAAATGAACTATTTACTTTATTTACGAACAAGGTATTTTTCATTTTTCAGACTATCGGTGCATGAAAGGAATAAAACATTTTTTGCATAGATTTGATAAACTGGCCTTGATACTCACGCAAAGAACGATATACTTAAAGGAGAGTTCGGACACCTCTCCTTGTGTAAACATTCCGCCGAGATAACAACGAAATCAATGAGCCCCGCCGCCCCCACCCACCCAGTGGCGTAGCTGGAGGGGGTGGTGGGGGCGGTCCACCCCGGGTGGCTCACGTTTAGGGGCGGCATTTTAGGGCATTTAAGAAGTGCAACCTATTCTGACAAACACCACTTTTATTTTGAAGGGGGAAACCAAGTTGAAACAAAAATATTCCTAATTTCTAGTCTTAATTAACAGATTCCCACAACATTTGTTTGATTACATAGTGAATGTTATAACTAACGAAGAACCGTTCAAGAATTTTAAATCACGCAAAAAAGGTATCGATTTGTTTGGAAAATTAAGCGTTATACGACCAGACGACGCTTTTATAAGAAAATTACACAAAAAACACAACCCCGCTGGGCCCAATAATATGTGCTATTAATATCACCACGATGGTTTTTGCGTGGAATTTCGACATTCACAGAAAGATGCGCGAACAAGTGCCTACAATTCATGATGGTTCAAATATTGTGTTTAACTTTCAAGTAGTAATTTATATTAGTGTTTGAGTTTTCAGAAAATTATTGTAAGGTACGTTATTTAAAAATTAAATTTACATTTGTTTTTTTTGCATTAAAGTAGCACAAATAATTTGTGTTTTTCATTAAAATACGGTTATTCTTTAAAAATGTTACGCCTATCCAATTAAAGTAATGTGTAAATACGGTAATTTGAATTCGTCTATTTTATGGAAATTTATTAAGATTTATGGCAAGAATATTAAAATATTCAAATTTCTCCGTTAATAAACACCACAATAAGCATAAATAATTTCGAAAAAGACATACTTTAAAATTTCAAGCGTCTTGGAAAAATTGACGTCTGAAGAAGTAACTAGCAAAACGAGATAAGATGCTGGAAATATAGTCAATTCAATGCAATCTTTTTCTTTTCTAAGTTATCTCAATTTATGGGAACCCGTCATTTTTTAAATTAATGAAAACCCATTGCATGGAACAAAGAGATGTGCTAATACAAAACGCTGTTATATCAGCCTAACAATTTGTGAAGAGTTGGAGATATCAACTTAATGCCGAGTTAGAAGGAGAAAAAATATGAGTGGGGAAAATTAAGAAGACGTGGTTCTATCTTTTGAACGAGAAGTACAACGAGAAATGTTTTTATCCATGGATGGAATTATAAAATAAAATTTAAAAAACGCTTTGACGAGTTGCAAGTCCTTGCAAGAAAATATTCGTATATAATACCACGTAACCTACTAAATGAAGCATTTAAACTTCAAATAAATTACTTTATTGACATTGATAAAGAACAGTTCAATGTTGAAAGAAAAAGGATCCAGGTTTTTATGGCTGTACCCACACTACAAGAAGAGGCATTATGTTAGAAAGACGGGGGAAAGGCACCCTTGGTCTATTTAAATTTATTGAACAGTATAATTGGAAAATTCTGTACCCAACATTGTAATTTTGCTATGAATGTTTTCAACAATAGCTTTCAGTGTCGATAGTTGTGAAAGGAGCTTCTCTTCGTTCCACAATGAGCGATTTAAGACAACAAAATCTTGCAATATTGTCCATAAAACAAGATATTACAAATAATTTAAATTTTGATAGTATAATACACGACTTTTGTATTATGAAAGTTAGGAAAGTAAATGTATAAATATGATTACATACCAATGCAACAATTTCTTTGTTTGTAAAAAAAAGTTATTTGTTTATAAATATAAAGTAAAAAAATAGTAATTGATAATGTTTTTGGGGTGTAAATTTGGATAATGTTTACAGAGGCGTAACAACAACTTGGCATCGGGGCAGTTGCCAAGGGCGCCGAGGGCTAATCCTTCAATAATCAACTCATTCTGTATAATTTAGGTATTTTTCATATTTCTCAAGGGCGCCAAACTGAATTAGCCAAGGGCGCAGAAAACCCAGTTACGCTTCTGAATGTTTAGTGTCATGGGGGGACTGCGACCTCAGTAACTTTCTTGTGGCCTTTAAAAAATGTATAGCATATTTTTTTTTATAAATGTGTAATTATAGGTATATCATCTTATGCGGCCTCTTTTATTACTGCTTACATAAATATGGCACGTAGTGGTAAACATTTTCCCCACCTTTACTTCGTTTCAATTACAATTGTTTATTCATGTTTATTAATTTATAAAAACCATCATATAATCGACTAACTGGCCGTCCATAAATGACGTCACGCGATTTTGGCTGATTTTTCACCCCTTCCGTCCTCGTCACACTCACAAGTCGTCACAAATCTTAGACCCGTTCTTCAATATGAGGTCATAAAGCTTTGACCCCGCCCCCCTCCCACCATAAAAGGCGTATTTTCTATTTGAAAATAGGCATGTTTCAAATCAAATTTTGTCATTTAAGTATGTTTTTAGTGCAAGGCAGCACTCTAATATCGTAACACGCGTGACGTAACGTCATTTATGGACGGTCCCTAAAAAGGGCGGCACGTTGGAGACCGCCCCGGGCGGCAAAAGTGATAGCTACGCCACTGACCCACCAGTCATAAATTCTTATTAACATTCAACACATTGCAGTCATTTTAAACGGAGGCTCTTCGCTCTCTTTTGGGTTATTGGGGAATATACAATTATTTAAAGTATTCAGTTGCTGTTACAATAAACAGTTTGTGAGGTTACAGTGAAACCAGCATTAAAATGCGAACACAGATAACAGATACGGTTAACGATGCATATTTGAATAAATTTCATGAACTGGGGTATAAACTACAGTTGAAGGAAACGCAAGTGGGTCAGTAAAATAAATTAATTCCGGGCTTCCAAATCTGTTTATACGTTGGCTCCTTGTTCAAAGTCTTCTTGCACCTCCTGTAAGTGTTAACATAAATTTTATTATTGATAAAAGCTGTCTTCTGATTAATTTACTTCTTAGCGATAGAAGTTTATGAATTCAGAAAAATTAAACTGGGTTAAAGGTTAGTTGAGAAAAAAGAATTTAAAGGATTTCTCTGTAGCAATGGGAAGAAAATCTATTCGCCTCCTTCGCAAAATCATTTTTTCATTTTTTTAAAGCAGCTATGATAGAATGAAAGCCACGATTCAAAGAAAAGGTCACCAACATTGATGGATAATAAATCAAGGGTCCTGGTAAGATGGTTTCGAACTCTTTCTCCTGGAGCGAATGATGCTATCATGCTATCGTATTTGTGTCAATTGAATTTGAGTTTTTATGAAGATCTTGGTATCATACTGAGCCGAAGATTTTACCCCAACTACCTTCAATGGAATGAAAATCTTTCATTTCTTGTAGGTCATGTATTTTACCTATCAAAATTGTAACGGTAACAACTCGATGACCGTACAATATTACTTGATCAACAGGTCTCGAGTGACCTCTATACTTAACCTGGTGAAACTTATATCCTGACTTTCACGTTTACCATATGAGTGACGTCAATTGAGCTGAAATTTATTATACGCTTAAAATCTTTCCCTTAACTACAATGAAATATTTAAAAGTCTATCAGCGACAATCTCAGCACATCGAAGCAACCGAAAACTGATACCAACTATTAATTTTCACCAGATCGTTTCCTTAGGTATGATTAGTCGTTCGTGGTAAAAAGTCAACGATTAGAAACATTTCAAATGAAATACAAGTCATCGGTGAACTTCAAATTCTTCATATTACAGATGCACCCTACGAGGTTTAATCTTACGTTTCATTAAAAAAGTTACACCTTGACCCAAAGATAAATAAATTACCTGTCTGTGTTTCTACCTAATGATTGTTTAGAGAGTGTTAGAGAGAAGATATTTTTCGAGGATTCGAGCCCACCTGCATCAAGTCGGTTGCCCTACAGTGTCCTGCATCTCTCCACTTACTTGGTGACGCATTATCTGTTGCTAAATCATTGCACCGTCAAATCAGTAGCTACAAGTTCATTGCGTTTATAACTATTTGGATTTGATATTGGACAAAAATAAATAAAGTCAATTTAGCACTACAAAATAAACAATAAATTAAAACACACAAAAAAAAACCAAACAAAAAAAACAGAATATTTATCGATCATCGTTGTTAAGAAAAAAAGGAATTTTAAATGACTTTGAAGATCTAAGTACTACCGGAATCTATAACTTTTTGCCAAAATTGAAGAAACGTGTATTAAAATGAAAATCGAGCCAGTTCAAAAAAGGAAATCAAAACGAAAACGAGGGCCAGGGGAGAGCACTGTGCTTAAGATGAAGGACATAACTTGGGTCAATTCAAAATTTATTTTTATTTGCAATCATTGATTCAATAATGATGCATTTAAAAGACAGATTTTTGGTATCTGAAAAATATAGCAAAAGAATTTAATTTTCTGACTGACAAATCGTTTCAATCTTTTGGAATGGCTGATTTAGAATCTAAAGCTGTTGTATGAACAGGCAAATATCCTGAAATAATTAAATAAATAAAGAGCAATTTATAACTGAAATAAAATGCTTTAAACAACAAATAATTAAACTATGAAAAACCAAAAACCCGATGTTATGTTTTATTTAGATCCGCTAAGTGATCTCGCTACATGGGAATTGCAAGAATCGTACCCGAATATCGAACGAGCTCTGAAAACATTTCTTACAATGCCAACCACAGTAGCCACTGCTGAAAAGAGTTTCAGCAAACTAAAAATTATTTAAAAAATTACTTGAGATCGACGTCAGGTTAACAACACACATCATCTCTAGCTCTTCACATCATCTCTAGCTCTTCACATCATCTCTAGCTCTTCACATCATCTCTAGCTCTTCACATCATCTCTAGCTCTTCACATCATCTCTAGCTCTTCACATCATCTCTACCTCTTCACATCATCTCTAGCTCTTCACATCATCTCTAGCTCTTCACATCATCTCTAGCTCTTCACATAATCTCTAGCTATCCTTTCCATCGAACGTGGACTTACCAGTCAAATAAACTTCGATGAAATAATCACTAATTTTTCAAACGTTAAAGCAAGAAAAGTTAATCTTCGAGCGTTGAGCCTTTGATATAGGACATAGGAGTGGATCGGTGAGTGTTACTTCAATTTACTTTTAATTGCGAGTTTCTATCGTTATGTATGGGATAGTAAGTATGACACATTGAATCTATTGTTGTTTATTTCTAATGCATGATACTTCAAGTATTGCTGTAGTCTGTATTAACACAATAATTTCCAGTTTTATCCACCAATTTATTTGTTATTATTTAGTAATAATAAACTGTACATTAGTATTGTTCTTGTCTTTTGCATCTTCTATATTCACGTTGTAAGACAATCACTGTCAGACTACGTAATTATTGTCATAAAAAAATAAGAAAAATTCATTTTTCCCCCTAACAATTGAACAAGTTGCAAAGTTGAAACTTGTCAACTTATCAAGGGCACCAAAAAAAAATTAATTAGCCATGGGCGTCAAAATCCCAGTTACGCCCCTGACGCTTCTTTAATCCCAATACCACGATGTCAAATCTCTGACATAATCAAGTGGAGGGAAACAGACTATGAAAGGTTACAGTCTTTGTAAAAGTGAAAGTACAAAAAGGGCGCTAAAAAATTTAAATGTCAACTCATAAACCAAATTTTAAAAAAAGACATTGTAGATTTAAAAAAAAACACGTTGAAGTTACCAATAATGCATTTATTTCTAAATATCAAGTTTAGAGCTGGCGTTTAAAGGCATTGTGCTGATGAAACAAGACAAAACACATCAAAACTCGACTATTCGGCAGTTATTTACGTCCACCAGACGAAAGACACGCGAAAACTAACCAAAGTGGATTGGCACGACCAGGTATATTAGTGCGCACCCGGTGCACATTTCAACGCAATGAACACTTCGGGGATGATTTCTTCTTTTATGACTACACGAGGAAACAGAGCAGTAGATCGTCTACCAACAGAGCGAAAGTCGCCAGAACATTCTCGGCCTGCACTGAGGCAGTTTTAATTATTTCCTAACTTCAACACTCATCAGTGGCGACCATTCATTCCTTGGCCCCGAAAACATTACGCCAAAGAAGTGCTGCAGGGTGATTCGAGGACACGACCTTACCTTCTCTAAGAAGTAAATATTTTTTTTCTTCTACCAACCGGGATGGAAATAGTACCCAAACAAGTTTATCGATAAAAGAAAATATTCTCTATTTTTAAATATTTTTTTTAAGGAAAACCTATTGACACGAACAGAAAAACGTGGGGCGGGCGCTTATGGGGTTTTACATATGCAGTTCACTCCTCTCACTTATAGATCTCTCTTTTGCCTTATAAATTATAAATCTTTAATTTTTATACCAAACATGTAATTCCCGTTTTTGGTCATATTAAATGAAGGTATTTCAACATATAATTTTAAAATTATTTTCTTCTTTTTAAAATCAACTTTTAAAAACGTGGTATTTAAAAATCATTTTTTAAAAAACTCTATTTACTGAATGAGTGAGAACAACTTTAAATCGTGTAAAAGAGAATAATAATCAACTATCTTAAAATATATGTGATTATAGTTTAGGGTATATTATTTAAAGAAAATAAAGTATTACTATTCTGTAAAATTGTGTTTTGTTATTGTGTAACGTGGCATGAGTGGTTGAACTTGTTTTTGAAAATAATTATAACTCCTAAGGTCATTCCGACAGAGTTATTAAACACAGGAGTGGTTTCTCCTAATGATATAATTGGCCCCCCAAAACTAGATAGTACCAAGTGGATAAGATAATAATAATAATAAACTTGACATTCCCCCTAGGTGGGTTGTTATCATTTGATTTGTCTTAGATATCACAGGGGAGTAATACACACTGCTTATCATAGAAAGAAGCTATATAAAGTTCAACTTTTTTTCGGTGTAACTGTGTTGGAGCTGCTTACATACATCTGAATTATTGGAGTTTGTTATTTCATGTTTATGATGTGTATATGATTTTTTATTGCGGTGAGTTATTTTTAGTTACTCATTCTTTTGTGTACATTTAGCTGTAGAGATTATGTGTGTACTTTGTCAAGGCCACGACTTATAGAAGCGTAACAGATGCACTTCAAGTTTCGAACGTAATGTCTAATGTTCCCGATAAATAAGGCTTGTCATTTCTAAAACCGGAAAACGTCATAACTCATTGAGAAATGTTCTATTTTTATATTACATTTTAGAGGAACAATGGTTTGAAGCATAAATACAGTCAAATCAATAAGCTATCAAACTTTTTACTTTTAGCATAGATAAATTACGAAACTATTTTTCTTGTCCAAGTCCAATAAGCTGTCTTAAATTAACGAAGAATTATCGAATAGCTGATACGATACATCCTTCTCAATTTACCTACCTTTACATGCTGACTCGTATCTTTTAGTAATTTTTTATGAAATTCGTCAAAAAAAAGACCACACTATTTCTATTAATAGATTTCTGTCATATTATGACAAGGCCTATAGAGAATGTTCATCACTTTGTATATTCAATAATTTATACAAAATAAATATGAGATCAGCACTGGTGTTAAAATGTCTCTCTAGTATTGTATTATAAAAGTTTGTGTGGTTTGATTATTTTCTGCTTTGTTTTTACTACTTGTTGACACATAGACCTGTTTGTTACCTGTTTGTGTTTCCAAGTTCACGTATTACATTGCTGTAAAACTAACCCATGGCCTAGGGTTCAACTATTTAAAGTGAACCTCACCACGAGACACACTAAAGTTACGAACCTATCATTGTGTGTAAAGGCTGTTTGTTAACTTATCGTTATGTGCACCTGAGCTATTGGAGTTTTTTTTTACCAACTCCTTGCCTGGACCTGGCCTATAAGAGTTTGTTAATAACTCAGCAGACGACAGTGCGTGGGTCATATTCTTTCATTTAAAACAGACACTATGGGCTTTTGACGTCTAGGGGAAAGAAGAATAAATGATACCATGGCTAATTATTTTGAGTGCAGGGTCCAGGTTACGGCCAAGTGGGGGAGGTCTTCGAGGTCGGTACTTCACTCTTCCACTGGAGGAGGTAAAATTTTCATTCAACTGTAAGGCTTTTTTAGTGGAATGTGACGTCGAAATTCTTGTTCCGTCTCCCGTGGAGCGCTTATTTTATAACCTGGAAGTGACATAGTGACGTCATTGCCAAATTTAGGATTTTTAAATTATTTTTTTAAAATTTTTATTTTTCAAAAATTTTGGTTCACTAAGTTTCACAGCTAAACATTGAAGAAGACATTTACGATCCTACTTTTCCTTTTTCTTTCTCTTATACTTTGTTCTATGAGTGTATGTGTGCCTATATGATAGAACGAGTGAAAGAGTGTGCATCAGTTAAAACATACTCTTACATAAATAAATTGTTTTTTTATCTCTAGGTAAGCTAAGATCTTATAGGAGAATTTAATCTCAGAGATTAAAATAATAAGATTTATTTAATTTTCTATAAGAGAAGTTTTACAAAATTTAAAAAAAAACCTGCGTAATGGCCATCCTCTCAAAATCGTAATGAGATAGAGTTTTGATTTTCAAAAAATTCCTTTTATACAATTTTTTTTTGTTGATAATTTTTTAACTGGACAACAATTCTGTTATCAAAGTGTATGTTTCATATTTAGTAAATGATTTTGTACTACGGGATCAAAACCGTGTTTCGAGTTATTTAAAATTAAGAAACGAATGTTATCCAACCTTAGATCTAATGTATTCCATGCAATTTTAATTTTTTTAACACGCGATTTCTAATGAACTTTCAAATGAGTCATTTAATGTTTTAAAATATGTTTAAATTTATTGAAATTACTTGTCAGTTCGACGCAAAATTCAAATGGTTTTTATAGGTGTCTGTTGCAAAGCGTTAAACTTTTAAAACTACTAGTCTAAGTGGTGTTAAATATAATGTATTCGTGTTTTTAATGAGAATGTTGCTTAAATTAATTTGGCAATAGTGTGCTAAAAGTAACATAGTAAAACATATATGAACATCACCAAATAGCATCTAAGTGCACCTTCCCTACAGGATCAATACATGCAAGTTGCATTGAAAGACAATGTTTAAGTTGTTGACGATTTTATGGCAATGTTAGATGTGTTCTAAAACTCTGGAACAGAGAGTTATTCTAAACTCTAAAAGAAAGAGACAGAGAGAGAGAGAGAGATAGGGAGAGAGAGAGAGAGAGAGAGAGAGAGAGAGAGAGAGAGAGAGAGAGAGAGAGAGAGAGAGAGAGAGAGCGAGAGAGAGAGAGAGAGCGAGAGAGAGAGAGAGAGAGAGAGAGAGCGAGAGAGAGAGACAGGTGTTCTTAACCCTAGAACGAGACATAGTCTAAGTCTACTTTCTAAAAGAAAAAGAGAGATTTGATCTAAAATCGAAAAGAGCGAATTGTAAAATGTTATTAGATTTGGATTGAGGTGTAAAGATATCAAATGTTAAGGTTTGAAAGTTCACCACTTGGTCAGATTTTCCATTTTGGGTTGCACTTCAATTTCGATGAAATAAATAAAGAAAAACAAAACAAAAAGAAACAAAGAAGAAGCTGCAGATGCATGAAGCCTATTCTGGAACATTGGAGAAGCAGATAATCTAACATCGCGTAATATGCCTCGACATTTGTGGAATGAAACCAGGCGAGCAGAGCTTATCCTGGCGATCTGTTGTTAATCAGTGGCTGGCAGGGGGCATAACCCATGACGTGCCCGTTGTCTTCAGCTTGGCGTTGCTGCCTATTTAAAAAAAAGGTTTGGGGTTTGAGGGAGGGGGAAGGGAGGGAGGTCAAATAATTATCACATTTGCACTCTCTATAAGAGATTGATAAATTTTAAAAAAAAAGAAATACAGTAAGATATCTCCTTATAGAACTTAAAAGTCCTGTCGAATTTTTGTTTAAACAATGTTTGATTTAACAAGGCAATGGCACGAAGGAACATCCATCTCTAGAGTATATCATCATTTTTAAACATTCATCCACGTTATGTTAGTTAACATTAATAATACGTCCTCAAGAGCGATTATATGTGATGACTCCATCTGCGGTAATTCTTACGGCGGCTACCATTTTATAATTAGCAATGCATTCAAATGGTATAAGTCAAGCACCATCAGACACCGTTTATTTTAAACTATATGATACATGTGTTCCTGTATTGGTTATAATGGAAGAGATGCATGTCACTTCGTAGGAATTGCCTGGATGTGGTTCGTCTAAATAACGTATGAAATGTTAAAAACCCTACTGAAAAATCACATGTTGTTTACGTTCCGTCAGAAATTAAAACGAACAAGACTTGCACATCTTTGGTGAGGATTTGGACGCACCAAGGTGCACCAAGCTGCTGCCTTGTGCGGAGATGTACGCTGCTGCGGACGAAATAATTTTTCAGACACATATCTGCTCTTATAGGCCTTGTCATTTATAAAACCGGAAAACGTCATACCTCATTGAGTAATGTTCTATTTTTAGATTACATTTTAGCGGAACAATGTTTTGAAGCATAAATGCAGTCGAAAATGCAGCTCTCAAAATTGTTAGCATAGTAAAATTCCGAAACAGTTTTTTTTATTGTTCAAGTCCAATAAGCTGTCTTAAAATAACGAACAATTAACAAATAGCTGATAAGATACTTCCTTCTCAATATACCTACATTTACATATTGGCTCGTATCTTTTGGTAAATTTTTATGAAATCCGTCACAAAAAAAGGTAAATATATCCCAAATATTTCTATTAATAGATTTTACTTGTCACCTCATGAGATTAAATACCCAATTAAATAAAGTCCATGTTTACTTTGAATCGGATCGAAACCTTTTGATCATCTCTTCTCAAATCATAAAAAATTAGTTTTCCACTTCCATTCTATAAAATTTAACTTAAAAAGAAAGCATACGGCGAAGCCATTAAAATGATTATAATATTAATAAATTGAAATACTTGGTCGAGTGGCATGCGCGCTTGCCTGGCGAACCAATAATCACGGGTTCGAATCCATATGATGTATAGGATCTATTCCCGTGGCCAAAGTTGTCCTTGACCCTAATTAGGGGAACAAATCATTGTGTAACACAATCCTCACATAGCCGCAGGACGTAGGACGCAAGAATCTTCTGCAATGTCGCAAACTACAATGTACAAATTTATATACAAAGAGCCAGAGTAGAAATACATGAGAAGAAGTTAGAAATGTTTTGTCCAAAATAAGATTAAAAGAAAACTGGAGACAGCTCATGGCATTAACGTCATCAGGAGATCAACCACCTGTGTGCTACAACCGACCTTATTTCTTGTTCATTGTGTACACGAAAAGTGTTTTGATCTCAAACACTGCTGATTGTGTACACGAAAAGTGGTTTGATCTGAAACACTGCTGATTGTGTACACGAAAAGTGGTTTAATCTGAAACACTGCTGATTTTGTACACGAAAAGTGGTTTGATCTGAAACACTGCTGATTGTGTACACGAAAAGTGGTTTGATCTGAAACACTGCTGATTGTGTACACGAAAAGTGGTTTGATCTGAAACACTGCTGATTGTGTACACGAAAAGTGGTTTGATCTGAAACACTGCTGATTGTGTACACGAAAAGTGGTTTGATCTGAAACACTGCTGATTGTGTACACGAAAAGTGGTTTGATCTGAAACACTGCAGATTGTGTACACGAAAATAAATATTTGAAACTTTATTGTCATTTATTGTTAGTTCATGAAGATTTGCAGCCTACTTTTGTCTCGATTGAAGAACCCGAGTCAGATAAAAACCATTCCATGGGTACATCACATCACACTACTCTCAGGACAGTCAAAGGCTATTGATGGAGACTACCAGTAGACACTAGGGCTGGGAGAGCCAATCTTAATGGCAAAGCTCTTATTTTCAGTACTGATTTACCGAATTGAAAAAAGATAGAAAATATAAAAACTTAAATTCACCTTTATCAATTTTCAACGTTAACTTAAACATCGACAAGGCTAGAGATTCATTGTAAATGTAGATAATCTTTACATCTCGAATGCAAAGGAAACTCTACCAATTGTGCTTTAAAACATAAAATTCCAAGCGTTTAAAAATAATCGCAACTTTTTTCTGATCTACAACTGATTTGCTCTCCTCAATATGTGTGCTGTTGTTGGTTATTCAAATGTATTCTCTGTATTATGGATTTGACTATAAGCGTTTGAATTTAAATAATATGGCATCTAAAGTTTCTTATACAAAATCTATTGCGACCACTAACACTCAGGTATGTTTAAAATATTTTGAACATAATGAAAATGTTGAATATGTAAATAAGATCCGTGAATCATAAAACTATGTTATGTCTAACATAAGACAATGCCTATGCATTATGCATGTGTTAGTTCTGCATTAATTAGAAAGTAATTCTCATCAATCATAAATTACCGTAAAAAGCATTCAAAGTGTTTTTAATCGTAAACGCCGTCAGAGGTTAAAAAGTTCTGTTTTTGATAATTGAAGAATGTCAACCGCCATCATTAAGTGCCTATTTCATAAAGAGAACGAGAAGCTAATACGTTTTAATTGATACAACTAAGCGCCACTCTTAAATGGCGTTTAAATGAATTGCAATGTATTCTAGTTATTACTAGTGTATCACCCGTCAAAAATGACGGACGTTTTCAAAATAAATACACATCAGATTAAAAAATAACGTAATACAGAACTTTCATTTATTTTATTTATTTTTATTTGATTCATTTATTATCATATTGAACAATTTTATGCGGAACGTTCGAAAACAGTTATATTTGGTGCACTAATTTTTGATGCGCACTATTGAACCTAACAGCATTACATCCAAGAACCATTACATCCATTACCGGAATTATGTATGTTGATTCTTTTAGTTATGTCTCGTTCATAAAGGGATTTATAGTAAAAAAACTTGTTTTTTTACGGGTTTAAAAAAAATTAATTTATAAAAAACAAATAATGACATAGGAGGAATAAAAAAATTACGTCATGTGCTTTCTTTACACAAGCCTAAGCGTTATCTTAAGAATATTTATCTTCTTCGAAGAACGGGTAAATGAATGCACCCAATCTGCCACAAGCATTCATTTTCTTATTCCCCTACGTATTTTTTCGTTTAGAAGCGTGTACAACACCTGATTTCTCGCTTCTTCAACGTGATAAACAATCATTATTTTGTTATTATTTTTACCTTTGCAACGTGAAGGCACATATAGTAAACAGTTATAAACATTATAGACCAGTGATTCTCAATTAGTCGTTTTACGAACTATCATTTGTACGTGAGTATTACGCTGCTGGACAACATAACACAATCAAAAGAATAAAATTTAGGACTGTTCACGATTAATTTAAAAATTTTAATAGTTAACTTTTTGAAAAATTAACGATTAATTAATAGTTAATTTCGATTAAAGCCAAAAATTACAATTTATGATGTCATAAGTAACATTTATTATACCTACGTGTTGAAAATCTAAATAACACTGGAACGTCTCATTTATATGTCATCTTTTAACCAACTATGCAAAAAGACAAGTGTGTTGACATTATTTGGTTCAAGTGATGAGCGGGTCTAATTGACAATATAACCAGCCGAGCTGAATAATCATTCACGTGTAACTGAGGTTACTGGTATGCACAAAACGGTCTTGGCAAGGCATGACACTTTCGGATGTTGGTGTTCATTAAGTTTGCACCATTGTAAAGGGTTAACGGATTCAGGAACTTTCATCTCCATTTTGTAACGCGGTAATTCATCAGAAGAGCTGTCGTCATTTTCTTTCTATGAGTCAGACTCCATTACCGCCATTAGCTTAATAGGCTTTTCATTTGGTATGATAAGTAGGCGAAGTGTTAGAACCATTGTAGGCAAACAATTTCTCACAATGGATACAATAAACGTTATCTACATTTTGAACAGGAGTGGATTAAGACTGCACGGGGCCCCTGGCTGCAATTCAACTTGGGGCCCTATCCAGCCAGCGTCCTTTAAATAAGATTATTGCTAGCAGCTAATATATGACTGTAACTAAATAGTCTATTGACAAATGTTTCCTTGCTCATGCTTTGTCTGTACCACGGGATCGACCTTCCGTGCCAAAAAGATTATTCATGAAAAAAAAACGAACAAGAAGAAATATCTGTTTGCCGGTATCCTAAAATTGAGTGTAAATAGACAAATTAAAAAAAATAATAATAAAATATATATACAAAAGATTCCATCACTGGGAATCGATTCCTACATCGCTTGCACCGCAAGTCTACACACTTCCATACGACCAGGAGAGCTTGACGGAATTTGTAAATTTAACTAATATAAACAATATTCTTTAATATTTTCACTTATTGAGCCTTTCAAATCAGATTTTTAGACTACTAAGACTATCTGGGTCCAAATAGCGATCAGATTAATAGATTAAAAGATTTTATTAATTAATTTAATTTATGATATTTTCAGGGATTCATGCAAACATTTGTCCACCTTTATTATAAAATATACTAAGTTTTGGGGCCCCTAAATCATCGGGGGCCCCTGGCTTTAGCCTGTTCAGCCCCCCCCCCTTAATCCGACATAGATTTTGAACATTCCCGTCAGTCTATTGTTCAAAACTAAAATGTTCGTGTAATTGTCAAAAAAATTGTTTATATTTATCGGCCGTCATTTTTTAACTTTTTGACTTCCGGTACATTTATCTTATCTTATCTGCTAGAAACTCTCCTTCTGTACAGAAGATTATTGCATCCTACGCTTATCTATCGTTTGTGTCTTGTCCTGCATTCTAATTAGAGTTTTAAATGTTGATAAAGTGTTGGTTTTCCTGGTTTCTTCAGTCAACCCTTTCCGCCCCCGGAAGAACGAAAATTTGTATGTGTTTATTCTTGCATACGGAATTAGGAAAGTGATTTTATCATTATGTCTAACTGAAGGCTGTATTGAGGTATCTTTGTAAATGGTGGGTCGATGCATCGTTAAAAAATTGTAATAGTTAAACAAATTTAACGAATAATCGATTAATTAATCGTTAATTTTTTCAGCCCTAATATAAATAAAATCTGTATTTTTTTTTAAAAGCATTTCTTAATGCTCCTGTAAGTTTCGTCTAAAAATAAATTTGCTTTCAATATCAATTTATTACTGAACTATAAATCTTTCCTTAAAAAAGCAACTGATCGGACTGATCATACAGTTATACATTTTCAAATAATTTATGATATATTTAAGGGAAAAAAATACCAATAAAGATCTTGAGCAAGATCCTAGTGTAAAATACTAACGTCGTCACTGGTTGACCTGAATGAGTTACAAGTTATTTGGTCACTGAAAGAGACAACGTCAGATTAACTTTAGCTTTTATGAAATCTTTAACTGTCGACAGACCAACTTTACGCGGTTAGAAACCAACTTGGCATGGTATTTAAAAAAGTATTTGTGATGTAGAAAAAGGAAATTCTAAACGTTCATTCTTGAGGAATTACATAAGGATTTTAATATATATATATATATATATATATATATATATATATATATATATATATATATATATATATATATATATATATATTAGGGCTG
The DNA here is from genome assembly GCA_944989445.1 of Ampullaceana balthica. Taxonomy (NCBI): domain Eukaryota; kingdom Metazoa; phylum Mollusca; class Gastropoda; family Lymnaeidae; genus Ampullaceana; species Ampullaceana balthica. The sequence goes on along the minus strand of CALYLW010000231.1, from coordinate 106,339 downwards.
TTAACGATTAATTTAAATTGAATCGGTAACTTAATTTAATCGATTAAAGCCAAAAATGGAAATTAATGGTGTCATAAATAACATTTACTAAAACACTTGTCGAAAATCGAAATAACACTGGAATGTCTTCTTTATATGACATCTTTTAACCAACAACGCAAACTTTGACATTATTTGGTTCAAGTGATGGGCGGGTCTAATTGACAATATAACAAGCCGAGCTGAACAATCGTTCACATAGCTTTAGATTGTCTCAGCTGAAGTTTCCGATACTGTAATGGATGTTTGGTTTGCAGGTGATATGCTAGCGAAGTGTTAGAACCATTGTAGCAATGTTCCCTTTAAGCAGCGCGGCTGCGCAGATATTTGACCGAGGAGTTTAGAATACCGCGCAGCTAATTTTTTAAAATATCCCCCCCCCCAAAAAAAAATGGACGCTGAGCAACTTTGCACACGAATTTTTATTAAAACTTTGCACACGGACCAACGAAGCTTAGACTTAGAGGGAACAATGCATGGTAGGCAAACTATTTCTCTCCATGGACACAATAACCTTTGTCAACATTTTGAACATTCACGTCAGTCAATAGTTTAAAACCAAAATGTTCGTGTAATCGTCCGGAAATTAGTTTATATTTATCGGCCCAAATATTTTACTTTTTGACTTCCAGTAAATTTATAAATGGTGGGTCAATTGATCGTTAAAAAAATTAATTGTTAAAATTTTTAACCATTAATCGAGAAATTAATCCTAAATTTCCGAAGCCCTAATATATATATATATATATATATATATATATATATATTATATATATATAATAAAATATGCTCTTGATTTTTACTTTTTACGCTTGCGTCTTTTTTTCCCCTCAGTGATGCGTTACGATTAGCTATAGACGTATTAGTTTCATTTTTTTTTACACTAAACATTTTATTACGATTTAAAACATGTTTAATTTGCATCGAGTATAGAAAGCCTCTACCTCTCTTCCCCTCCTCATCCACGCATTTCAATTATAAGACGGACAAAATGATTAATTTTTGCCAGAAGCTCTCGATAAACAAAAAAAAAGAAATATGATACTTTAAAATCATTAAAAATCCGAATAGATCTAAAGTAATAATTAAAAATCAGTAGCTAGTTTTTTTAAATGTTGCAAAGTATGCAGAAATGTAAATAACATAATAATAATACATTTCTTCTTTATTAACGTTACTAAGTTTAAATAGGACAGCCGTTTTAAAGCGGTATTATGTTTCGGATAATTTTTTAAAATTATTTTCTAAATATCAATTGATTAATGTATTTTTTAAAGTAAATTTTAATAAGATGAGATGATAATACGATATTCCAAAACTTCGCATACCTATCCAGTTTCTTTGCTCTTAGTCTTAATCTATGGCGGATTAAAAAAGGGGGGTGCTGATTGGGCTAAAGCCAAGGGCCCCCAGTGATTTCAGGATCCAAAACTTATTATATTGTATAATAAAGGTAGCCCTAACCGGGCCCCAGGTGGAATTGCAGCCAGGAGCCCCGTGCAATCTTGATCCGCCATTGGTCTTAATACAAAGTAGCGAATCATATAGGTTAAGGCAAACGACAAACAGGGAGACCCAAGAAGACATGGAGACGTAATGCGTTTGATGAGGCAGAGAGAATAGGAAAGAGCACGGGATACTGGCAAGAGACAATGCTAAATGGTAGGCTTTGACTGGGGTTCTAAGAATCATCGGATCATTTTATTTCCCTTCGGTTTATTTCGTCTCATTCGTACAAGTGTTTATCTTTGACTTGGTTGCTAAAGTCTGCATTGATGTAGCGAGGCATCGTGCGACTCTCCGCAAACTTTGAGTCTTTCCGACCACAATTATCTACCATGCCTAAAATATGTAGTGCTTTCCGTAAGTCAATCATAACATTACGCGAACCTTGAAATTAAACGCTTATAAATAAAGCAAAAGTATCACCAAGGGCAGACAACCACTCAAGCATCAACCTCTGGCCTTCTGGCGACACAAATTGTAATTTATTTTAGGTAATATTGGACAAAATGATTGTTATAAAGATGTGAGCACTTTTCGCAGAATATAAATCTTATTTCATTCCAAGACAGCAAGATTTCGGGAAATAATGAATATAAAATTGACGGATACAAAAATAAATATAGATAGCTTGACTTTCGGCAAGGGGCCAAAATCTTAAATCACTTTAAGCCAAGAAATTTTAATAAATAATCTTTACAATGAAGTTTCTTCTAATTTTAAATCCTTTATATTAACTCGTTGCGTCTGAATGTTTGCTTGCTTGCTTGCCGAAAAAACTTTGGATTGATTTTTAACCCACTTCCCCGTATGCTGGCGAGCTGAAATTTTCCAGGCAGTTCGTGCAGACAATCAAAATGATATAGAAAAATTTCAGATCTATCGACCGTACTGTAATTAAATTAATGAATTTTTAGATTATTTCTATTTATCTCTATGTAACATGTTATTATTTGTGCTAGCGCAGTGGTTCTCAACCTTTTTGGGTCACGACCCCTTTTTATGAAAGCCATGTGACCCGCGACCCCTATGAAATTGAAATAAGTCATTTTCAATAAAGTTTTTATAAAATAGCACAAATTTGCATTATAGGGAATATTCTTTAGTCGTCAGTTGGCGACCCCCAGATAAACCGTCGCGACCCCCTGAAGTTAAGGGGGGTCGCGACTCACTGGTTGGGAACCGCTGTGCCAGAGTGTGGCGGTGCGTATTATATTGAACAAGCTTTTTGATGCTATCCAATCGCGCGGTGCGGTGCGTATTATATTGATGATACTTTTTAAAAATATATTCCCGATCTGTAAATGTTTGTGCTAATCAGTCACGCTGTGCGCATTATATAAAATTTTGGATTTTTAGATTGTCGTATTATAATGAACATACTTTTAGTTATGTCTCGTAAATAAAGGATTTTTAGTAAAAAAATGTTTTTTATTTTACTTCTTTTTAAAAAATAATTAGGCACTGTTCACATATTGAATTATACATAAATTGCAACACTGCACCGCAGTACATTTTAGAATTTCATTAGGGAAAAAAGCCTGAAATATTTAATTTTACTAAATCATGTTTATCATAAAAAGCAAGATCTGTTCGTTTGTGATCTATTCTAATTTTTTAAATTTGAAGAGCAGACACTAAAATCGTTATCATTTGTAAAATTCTTTTTTTTTAAATGAGCTAAAAGAAATGGTAAAGATCACTTAAAGCTCAATCAGCAGCCCATCATACATAACGCAACATCCATAACGATTAACCCCTTCCTTCCCTTAACACATGCAAGCCTAAATAACATAGCATTCAAATCCGAATCGGATGCCGACAGCTTGCTATATATAGAATAGTTGCCCCATTGACCCACTGCCACCAGGTTGGCGGGCCGGGATCGAAAAAAAAGGAAAGCCGCCAACAACAAAAAGAGGGTGGGGTGGGTTTACGTTTCACATACATGTACAGCGTTGATATATCGATGTCCCATTAACACACATAACGCTCTCCTCCACCACCTCCTATTTCCCCCCCATATGTCCCGTCCCGTCTGCTGGCTGGTCGCGGGTGTTCGCCGTCGTGCGGTGACGAAATTAACCACCGCGGAAAGAAAACACCGCACGTCAGTGAGGTATTACAACCAAGGGCATCGACTCTCCCGTACTCTCGTCTGACGCTATGAATTACAGACCTATTAAAATAAGGAACGTTGAAAAAAAAACGAAACAAAAACAGAACAAAAGCAAAACAAAAACAGGAGGGATAAAAATCGCGACGGTTGGCTGTCAACTTCACTGATGCAGCCAGGTAGCTAGGAAATGGACAGATCTTAACCCTGGCAGGGAAGAATCAGGAACAGGAAAGCACAAGCGTCTTGGTGAAGAGCGTGGCATTTGTAGGATTAAATATTTTTGTCCATTGAAGACATTTTCTCCAAGCAGGTAGGTCTCAAGCTTTGATTTTCGTCTTTTTTTTTAAAAGAGAAAGTTAATAGGATTTTGGTCGACCTTCAGAGTTTAGTATCTGATGTTTACTCACGAAGACAATACATTTCTTCAGACTTTCAAATTATTCCTTCGGTACTTGTTTTCAGGGTGAGTTATTGCTGTATATTTTTGAAGATTTTAAAAAAGGAAACTTTAAAAATATCAAGAAAGACCTGGTCCTTAATTTGTTTGTTGACTAATCTGTTTGCTACGTAAATCGCACCGACAAACAAGAGAGACGGTCATTGCATACTTAGAAAAGTGTTGACCCATAAATAAGCCCCTGCCTCATGCTTCAAAATAATAATTCCATGGAAGTCAATCGCAGTGATGATTATTAGAAGAACTCCGAAGTAACACCTACGTCACATGGGTCTCCAGCCCCCCCACCCTCTTTTCGAATAACATCGTTTTTCTAAAGTAGAGTATTTAGACATGTGTGTTTTGCCAGGCTATCAACACTCACGTCGTTGGTGTACTGTAGACATGTGTGTTTTGCCAGGCTATCAACACTCACGTCGTTGGTGTACTGTAGACATGTGTTTTGCCAGGCTATCAACACTCACGTCGTTGGTGTACTGTAGACATGTGTGTTTTGCCAGGCTATCAACACTCACGTCGTTGGTGTACTGCGCGGTGTTCGGTAATACATCTAAGAATTGATGATGAACCTAGATACTTGTAATAATTGAGAGACGAACGGTCATCCCGGTTTCACATTAGGAAGCTCTTGGTTCTGAAACAGATACAATCAATAGATAGAGAAAAAAAGTTACTATGAAATTAAGTTCAGGCTTTCGCTTTTATTATTTATCATGTGAAAAATTGAAACATACATCATGGTCGATAACCTGAAAGAAAGTGGGGGGAAAAAATTACAGAAACATTCAATTGTTTTCTTGCATGATTTTGTGTGGATTTTCCTTTTTATCCGCATGTTATTTTGTTCAACTTTCTGAAAGCCACCTGCATCCATGTGACCAGAGGCGTCGCTAGGGTTGGTGTCACCCGGGGTGGTCCACCCCCACCGCACCCCCTAGTGACGTCACTCCAAATGACAGTATCTGACAGAATGGTACGTTACTTGCTCAAATTGTTCTCCTAAAGACTGCTTGTCTCCCCCTCCCCTCAAGCTTATAACTAAGATACCGTCTCTCCCTACACCATTGTGGTACAGGGTGATGATGCAATTCTTCCAACGTCAAATTTCGGAGACCAATTGAGATACGGCTTAAAATAGGATTGCATTACATGTATATTGATTTAATGACATACTTTGATTTGTGTTGTCTAAAGTTCTCACTGTCAAAATGCTGTTTTGTCGAGACTATAGGTGTTTCTTTTTAAGACATTATTTTAACAGGAAGTCAACTGGATCCGACCATGACTGTAGATGGATGTTAACCCAAACATCTAGCATTAAATACATGACACGAATGCGACTGATAAGTATGCGCGTGTCAAAAAAAAATGTGCTTAAGCTTTTACCTGTGTTTTTAATGTGCAGGGTTGTTTTTTTTAAAGAGGGTTTTTGTTTTGAATATGGCTTAAGCAACGGAGAAAATAACATTGTTAGTGGAAGGGAGTGCTACCTTGATATAGTTCCGTGTTTTGTTTACTTGTAAAAACAACCCTCTTCAAGCATGTTGTTACTTCGTGATCTACGCATATCTGATTCCGGATTTCAGACGTTTAAAAGTGAGGTAAGAGTTTTTTAAAATTGTTTTATTGATTCAAAATAACTTGAAACGTTTTTTAAAAATTATATTGTTAATATTCATTTGAAGCATATGTATAAATAAGAAAATTATCCTCTTTTTTACAATAACAACAGTATAAAACCTAAGAAGTCTAATTCATTTCTGTAGTCTCACTGACGTGTAAACAACGGCATCAAAATGATAACTCACTGAAAGAGGAAAAGTGTTTATATATGTTAACTAAGCGCCTGGCCTTCACGTCGATAAAATATTACTGTCTGGGGGGACAACACTTTGTAACTTTCGGTCTAAACATTAAAGAAAAGAAATTCCCTTATATCGATCTAATTTTAGGGATCTTTGGTGACTTTTGTGACATGGATCTTAAAATTGTGTTCGTTTTAAGTTGTACAAATATTTAAAATAAATAAAGTCCCTAAAGTTAATGTTCTGTTTGTATGATGTTTTTTTTTCCATGGTTTGTCTATATTCAGTGTTTGATTTTCACACAGAATGCCATTGCTTGCTGCGATGTAAACGCATATATAACTTGTTTGTTAACGCCTAAATCATATCGAATTTTAAGGTAGAAACGAATATTGGTTGACATTCTGCCACATAAATGTCTTGGGTTCAAAGCATGTTAGCTTGTAAAAAAATTTATTAAAGTTAGGTTGCTTACAGCCGTGAATTTTAAATGCGAGATCTTGTAGTTCGTGATTGTTGTTGTTGTTCGTCCGTCGTAGTCGACGATGACCACTCTCATCATATTATTTCAGTGCTAGGCCGCCACGTGTGTCCTCTGGTGGCTTATTAGACCTATTCTTGCACGAAATTTGCGTCCGCATGTCAGGCAAGACATGGATGGGATCCCTTCAGGAGGGTTTTGTACACGGTCCTTCCTGGCTTGACGTTTGGTCTTGAGTCTAGGCAGCCTGTTGTCTATTAGCCTCACAGACAGCTGCGCCATTCCGTATCATAGAGCGTCAGTGGGGCTTTGTCACTGGCTGCTGCCTACCCAGGAGTCATGTCCAGTGTCAAAGGCCTTTAGAGCAGTTTTGAGTGTATTCTTGTAGCGCTTACGTTTCGTGACCTCCACGTGCTCTAGGCCCTTCAGTAAGCTCACCAAGAAATAACCTCTTGGGGAGGTGATGGTCGGGCATGCGCACTACATGCCCCGCCTAGCGTATTTGGCACTGCATGAGGCTAGTGTGAATGCTGGGTAGTTCTGACCTGGCTAATATTTCGATGTCTGGAACGTTTTCCCTGCTATTTTATATTGAGAACTTTTCTTAGGCTTTTAGTGTGAAAGTGGTTCAGCAACCTCGCATGGCGTTGGTATACTGTCCTAGTTTCACATGCATATAGTAAAGTTGGTGACTACTCTATCTGAAAATGACACAATCATTTGTTTCCTCATTTATTTATCGAATGAATATTTTCATGGAACGGTAATGCGTGTAACAAAGTTACGGCGTACGCTTTCATCTTTAGATATCTCGTCAATGATTGTGATATCATGAGGACATTTAATGATTGGAACGATAATGCATGTAACAAAGTTACGGCGTACGCTTTCATCTTTAGATATCTCGTCAATGATTGTGATATCATGAGGACATTTAATGATTGGATTGGTAATGGCTCTGGTTATCATTAACATATGATGAATTATTTTATTGATCAGTACAAAAAGAATGCAACATTTTTGCGCCCTGTCCAATTGTCAAGTTAATGCTTTTTTGGTTATTTATGTTAACAAACTGTGGGTGATTTAATACAAATTAAAACCTCCGTGCAGTGGCGTAGCTAGGGTCATGTGCGCCCGGGGACATGACACAAAATATGCGCCCCTTGTCGGACCGAAAGATTCTGGGGGCTCACTGAGCCCCCCCCCCAAAAAAAAATAAAATAAATAAATATTTTTTATTTTAAATTTGAAATTTTACGGTTTATGTGGTTCATTTTCGAAGCATTTGATATTTTAATGAAATAGAATACAGACTAATATTTCTCTTTACTGTTGTAAACAATTTATTATTTTTAAATGCTCTACTAATTATACATGACTCGAATAGACATAGTCTACAAAAAATTTGATCCTCCTTGATTTGAATGGCGCAAACTCGTCAATACCGTTGTCAAAATTAATATTCTCAGGTGTTTCTCTTTCGATGCTAAGGAGTGCAAGATCACTCATACGATCTTGTCCCATTGAAGCACGTAAATAAGACAAAATAAGCTTCAGTTTGCTGAAGGACCGCTCACAGTTTCAGTTGAAACAGCAACTGTTAGAAGTATTTGAAGTGAAATGCGCAGATTCGGAAATACGTCATCTCCATATAAAACAATAAAACCAAGAAGATCCAAAGGAGTTTCCGGTAGAACTTCAGCCCGGTTACTGAGCAGCAATTTGCAGTCTCCGTTTCTGTGCACAATTCGTGACCATTGACGCCAGTGTCGTAGAAATTAGCAAAATCTAAGCAATTTTAACGAAGTGTATCGACTTTTGTCTCAGCAAGAAGAGTTTTTACGTCTACTAAAAATCCAAATTTGTTGTTAAGTTTTTTAGACGTAAAAACCGTATAGATATCTCTTTTTGGAGTCTATCAATTACGCTGTTCATATCAGGTGAAATTTCTTCTTCTGCAGAAAGTCCTGCATCTCTTGTTAATTCTCCAGGCATCCTCCGATGTCGTCTAATCCTTCTGTCAACCTCGATTCCCAAAGTTGTGTATCTTCTTTTCCATTGTCTACAGTAACCTGTCTCAAATTATCACGAATGTTGACAATTTCTGACTCAAGCGATTCAAGATCAGATGCTGCTTCCTTGAAATTCACTGTAGGATTCTGCAAACCGTTTCTGGACACAATCAATTTTTCTAAGTATGATGTACCAGAAATGTAACAAAAATAGGAAGTTAAAGTTTAATATACCTACCAGCAAAGCTTCTGCATAACATCTAGTTTCAGGCGTCATATTTGTATGTTCTAATAAATTTTTCCAACAGCCCTACCAGTTCATCTAGTCCTTCATAAATAGCTTTAACAGCTTCTGATCGTGCACTCCAACGTGTTTCAGACTCCCTCTTCATTGTGATTGGCACAAACTCTTTTTAATTCCTCCCATCAAGTTGTTGAACGAGAGAAAACAAAAATTTATACCTTCAACTGTTCTAAAAAAAACGTGATAGTAACTGGATCCTGTTTATCTGAGTGTACTCTTGCTAAGTTTAAGCTGTGGTTGTCATAGTTGATGCACAATGCTCTGTGATTTCTGGCACATATTCGCTGTTGAAGGCCGGATATATGCCCAGTCATTACAGCAGCATTGTCATAACATTGTGACCGACAGTCCGTTAGTGGTATGCTATTAGATTCCAGTTTTTCTACGATAACTCTTTCAAGCAGGTTTGTTGCGTCTTTGGAATGTATCTGTACAAAACATAAAAATGATTCTTTGATGGTTACTTTTTTACTTTGAAAATCCACATCCACAAATCTGATGACTTGAGAAAACTGTTCCCGGTGTCCTAGATCGAATGTTGAGTCAAGTAAGATACCGTAGTACTTGTTTTTTTCTGATTTCACTCAACAGCTGATTCCTTACAGTCGATGTAAGTAGGTGGATAAATTCATTTGGAGTTCCGGTGATAAATAAGATACTGAACCTGGATTATCTCGGGCATGTTGTAGGTGTTTTTCTAACAGTGGATCATATTGAGCAACAAGTTTGATCACAGAGAGACAGGAAAGAGAGGCGGTTTCTGCTGTTTCATATGAAAGGAATCCAACTTGCTTTGACATACCGACGGAAGCCCGTGAGAGGAGAGACATTCCCTCCTCTCCCTCACTTTACTCCCTCCACAGAGGGATTGTGGGAAGTAATTTTTTAAAGAGTCACAGCATGCAGCAAAGGGAACGCGAAATTAACCATTCTGTAAGCAAGTGGGTTCTCTACCGTTTTAGATTGTATAACCACTTGAAACATGTGTGTTTTATCTACGGACCACTACTAAAAACCGTGTTACTGCCGTGCTGGAAAGTTAAATATAATTATACTGTGTATATAGCTAGCTATAAGTAATATACATGTTAGTTAGTAAAACTATACTAATATGCTACGATTTGCGTGCTCCAAAATACAATATTGTAATGGCTTTCTTTTGTAACGAACAAATGTCATTTATATTAGTCTCATAATATTCTTATTTAATTCTACTTGCTTACAATAAAAAAAACTTTAAGTCATAAACAGTAGTTTGTATTAAAAAGACTGCCATATTAGTTTATTTAGTACGAACGATGTTTTGTTTTTATTGTAAGCAATGCAGAAAATCCACTTTCACAAAGTTGCAAAGGGTAAACGTATTTTAAAAGCTAGCTGAGACGGTTAGGAGTACTCAAAATTTCATTAAGCCCACTTTCTGATGCAACATATTCAAAGTGGTATCGCTAGTCAGTTCAATGAATTGGTTTAATTACGATGTTGGTCATTTTTTTATTTGATGAGTGAATGTGTGCGAGATTTGGTCTGGACACCCACGAAAAACTACTGAAGGTTAGAAATCACAAAAGTAGAATTTAAATTCGTTCTGCATTGATTGAATATGACCAGAAATCAAATTTATCAACAGTTTTTTTTATTTATTTCAGCATTTTCTGGTTTCTCGGTGGTTTCGTACCATTGATCAAACATCTCAAAGATACCTTGAAATAATCTTCTTTTGCAAAGATCAAGATTTTTTGTTAAAGCAGACACTTTGTCACTTAGAGTAATTAAATGTGTCTGCTTTCCTTGCCGAGTTGAATTAAGTTTATTGAGTTCTTCAAAAATTTCAGCCAAATAAGCCAGAACAGCAACCAATAAGCTATGGTTAAAATGGTCAACAAGCTCAGAGTTTTTTTCTACAAGAAACTGTCTTACGTCATCATGTTATTCAAACAGTCTGATAACCAGCGAACTTCAGTTTACATCAGTAACTGTTAATGTTCAAGATTCATATTCGAACATATAAATCACAGAGACAGATTATAATGGGCGAGCCCTGATAAGATTTTAAAACTATTTAGGCCAGATCAAAAATATCTTTTAAGTCTGCGTTTTACTTGCTAGTCTTTCTTGATGAATCATACAGTGCGTAAATTTCATGCTTTGCTCGCGGACCACCGGGCACATATTCGCGGACCACTAGTGCTCCGCAAACCACAGGTTGAGAATCACTGCTCTAAGCCACTCCTTTTTCTTGTCTTGGTCATTTTGGTTGCTTCTAGTGTCGTCTCTGTTTGTTCTATTAATAGAATCGCCTTTGCCTCTTACTGCTCCCCTAGTCTCACTCCCAGCAACTCACAGTTTTTTTTTAAAAGCCATCAGCAATTCTTCATTGCGGATGTGTCATTTATTTATGAGTAGAATGGCGCCCCTTAACGCTCAAAGGGGGCGCCTAAATCATGGTTGCCAACTGGTTTGTAATGAAGATATTTTCGGAGCTCCAAAACTCAATCTTGCAAACGTATTTGGGATAAAATAGTTTACATCAAAATAAAATTAAGTAATGAGTTTTAATACTCATTTTGGCGTCCCCCTAACGTGGCGCCCGGGGACATATGTCCCCCCTGCCCCCCCCTCGCTATGCCACTGCCCCCGTGTATAATATAAGCTGTCAAATCATTTGATGATGCTTACAGCGTTAACTATCCATCCTGGTTGATATTCCTTCTGTTACTCCCATTGAGATAATCTTAATGTTAGCCAATGATTTTTGTCTTTGTAAAGGTCAATAAGATAATCTTACTAATGACCAACGATATAATCTTACTAATGACCAATGATATAATCTTACTAATGACCAACGATATAATCTTACTAATGACCAATGATATAATCTTACTAATGACCAATGATATAATCTTACTAATGACCAATGTTATAATCTTACTAACGACCAATGATATAATCTAACTAACGACCAATGATATTATCTTACTAATGACCAATGATATAATCTTACAAATGACCAAGGATTTAATCTTATTGTTGCTCAATTGTTAGATGGAAAAAATCATAGTGAAAAAGGAACGAAAGAAAGTCACACTTTTTTGTAGGAAAGAACAGACACTAAAAATTGGGAAGTTGGTTTGGGGGGGGGGTCCTTGCTATAAACCGTAATTTTGTTGTAGGTCCATAAAAATATCATCTTTGACCTGTGACGTTTTTCCCACCTAGATACTATTTTGGCTAATGAAATTATCTTACGCTGGGATAATGAGACACACATGCGATGGGCTGGCAAACGTAATGTTTTAGAGAGGACTGGGGAAGAGAAAGTGTGTGTGTGTGTGTGGGGGGGGGGTTCTAAGAAGCTATCAAACACTCAAAAAATAAGTATCATTACCAGGGGCGCTCCGGTCAGCCTTGCCACCGCATCCTCTCGATAAGTATCATTATCAGGGGCGCTTCTGTCAGCCTTGCCACCCCGTTCTCTCGGATCGATCCATGTTTTCTGGTAATCAGCCGTGATGAAAGCCTTAAGTCAGTGGTTCCTAACCTTTTGGGGTCCATGCACCCCTTCAGATGCCCAAAAAAGTTCATGCACCCCCTCATGAAACTTGCAGAAAATGCATAATAAACTATGTTTATTTTAGGAACACAACAGTTTTGACAATAGGCAACAGGGAATTTAGTGAGAGATCTGCTGCTTCTTATGATCAATCAGCGATTTAAATCTGGGGACTGTTTTGGGCAAAGTATCTCTCATGTCATCCTCTGCATTCAACTTATTCCTTGCCTTGGTTTTAATCGTCAAAAGTGTGGAGAATCCTGATTCACTGAGATAGGTAGTGGCAAATGGAAGGAGAGTCAGTACTGCCCTCAGTGCTGGCTAGTTGTGGGTAGGAATCTAGCTGGGAGCACCAAAATTCAATTAAGGTATTGCAACTGAAGGCACTCCTTAGTACTTCTCTGGTTCTCAAATCAATCAGGTCATCTTTAGCAAGGTCACGGTCATCAATGTTTTCCAAGTCACAGAGAAAAGGATTGCGAATCCAAAGGTCTTTCATAGAAATTTCTTGACAGAAATACCCATCAAAGGACCTTTGAAATGTTGAAAGGTGCTCTGAAATTGCCCCTTTGATGTTGTCAGGCAGTGATCCCCCAGTGCTTCCTTCTGCAGCAGATATTACAACTTCATCCAAGAGTGGAAAGTTTGCCAAGTTGGACTTTTCTAGTCGTCGTTGGAATAGTGGCAGTTTGTTAAGGAAGACTTGCAATCTCTCAGTACCATCCATTACAGTCACAGCAGGTCCTTGGAGAGATGTGTTCAACTCATTCAAGATGGTGAAGATGTCAGCCAGGTATGCCAAGTAATGAAGGAAGTTTTCAGAAAGATGTACCTTTCAAAAAGGTTGTATATGGGCACCCTTTGACGCAGCATGCCTTGCTTATGGTTTACATTTTCAGATTATTCGTTTTTCTTTCTATTTTTCCTTCTTTTTTATTCTTCCTCTTTTTCTTTTCTCTGAATGGTTCATGCACCCCCTGGAACCTGCTCATGCACCCCTTAGTCAATCTCTAAAGAAACCGTCATTTTAGTATTTAATCTCCGTCATTCGGTTCCGTGGCTCAAGTCTTCGGGCTCCCAAGCACAAATACTTTGACTAAATCTTCCAGTTAACTGTATTTAGCATCTGCCTTCTTTTTTTTAATATATGAAAATAAAACATTGACTAAAAGTTTATGAGCAACGACTAAATTAATGATATGAACCATCTCCTCGACGGAGGAGGAAATTACAATGAATATGCTGTGGCCTTAGACTTATAAAATTACTGAGGTCTTTATTTCGCGCCTAAATTGGGTTCAGGGTCAATGATGTGATAACATTGGTACCGCGACTTACTGGCCGGGTCGCGAGGGTTTTAAGCCTCTGTCACGTTGTTTACGTCACCACATAATGGAGTTGTCACGTTGTTTACGTCGCCACATTATGGAGTTGTCACGTTGTTTACGTCACCACATTATGGAGTTGTCACGTTGTTTACGTCACAACATTATGGAGGTGTCACGTTGTTTACGTCGCCACATTATGGAGTTGTCACGTTGTTTACGTCACCACATTATGGAGTTGTCACGTTGTTTACGTCACCACATTATGGAGTTGTCACGTTGTTTACGTCACCACATTATGGAGTTGTCACGTTGTTTACGTCACCACATTATGGAGTCAGCAACATGATCAGTCGTAGGTTGGTGTAGTGAGAGAGCAAAATGTTTATTTTTACTTACTGTTGAAACACATTCTTTTCATTCACCGTATGCAGAATCTTGCTGGTTTAAACACTAGACCGCAAAGTCCATAAAAATAAGACATATGAACCTACACACCGGGATAAGTTGTCTCGGGTAGCCAAGGTCTTTATTCGAGTAAGTCAATCAGGTAAAAAACAATTCAAGAACATGGGAAAACTTTATTGGCAGTTAAATATATTCGATTAAAGATACCATTTTTCTCCATTCATATTCTCTATCCCTGTCCTATACTCCTGACCCCGGGTGTCGTCTAATATTGTCAAATCCTTCCCACTACTGTTCCCCCTAAAAGGTCTACTTTTATTAGTCCTCAAATGGAACGTGAAGACTCCAGAGTTTCCTTCCCAGAGAAATCAGTTCCTCTCCCCTGCGCTAGAATTACTTTCTCCGCCCTGATACCTTCCTTTGATTTCCACTCTGTTGGGTCTATAAGAACATTTACTATAATCTTATAACTACCGGTAGTTCTTTGCACCGAAAGTTTTTGATTTATACAATTAGCTTTTCTTAGGATAAGAATATTAGTAAAACCTTATGAGCGGTGGTTAGTCTTCTAACATGCTAAAAATTCTCCTCGATTTGTTATAAACTACTAAAATAAAATATGGGAAAATTAAGAAATTTTCGCAAAACTTATTACAAAAGTTTGCCCTGTTCCGTGTTGTCAACATTTCATTTTTTTTCCGTTTCTGATTTTATTACCTTTTTTTCCCCTACTAGAACTGGAAGAATCCTCCCCTTGTCATTCTTCAACTTTGGGGACACTGCATAACCCCCCCCCTCCCCACGCACACCTTTTTTATTTTACAGGACTCCACAATATCAATAGATTTAGATAAAGATGTTTAAGCAATCAACAATCACGCAGTGAAATAACCGTGTTTAAGGCAGAATTCAATATTTTCAAAAATGTAAAGTAATGAACACTATCGTAAAATCAGAGATAAAATAAACTTTTGTGAATTAATTTGGGATTCGGATATACAAAGTAATTTTGTTTAGTTATTATATTTTATTGTAAAAAAAAGGTCTTTAATTTTTGTGCTTCTGGAATGGAAATATTTTTTTTTAAATGCAGATAAACCTCGGAAGTCGGAAGCCATGCGAGAACTTCTCATCAACATAATCTCGTCAGGGAAATGCGCGTGCTATTATTAAGAATCTCATTTAGGGAAGTTAACGGGCATTTTTTTCTGGCCTTTATAGTGTAGCGTCAATTAAGTTTTTTTAACATATATTTTTTTACTAGCAATTTTGTTCTTGAAGTTCGTTTTATAGATTATAGCAGTAGCGTTAATATACAAGAATAATTACTTAGGGGCCGTCCATAAAGTACGTCACTCTACAGAGGGGGGGAGGGGTGTAAGAAAATGTGACAGTTTGTGACAGGGGGAGGGGGGTCTCCAGCCATGTGTGACGTCACTCTCTTTTATATTAAATTTTTAATTATCTTGTTAATAAAAAACACAATTTTTGTTCGTGATTGTGACGTACTTTAACGGGGAAGTTCCTAGATTTGTGACAGTTTGTGACAAGGGGGAGTTAAAAATTGTCAAAAATAGCGTGACGTACTTTATGGACGGCCCCTTATATAGTCAACCAAACTATAGAGTGCGTGTCACAAAAAGGTATGAAAAATGTCTTCTAGTTTAAAATATCATATAGAAATGGACTGAGGTAAAGCTTTCAAAGGAAAAAAAATAGACAAACAAATTGTGTAATGAAAATAAATTTAAGGTTTATTATTTAACTAATGCTTCAGTAAACATCTCGGCTTTGATGACGGCATTAGCCGAAACGTGTACTGATGTATTAGTTAAATAATAAAGCTTACATTTTTTGTTTTCATTACACAATTGTTTGTGTATTTTGTACAATATTCTCGGCTTCAATAAAACAAATCACAGCGAAAATGTTTTTAGAAATTTTGTGTAAATATATTTTTGTCCCAATAGTTCAGTGATGGCGAACCTATGGCACGCGTACCATAGTTGGCACGCAGAGCCTCATCAGCCGGCACGCGACTAAAATATTACTTCCTTAATTAAACCAGCTAAGCAAAACCCAAATATTCTGGTTTCATTGGAGTCTTGGCACTTTGCTATAAAAAAAGTGGGTTTTGGTTGAATTTTGGGCACGTGGCCCCAAAAAGGTTCGTCACTATTGCTACAGGTTAATTTGGGGAGATGTCTGCTCCACAGATTAGAGAAACAAACTCCAGCGCCATCAACTGCCACCATTAAATGCTAACGAAACCTTAAAGCTACAAAATCTGTACTACTTAGATATTGCAAATTTACCATAACTCAAAACTATCAATTTCTTAAATATCCAGATACCTAAAAACTATCATTCCACAATTATCACCTTACCTAAAATCTAACCATATCTCAAATGTCTTAATACCTCAAATGTCACCATACATCACATGTCACCTTACCACCAATGTCACCGCACATCAAATTTCCCCATTCATCAAATGTCCCCATTCATCAAATGTCACCATCTCCAAATTACAACCATCCCTTAACTTCCGTCTATCCGACTTCCTATATAATATATCTCCCACCGCTGCTCTCTCGCTCATCTCCCACCGCTGCTCTCTCGCTCATCTCCCACCGCTGCTCTCTCGCTCATCTCCCGCTGCTGCTCTGTCCCTCATTTCACACCGCTGCTCTCTCGCTCATCTCCCACCGCTGCTCTCTCGCTCATCTCCCACCGCTGCTCTCTCGCTCATCTCCCACCGCTGCTCTCTCGCTCATCTCCCACCGCTGCTCTCTCGCTCATCTCCCACCGCTGCTCTCTCGCTCATCTCCCGCCGCTGCTCTCTCGCTCATCTCCCGCCGCTGCTCTCTCGCTCATCTCCCACCGCTGCTCTCTCGCTCATCTCCCATCGCTGCTCTCTCGCTCATCTCCCTTCACTGCTCTATTGCTCATCTCCCCCGCTGCTCTCTCGCTCAACTTCCTATATAATCTATCTCCAATTCCGCTGCTCTCTCGCTCAACTTCCTATATAATCTATCTCCAATTCCGCTGCTCTCTCGCTCAACTTCCTATATAATCTATCTCCAATTCCGCTGCTCTCTCGCTCAACTTCCTATATAATCTATCTCCAATCTCCGCTGCTCTCTCGCTCAACTTCCTATATAATCTATCTCCAATCTCCGCTGCTCTCTCGCTCAACTGCCAGCAGTTGCCTTTTAAACCCCAGGTGCATGACTTATCTGAACCCAGAACACGGAAAATTAACATATGATCAACTTTATCATGGTTAAGTGTCAACTGTAGGCTGTGTGACTCTCCACCCCTTCCCCCCTCCCCGCCTGGGGCTCATACACTTTCTTATCCCTACACGCTCAGTCAGTTCACATGCGAAACACAAACTCGACCAGATCAGACTGGATTATTAGTATTTTTTTTAAAAAATCCTACATCATAATTCCTTAAATTTTTTATTTTTTTTACCTTATCCAGGTAACTGTTCGATAGCCCGCATCTGCAACAGTTCAGCATTCTATAGCGTTGGCGTTCATAACAGCGCGGCAAAGGAACAGTTTGGTTATTCTTTTTTCCCCGACATGACTTCCACTATGCCGATGGGGGTTGCTCCCCCCCCCCGCACACACCTCTCCCCTCCTTTTGTCCCTGCTCATTTCTTAACTTACCCCGAGTCAATCAAAGGAGACGTTCTTCTCAGGGTGACGTCATCAGCCATCGACAACCGACTGTTTGATCTTAAAGCGGGTGAGGGAATGCGTACAGTGTCAGGGTTTGCGGGTGTGCGAGACAGAGGCGGGGGGGGGTTGGTATGGCTGGGCTCCAGATCTTAAAGAAAAGACATGTAATTTGAGTTTAATTAAGAGTGGCATGCCTAACATCCCGTGTCTCTGGGCTACACATGCTATCTAGGGGGCTGGGGGCGCGTCAGCAAGATACATTGTCAATCAAAAAAACTGCACACGTACGTTTTTGGCGCATTTTCAGTGGCGTGAATAGATAGTGGCGTCCTGGGTGAGACAAGAATTACGAGATCCCCATGAAAAACGAAATTCTGCATTAATGCGAAAAACGCCTCCCTCTCATAGAAAAGGAGGGGCAATGGGGTTGATAATTGGAGCCGAAAATCGGGGTGGGTGGTTTTTAAACATGCTGGCCTCGTTTCATTTCAAGGTCAACTGTGTAACACTTACACTGGGTCACCGGGTCATTTTCATTCTCACGAACCTTTGACCTGCTTGTCGTTTAGGTGGGAGTGACCCTTCAACGTGGAGGGAGCAAAGAGAATTCAGAAACATTTGACTTTTGGAAAACAGGTTTACAAATATTTTTTTTTAATTTAAGATAAATTTGATGATTATCTTTTAAAAAATTGAAGCTAAAAATAAATACGTGTAAAACATTAATCGAATTAAATGTGTGCCAAAAGTTATTGGAAAGCCGTTGTGACGAGTTAAACGCATAAAAAAAATCAACCCAACTAAGAAAATTGTGTTAAACCGCGGACATCTGCGCTAAAATTTGCCTGGCCTTTTACCAGAATATAATTCGAGGAACAGACGGGCGTTTGAATGGAGAAAATTGAATGGACGCATGGCTGGCCACTGTTAGTATTGTTATTGATCGGCTCTGGGATTATGCAAAGGATCATACTTTGAACATGGCCCATTTGAACGGTCCATTCAATGTGTCTATGATTAAGTTCACGAGTCAGTGGGCCACCACGCATGCGCAGATCACTTTTAATTAGTAATCAGTTAAAAAAACTAAAGGCCAAGATTGATACGTTGACCCGTAACAGGATGAATAATTGAAAGGATTGTCTGCCCCTATTCCTCCAGCATTAACGCAACTTTATGTCTGACCAGTAATTGGATTTGGAGGAACACAATGGGGCGCCCTCTTTATAGTCAAGCCTTTGTAGATGGGAGACACTAAAACATGTGGTTACAATAACGCAATAAACAGTTTCTGTGAAAATAGTTATTCTTTAATGACATTATTTCTTTTCCATTTTATCCAAATCATAGAAAAGAGTTTGCTATAAATTGAAAAGATCAGCAAAACATAAATGTTTGTAATATTGACTTATTTCAAGAAATTATATTTTAAAAAACTTTGATTTCACGGACACACTGGTCATATAGATAAACACAACTTTTAAATACTTGAGACTTATTTCATGAGTTTTAGTTGTGACAGAGATTGTTATAATCGCTTTAAAAGCCGTTGGAACAGGCGATCTCAAATGCGTATTATCATACTCTTAGTAACTATTATATATTTTTAAAAAATAGTTTTAGCAGCGGTGCAAGAAAAGGGGTGGTGATGAAGACCCATCTCTCTTGGCACTTGATTTCATCTATTTACTGGTGGGAAGCATTTTATGGCAAGTCAAACGAAAAGTAAAGGGTAAAACGATGAAAGTCGTAGTATTATTTTACCATCAAATTACCCCACATGTTTAAAGATACAGAATAGCAAAGTGGAAAATGCTGCAGCAGAAATTGTAATGCCGATGAAGAAATCTGAGCATATCGCAGCCGCTCTTTAGAATATACACTGGCTTCTTTTTCTTAGAAAAATAAACCATAAAATCCTGCCTGAAATACGCAGCTTATGATGTATAGAGGATATGCATAATAATACCATAATATATATATATTAGTGCTGCTGAAATTAAAGATTAATTTCTCGATTAATCGTTAACTATTTGAACGATTAATTTATTTTTAACGATTAATCGACCCATCACTTACAAATTATTCGAAGTCAAAAAGTAAAAAAAAATTAAAAATATAGGCCGATAAATAAAAATACATTTCATGACGATTACACTATTTACAAAAACATTTTTGTTTTAAACTATTGACTGACGGGAATGTTCAAAATGTTGATAAAGTTTGCCTACCATGGTTCTAACACTTCGCCTACTTATCAAACCATATGAAAAGCGTATTAAGCTAATGGCAGTAATGGAGTCTGACTCAGACACAGAAAATGACGACAGCTCTTCTGATGAATTACTGCGTTACTACAAAATGGAGCTGGATGTTCCTGAATCCATTAACCCTCTACAATGGTGGAAACTTAAAGAATACCGATATCCGATAATGTCATTCCTTGCCAAGACCGTTTTGCGCATACCAGTTACCCCAGTTCCATATGAATGATTGTTCAGCTCGGCTGGTTATATTTTCAATTAGACCCACTCATCACTTGAAACAAATAATGTCAACACACTTGTCTTTTTGCATAGTTGGTTAAAAGATGACATATAACGGATTCTAGTGTTATTTAGATTTTCAACAAGAACGTTTAATAAATGTTACTTATGACATCATAAATTTTAATTTTTGATTTTAATCGAAATTAATGATTAATTAATCGTTACTTTTTCAAAAGTTAACGATTAAATTTAAATTAATCGTTAACAGCTCTAATTATATATCTATATATATAAAAATGAAAGTATGTCTGTGTGTGTGCATGTCCTTTATAGCTGACTAAACCATTCCTCCGATCATCATGAAACTGGTAACTGGCAACTTTTTTTTTCTAAATTTAACACTCATGAGGCACCGGGAGCCCATAATGTCATTTTTTTTTGCTTATATGAGCTATATAAAATTAGTTTAAGCGCTAGCTACTGTGTAAATTGTTGGATCTTAACCAAACTTTGTATATAAAAACTTGATAGCCAATATTAAAATACTATAGGGCACTGAACTCCTAATAGTCATTCATATGGGGCTGTGGGGCCCAAAAAGTACTTTTTCTTTAAACGTTTAAGATTTTATTCACCATTCAGTTATTAAAATCTTGACAAATAATGACACATGTATCCATTATTATACAGATTGAAATGAACAGGTGTTTTGAACTTTATATCTTGCACTGAATGGGCCCTGGGGCCCTTAATGTCGCTTTTTGCTTATATGAGCTATAAAAATAATTAGTTTATGCGTTAGCTACTGAGTAAATGAATGGATCTTGACCAAAATTTGAATACAAAAACTAGGTAGCCCATATTAAAATACTATAGGGCACAGAACTTCAAATGTCCAGTCCTTTGGGGCCGGGGACCCCTAATGTCTTTTCTTCGTATATGATTAAGATAGTTTTTCCCCATTCAGTTTTCCCCGATCTTGAGGAATATATCTATGAGGAAACTGAATTAAAATGAACAGGTTTTTGAAATTGACATCTTTCACTGAAAGGGCCCAGGGGACCCTAAATGTAGATTTTTCTCTAATATTAGCTTTATAAAAATTAGTATTAGTGTCAAATATTGAGAAAATTAATGGATCTTGACCCATCTTAGTATATAAAAACTCAAGGGTCTATATTTTATTACTATAGGGCACTGAACTCCGAATTTTCATTCCCTCGGGGCATGGGGGCCCAAAATGTATTTTTTTAGTAAATGTTTAATATTTTATCGTCCATTCAATTTTTAACAATATTGAGAAATATAAATAAATGTATGTATTTTGAAATTTATTCAAATGAACATGTTTCGCACTTTATTTCTTGCAATAATTGGGCCCTGGGGCCATTAATGTCGTTTTTGCTTATACGAGCTTTATAAAAATTAGTTTATGCGTTAGCTACTGAGTAAATGATTGGATCTTAACCAAACTATGTATACAAAAACTTGGTAGCCCATTTTAAAATACTTAAGGTTTCTGAACTTCTAATGTCAATTTCTTCGGGGCAGGGGGCCCCAAATATCTTTTTTCATATATGTTTAAGATATTTTTGCCATTCATTTTTAAAAGATCTTGATAAATATATCCCTGATGACACTGAATTAAAATGAAAAGGTTTTTGAAATTGACATCTCGCACCGAATAGGCCCGGGTCCCCTTTATGTCGTTTCACTATATTAGCTATATTAAAATTAATTTAAGCGTTAAATAATGAGAAAATAAATGGATTTTGACTAAACCTAGAATAAAAAAAACTTAAGAACCTACATTATATTACTATAGGGCACTGATCTCCTAATGTCCATTCCCACGGAGCTGGGAGCCCGAAATGTCATTTTTACTGCACGGTAATAATTTAATTCCCCTTTCAATTTTACACGATTAGCTTGAGCCCAAGGGCAATAAAAAAAATTAAATTATCACTCATTTTTGGCCGGGCCCCTTTATATAGCTTTTTCTTTTGTAAGCTTTTTAATTATTAATTAATTTATTCGTTTGCCATAAAAATTGGATTTTGTTTATTTGCAAAATTCCGCGAAGGTTTCTGGCATAATTGTTTGTAATACATATTGGTTTCTTTAAATTTAATCATTTTTACTGAGATCGTTGCAATGCACGACCGGTCTGCTAGTAAATATATATATTATCAACTAACTTTAGGGGATTCAAAATTCAACTTTCAATTTAATTTTTTATAGTTCTTTTTAATAAATTTTTAAAAAATACAAAGCCCGGAATAATCATGATGATTGATAAAAAGTTTGAGAAGAAATAGCTGAGTCCAAAACTCGTTTCGTTAGAATAGTGGAAACGTTAATATTTGAAAAGGGCGAGTGAAATAGTGATGATTGTAATCATCAATACATTTTAAAACACTTTAATTTATTCGTGGCCTGCACGCTATATATAGTGCATACATGAAACGTGTTAAATCAAATCCATAATAAATTTGGCTGACATTCTTATACAGCTTTGACATACAGTTTGCATCTGAACTACAACATAAAGCTGACAATAAAGAGCACATCTTGAAATCGAGAGTGGAATGGGCGGCCTGAATAAACCAGGAAACCAATTGCACTATAAACCTTCAAAACTCTATAAAAATATATCTATATAGACAAAAATCATGAATAGGCGTAGGGAGCAATAAGATTATGTATAGAAGGAGCGGCTGTAATAAATAAGTACATGATGTAGGAGATCCAAAGAGACGATTCAACTCACATAAACCACAACCTTGCTGCATATCGCACCTCGTGACTAGTGGAGTGTTGAAAGTAATTCGTGTTGCTATTTATTGGTTACCTGCACCTGAACAAGAGCGGCGAAACTCGTGTTCCCTTTGTGTCTGGCTGGAGACATAACATTTTAAGAGAAAACACGAAACAGCTGGGGCGAGCGAGACATGTCATTGAGATAACGGGAGTAGATTGGAAGAGTCCAAAAATATAGGCGGAGATGATGAGCCAACATATGGACAAAAATAGAATGACCAAATATAAACAGCAGTGGTATCCCAGATATAGGCAGCGATGGTATACAAACTATGGACAGAGATGAAGAGTCAAAATATAAACAGAATGGTTATGCTTAAAAATGGACTGCTATTTTATGCCAAAATATGAACTACAAAAGTATGTCAAATTACGGACTGCAATGGTATGTCCCAATTTTTAAATCCGTTATATTAACTTCACCGTCTTGTCTCTCTTTCTGTCTGTCGTGGTCCCGCGGAAAAAAAATGACCAATTTCCCGGGATCCTATCAATCTGAAATTTTGTACATAGACTTTAGTTACCTAACTATGCATTCTATCAAAATGTCATATCGATCGAATGTACTTTAATGAAATTAATTAATTTTTAGATTATCTCTATGCATCTCTATCTAGCATGTAAATTTTTATGGTAGTCTGTCACGCGGTGCGTATTATTTTGAACATAAACAATACTTTTAGTTACGTCGCATATATGAGTGATTTATAGTCAAAAACTTAGTTTTTACGAGTTTTATAATTATATCAACTTTATGCCAAAATGGGAACAACATTGATATGTCGAATATTGACAGCAATGCCAATTATGGGCAGTGAATGGGTACTCGGTACCGGGATATATTGTAAACAATTAGATGACACAAACACCTTAATCACTAAATAATAATAATTTTTTTTTGGAAAATCAAAAGTAATCAAAATTAATCTTACTAAAAAGTAGGGGTGTACCGGATTTCGGCTCCGGCAAAAACGGAATCCGGCCGTTTCTACAAATCCGGCCATTTTAACAAATCTGGAATCCGGCCATTTTTAAAATTCCGGCTGCGGCAGAATTTCACTTCATAAACCCTACCAAAGCCAGCCAAATCCGGTATAGCCATAAAATGTATAAAAATATAATAGCTCCGGCTCCGGCAAATCCAGAATCCGGAAATTTTTACACCTACGTCTTCGACTGCGCTGGATGTCCCTTCATAAATTTGACAGAATCCGGCTCCGGTCAGATTTAAAAAATGTGAATCCGGTACACCCCTTTTGAAAAGGCATTTATTTGAGGAAACGTGTATGCCAGAAGTTTCCCTCTCAAATATAAGTAGATCTCTGTATGCCAGAAGTTTCCCTCTCAAATATAAGTAGATCTCTGTATGCCAGAAGTTTCCCTCTCACATATAAGTAGATCTCTGTATGCCAGAAGTTTCCCTCTCAAATATAAGTAGATCTCTGTATGCCAGAAGTTTCCCTCTCAAATATAAGTAGATCTCTGTATGCCAGAAGTTTCCCTCTCAAATATAAGTAGATCTCTGTATGCCAGAAGTTTCCCTCTCAAATATAAGTAGATCTCTGTATGCCAGAAGTTTCCCTCTCAAATATAAGTAGATCTCTGTATGTCAGACGTTTCCCTCTCAAATATAAGTAGATCTCTGTATGCCAGACGTTTCCCTCTCAAATATAAGTAGATCTCTGTATGCCAGACGTTTCCCTCTCAAATATAAGTAGATCTGTATGCCAGACGTTTCCCTCTCAAATATAAGTAGATCTATGCATTTTTTAAAATTCTTTGGTAAGTCTGGTGAAGATTTTGATGACCTCTAAGAAGGACACTTTAAAATATGTACATTACTACCTAAGAAAATGAAGTTGACAACCTACTGAAAATGACTGGCCTAAAAAATGGAGCCCAAAATGTTGCCAAAGCGTCATTCAAATCCAAGTATCTATGATAAATCAATGGACAATCAAGTGTTGCAGACGTTTATTAAAAGAATGTGGATAACATTAATAAATAAATTTTAAAAAGTAACTTATTTTCACAACTTTGTAGTCCGTCTGAATGTCCCTCTAGTAATGTTGCTATGAGCCCGACACACGTCACTCAGCTCGATAAGATTATAAATTAATCAAACGGCTTGAATCGACTTTATTCCCCCTTGTAATCAAAACTCTCTGCCAACGCCCTGCCAGTAATGACTTCCTCTGCTCAGTCTATGCAGAGTTGGGAGTAGTACGCTTCTCATTGTCACAGACTTTTAACGGAATGACCGCCAGGACGTCAGGGGAGTGAGATGACCAGCCTCTGTGATCATTTTAAAGATGAAAATAACATGGGGGAATTCTGGGAACCCTGTTCAGACTTAGACGTAAGCTTTTATTAAAGAAATGAATACGAGAGTTTAATTAAACTTTCAAAATTACTCAAAGGTTTGGTTTTATTTTCTGCTATCCTTTTTTTAACATGCAAGGAGTTTTTAAACATTGTTATTCCATCAATGAAAATAACATTTTTAAACATCAATAAATAATCAGGTTGAACTACGACACGTTTTCGTAAATACTACCGTCTAATGATTAGCATGCTCGGTGCGGAATTCAAATTTACTGCAGCACCAATCTAAAAAAAAATTCAACTTGAAATAGCGCTAGTTCTAGCTAAGTCGCTAAAAAGCTTACGAACAAATACATTTTTAAACGCTAGCTGAATCTACATTTTAAACTACTTTCGCTTTGGCCCCAATTTTGGTTATAATTTTTAACACATTTTAACAACGTTTCTAAAAGTGCCGTTAAGTAAATTTAATCGTTTGTTGAGAGAAGTTTTAAGCCTGGAGCGAACATTTATGCTGCATCTAATATACGCTGAGTCCTTTTGACGTATACTTTAATATTTTACAATTATTTATTCCCATTTTCTCCATTTATTCTCAGTTTTATTACGCTGATAATAATCCATAACGAATGCTCGCATTAAAGAGAAAGAGCGGTTAGGTTGGCGCAGAAATCCTAACTTTCTGAGCAGAACAAAGAACACACATTTGGGCATCAATAAGTGTGCAACACACAATTGTTTGTTCTTAACATAACCTCCTTCTTCGACTTAAGTTCTTTTCTTATGATACCACTTCTAACAAATTTCAAAATTACCTCGTGAGTGTTGACAATGGGAACAAATTATCTTAAAGATGTATTCAAAATGAACTTATTCCAATTTTATGAATGTAGTAGTGAAGGGATGGTAATTTGACATTTAAAAATTCTGAATTTCATTACAAAAAGCTAAATCCAAAATGATTGGATAAATGTAAAACTTGTCCGTCTTACTTTGACAGTTTATATTGGACTAATAGGTTCTGGAGAAGGAATTTCACTTTTATTTTTCAATGCCTCGTCCTCGGGGAGAGTGGCAGAAGCATCGATTCGAGAATTCTACTGGTTTCTTTCACGGTAATGGTTTACTAGTAAGCAACTGTTGCTTGAATTTGTCTTGCATGGTTTCGGACTAACATATTCACATTCATGAAGACTGCTAAGGGAAAGATCAATTGCTCAAAATCTGCCAGATACTCTGAAATTAGTTTATTTCCACATAACTGAAAGTCTACCATTGAAGTACTTGAGCGAAAGCGCTTCCTGCCAAGTATTCAGAACAAAAAACTGCATGAAATCTACATTTAAACGGTTACTTTTATCCCGGTTTCAAGTATTTCTATCAAAGAAATACAGAAAAATGGGTACAGCGCTATTCCCTCATAATACTGGTTTATTTATATACGTTGTAATATTTTAAAACATTAAACTGACGATGCTGTCATCTGATAACGTTCTAAGTCCTGATCTTAACAACATTTTTACTTGTATCGAATAATGGAGAGATTTATTTAGCAACAAATTGTATTCAAAGAACCGTCGCTATCAATTGAGTTTCATTAAACCACTATCATCCTTCAACCCTTTCTATGTTTCAAAGCTCTTTTTAAAAATAATTAATGCTTATTTATATTAATGGAAAAAATAATTTCAATAAACTGAGATCGTCCCTCAGTTGTAAAGTCCAATGGGACAGTTCTAAACATACCATTCTTTATGGTATATTAACATCTTCAGACTTTGTCGATTTTATCGTTTTAATTATTTGTGTTTCTTGTCTTATCTTATCTTATCTTGTGCAGACGCTCCTTCTATACAGAAGATTATTGCGTCATACGCTTATCTGTAGTTTGTGTTTAGTCCTGTATTCTTAATAGAGTTTTAAATGTTGATAAAGTGTTGGTTTTTCTGGTTTCTTCAGGCAACCCATTCCACGCCCTAATTCCGGACGGATTTGTTTGTTCTTGCATACGGAATAAGAAAGGTGTTTTTATCCTTATGTCTATTTGAGGGTTATCTTTGTGTTGTATTTATAAATTATAATTAATTGCTTTATGTAAAATTACTAATTTATTCTTGGTTCTTCTATCCTCTAGTGTTTCAAGGTTATTTAACTAATGGTGTTATTCTTGTCAGTTTTGAATATTCTCCAGCCTAATTTGGGGGCATAACATTTTTTTCACTCAAATCCGCGATTTACTAATTTGCTTTCTATTATGTGGCGAAAAAGTTAAACATAGAAGTCTGGCAGTACTGGGTGCGCATTACTTTTGCGTCATCAACTTTTTCTTCCCTTGATGCTTCATGAAATTATTTACAAGTGTATATAACAGCATTGAGAGATACGAAGAAGTCAACACCAACCTCCATCTACGCCTCCGCCCTCTTCGCTACAAAAACCAACAACAAATCAGTTTAGCGCATTATCTTTCACAGAACAAAGGTCTGCAACTGTCTCGAGTGAGGAGACATTGTGTAAATTAATGGCTGGCCTAAAAGGGGTTTTGGGAGAGCCGCATGCTGTTACAGATAAGAAAAATAATCTCTTTTAATTTTTTCAAAGAGCCAGCATGCTGCTACGGAGGCGCGGCACCCGACTACTGCTCCGTATATAGATCAGACAGCATGACTTTGCTACACCGGTGGGAAGGTGCGTTTTGGTGCACACCATAAGTTTCAAGGTCGGGGTGAGGAGGCGTGAAATAAAACCTTTAATAACAATATAATTAGTATTATCACTTACAGGAAATTTATTTTATATATTTTATAACGATAACAAGGTGCCTGTAAAGTTATTCGCAGGCTGATATCTTGTAGTTACCTTGATAAGAGCGTAACTCTGTGGGGTAAGAGGGTCTGATTTTTTACAAGCCGAAACAAACTTTATTGCTTTTTTACTAGCACCATATTAAACGAAAGATATCCATACATTACAACTTCTAAGAAACTTTCAATTAGTCTACGGGATTGGGGTGTTGAGACTCATCTATTGCAGCATGAATAATACCTAGTTGGCTCATCCATTGCAGCATGAATAATACATAGTTGGCTCATCTGCTGCAGCATGAATAATACCTAGTTGGCTCATCCATTGCAGCATTAATAATACCTAGTTGGCTCATCCATTGCAGCATGATACTACCTAGTTGGCTCATCTACTGCAGCATGAATAATACCTCGTTGGCTCATCTGCTGCAGCATGAATAATACCTAGTTGGCTCATCTGCTGCAGCATGAATAATACCTAGTTGGCTCATCTGCTGCAGCATGAATAATACCTAGTTGGCTCATCTGCTGCAACATGAATAATACCTAGTTGGCTCATCTACTGCAGCATGAACAGTACCTAGTTGGCTCATCTACTGCAGCATGAATAATACCTAGTTGGCTCATCTGCTGCGCCGCGCTTCGATAAGTCCTGAAACTAACGTATTACAGGTGTGTGTCGCAGGTGTTTGGTGTAACTGCCGAACAGAACAATACCATATATATAGAGAGATGTATTTTGATATGTTTTTTTTACTTTTGAGATGAATATATTAATAATAAAATTAAAATTATCAAAATTATTATTAACATAATTAAAATAATAAAAAATAGTTAGGTAATTTAGATAGAATTGGAGATCATTTACAATACGTTGCTACGAACTGACTGAAAGAAAGTCCTAACAAATGCAATGAATTAATAGATCCCAATTTATGAATGATAAAGAAAAAAATCAATTATTACATGAAAGTTGTTTTTATATACTTGAGTAGCTTTTATAAAAAGACTAGCAACAAAGCCCGTCCAAGGACGGGAATAAGTGTAGGGTGACCTGTGAAGTTCGTGGTAGGACATCACAACCTTACCCATCCCGGTCTGTCCAGAGATCCTACCTGCCCCCACCGCGATTTGTCGAGAGACCCGCCGTCTCTACCGGCCATACATGTGTATCACGTCAAATATACTATAGCTTATAGTTATATCATTACCCACCCCGTCTGTCCAGAGACTCTACCTCCCCCCCCACACCGCCGGTATGTCCAGAAATATTACCTCCCCCCCCCCACACACACACCGCGGTCTGTCAAGAGTTATAATAAATAACCCGTAAAAACAAAGTTTTTTTTACTACAAATCCCAACGCGCACCGCTCAAAATAAACTCTTGGAAAAAAACTGCACCAAAAAATAACTCGTTTTGAACGTCGTTTGATATGTAAATAAAATTTTATTTCTCCGCCAATGATTGGCTGTTGGAGTCTGTGTGAGTTTCAGAGACCAAGCACTATCGATGACCGCACAGAACATTGCCTTTTATTATATAGGATATTATATAGGATTATTATATAGCATGGCATTGACTTTAGATTTAAATATTTGAAATACATTTTACAAGTTCATTTTCAGGTGACACAATTTGCTTGCAAAGTGCACAATAATGAGAAGGGGTGTGGTCATTGGCGTACCCAGAGTCCGCCCACGGGTGGCATAGCGTCTCTCCGCGCCCCTGATTGAGATGTATAAGCCCTGGTTTTATTTCAACACCTGGGGGCAAATTAAATGTTGACCCGGACACGCTACGATACACACCGCAGCAACCTTACAACCCGCCTTAAGGACAGAATTACGCCCGATGAATGATAGCTGAACACGTCCGCTGCAGTGGTTCTCACCAATACGTGTTTAGCATCCCTGGTGTACTATAAAGTATGAATTAAAATCCAGTGGAACCTCGTCTTTGTCGTTGGTTTCACTGGATGACAATTCATCCCCGTAACTCTATAAGTCTTTCGTCTGACCTAATTTAATTAAAGTCCTTTTGAATTTTTTCCCTCAGAGTCAACCCTTCGCTTCCCCGTTATCCCTTTAGGTTTTATTGGTAAAGTGTGTATTGCGCTTTATTTTTGTGGCATACATTTGATGTGTCTTGAAAACGTGGGAGTGTGTCTAGATTGAAAGTACAGGCGAATTAGCCCGTTTCAAACAGTAGGATGATGATGTTGTTGTCATTGAAACCAGTCTAGCAGTAAGTGAGTCTGGGTTCTTGAGTGCAGTTAACCTTTCGAAGTGCGTGCATTTATTGTCATCTCTGTCGTTCATCGTCGGGCAGAAAAACAAAAGTAAATAAAACAAACCCGTAAAAACAAAGTTTTTGACTATAAATCCCTTATATATGAGACATAACTAACAGTATTGATTATTTTCAAACATTTACAGACTGAATCTGTCTTAACTCAAGTTTGCTTCATAACCCTAGGGGGGAGGGGTGAGTGGGAGGGGGAGAGGGGAAAAGTCTGGTCACCGATTCGCTTGACCGAGCTCAGCGTGACACGTAAAATGTAAACAAAAGCACCCCGTCGCTTCGTTGGGTCGCCTCAATGCGTCAGCTCAAACTTTCACGTGGCAAAAAAACAATAACAAACCGTGAATTTGAATTACATACCTCATATTAGGATAAACTAAAAATGCATTAATTTAATTACGGTACGTTCGATCGATCTGAAATTTTGATACGATGCATTGTTAGGTCAGACGGGTCAGTGTGCCAAATTTCAGCTCGATCGAATCACGTGAAGTGGGTCATTTTCGACTCTTCTTTTTCCGCCCGCCCAGCCCATGAGATGATGAAATGATGAGACGGCCGCGAAGTTAATATAAGGGATTTAATAAAACAAACCTGTAAAAACAAAGTTTTTGACTATAAATCCCTTATATATGAGACATAACTAACAGTATTGATTATTTTCAAACATTTACAGACTGAATCTGTCTTAACTCAAGTTCGCTTCATAACCCTGGAGGGTGAGAGGGGAAAAGTCTGGTCACCGATTCGCTTGACCGAGCTCAGCGTGACACGTAAAATGTAAACAAAAGTGCCCCGGCGCTTCGACGGGTCGCCTCAACGCGTCAACTCAAAATTTCCCACGTGGGAAAAAAACAATAACAAACCGCGAATTTGAATTACATACCTCATATAAGGATAAACTAAAAATGCATTAATTTAATTACGGTACGTTTGATCGATCTGAAATTTTGATACGATGCATTGTTAGGTTAAACGGGTCCGTGTGCCA
Organism: Ampullaceana balthica; assembly: GCA_944989445.1. Classification (NCBI taxonomy): domain Eukaryota; kingdom Metazoa; phylum Mollusca; class Gastropoda; family Lymnaeidae; genus Ampullaceana; species Ampullaceana balthica. The sequence goes on along the minus strand of CALYLW010000231.1, from coordinate 74,905 downwards.
AATTTCAGCTTGATCGGATCACGGGAAGTGGGTCATTTTCGACTTTTCTTTTTCCGCCCACCCATGAGATGACGACAGACAGACAGAGAGAGAGAGAGAGAGAGAGAGAGAGAGAGAGAGAGAGAGAGAGAGAGAGAGAGAGAGAGAGAGAGAGAGAGAGAGAGAGAGAGAGAGTGAGAGACAGAGAGACAGAGACGGCGGTGAAGTTAATATAAGGGATTTAAAAATGACCCACTTCGCGTGATGCAATCGAGCTGAAATTGGGCACATAGACTCGTGTCACCTAACAATGCATCATATCAAAATTTCAGATCGATCGATGCATTGTGTAGTTTATCTCTATATAACATATGTAATTCAAATTCACGTATTGTTGTTTTTCTTTCACGTGCCAGTTGAGTTCACGCATTGACGCCACCCGTCGATGTCCACACCCCCTCCCGTCCCTTGCCCCGGTTTTAAAGCCAGGGGATATCACTCGGTGTCAGTCTGTAAATGTTTGTCGCGTTTGAACATAATCAATACTTTTAGTTATGTCTCATATATAAGGGATTTATAGTCTAAAACTTTGTTTTTATGGGGTTGTTTTATTATCATCCGAAACTTAATAACGTTGACTTCAGCAATGATGACAGCTGGCGTGAATAGTGTTTTTACTATCTACCGCCTTGCATCAACATAAGGTAAAAATTACAGCCCCTAAATTTGTTTTGAAATTTTGTCTTCTCTATCTAACCCCTCATAATGTCAAATGATTTGGGGAGTAACATAAAGCGATTTGACTTTAGTTTTAGTTTACAGTTTACAGTCATAACTGAGTGATTTTTTGTGTGTTCCAGTTTGATTTTACCATTATTGGCTCAATTCTACTGCCTCAGATTGAATCAATTTAACTTTTCAGCCCTTAAAACGCCAAATGAAAATAGATTTTAGCGTGGCAATAGCTTAGTTGCACGTGCATTCATATGTAAATGTTTAGCTTCAAACAGGTGGTATTTATCTTTACTTTAATCCTTGCGGTGTTAGTATTACTATTTTTTTAATGCTGATGGAAATCGTATCGACATCAGTATTAAGACAGTTAGCCCTAGGCAAACATCAAATGCCTTCGATTAACCTTATTTAAAAAAAATGTTGACGTTTCAAATAAGTTTCAATGATTTCGTTGTCATTTCTGACATTTGCACATTGTGCAATTGTTAATTTACAGATAAAACAGAAAAGTCCGTAGATGGGTAGATGTACTGCACTGAAGAGAGATCAGCTTAAATGATAAGAAAAAAACAAAAACAGCCATTGGCTCTAAAAAGCTATGTAATTTTAATATGAATAATGCGTATCACGACATTTTGAACTCTTGGTACCGCAACACACGCTGTGGAAGGCTGTTTTGGTTTTCACCGAATGCACGTATTCGTAGATCATGAGAGTATTTGTAATTATCTTATCTTACCCCCGACGCACATTTTACTAAAGGAAAAATAATAATTTTAAGACTTTATGGATTGAGAGTGCTTCGCAAAACGCTTAAAAATAAGCTAGAGGTCTTCAATATATATATATATATATATATATATATATATATATATATATATATATATATATATATATATATATATATATATATATATAAATAAACATATGTGTGTGTGTGTGTGTTTTTATGTATATACGAGCAACCAAGCCTGTCCAAGGACTTTCCGCCACCGTTCGGTGGCATGTTGTAACTCCCCTTCAACAGCCGTCTCGACCGGCATATATGTGCATCACGTCAAAAAATAGATTCATTATAGTTAAAATAAATAATTCGTAAAAACAGAGCTTTTGACTATAAATCCCAACGCGCATAACTCATTATAAAGTCTTGGAAGAAATACTGCACCAAAAATAACTCGTTATGAAAGTCAGCGTAAACTTGATATGATTGGCTGTAGGAGTCATGTGTGTTTGAGAGACCAATCACTATAGATGACGGGACAGAACTTAGCCTTTTATTATATGGGAGGAGGATATCTATATGTATTTAAAAAAATTATTTTTGTATGTACAATTGCTCTTATTACGCCTGTTTGCATGTGTAAAAGTGACTTCCTCCACACCTGGGGCACCTAGAAGATACATTATCATCTTAAATTTTACTGACATTATTTTTAAAAAATCTTAAGTTGTTTTTTGTTGTTCTTCTTAAAAATATTTTTTGTCGCTAAAAATTGTGTTTTAAAATGTTATCCCAATTTAAATCACAAATGTAAGTAATGCCTCTATGCAGAGCAACAATTGTTATATTAGTCTACAATCTAGAGTCCTTAGTTAAGTCATTTTGTTAAGTCATTCAGTTAAGTCATTCAATTAAGTCATTCAGCTAAGTCATTCAGTTAAGTCATTCAGTTAAGTCATTCAGTTAAGTCATTCAGTTAAGTCATTCAGTTAAGTCATTCAGTTAAGTCATTCAGTTAAGTCATTCAGTTAAGTCATTCAGTTAAGTCATTCAGTTAAGTCATTCAGTTAAGTCATTCAGTTAAGTCATTCAGTTAAGTCATTCAGTTAAGTCATTCAGTTAAGTCATTCAGTTAAGTCATTCAGTTAAGTCATTCAGTTAAGTCATTCAGTTAAGTAATCCAGTTAAGTCATCCAGTTAAGTCATTCAGTTAAGTCATTCAGTTAAGTCATTCAGTTAAGTCATTCAGCGAGACATAGTTTGTGATCTAAGAAAATAATCTACATAATTTTAGGTTAAAGCCATACATTCCCCAATGACCCAGATTAAAAATCCCCCTTTTTAAATCCTTTATATTAACTCGTGGTGTGTGCACCCTTGATTGCTTGAATGCTTGATTGCTTGATTGCTTGTCGCCAAAACGTTTGATCGATTTTTAACCCACTTGCTCGTAAGCTAGCGAGCTGAAATTTTGCAGGCAGTTTAGTACCGATAATAAAAACAATGTATCAAAATTTCAGATCGATCGCATGTACCGTAATTAAATTATTGATTTTTTAGATTATTTAATGTATTCCTGTGTATCATGCTATTTTTGAGATAGAGCGTCGCGGTGCGTATTATATTGAACAACCTTTCTGTCGCGCAATAAGGTGCGTATTTTATTCACAACTCTTTTTATAAACATATTCCTGATCGGTGCGCATTATATTAAACATGTTTTACGACACAACTACAATTTTGTATTTTTGGGTGGTCTTGCACTGCGTATTATTTACAATGATCATTCTTTTAGTTACTTCTCGTACATAAAGGATTTATAGTACAAAAAATTGGTTTTTTACGTTTTTTTTAAAAATCTAAAAATGAGAATCTTGAAAAGACTACAATTGCGGCTGGTGCATAGCGGTTTTTTAATTTATTGGTCTCGCATAAATTAAAATAATAAAGTAACAAATCTCTGTAGTGCAAGATGTGTGGGGCATTAAAGTATTAACCAGCTCTTAAAAAAAGTGTTCGGTGTCGTAACCTTATAAATGAAATGTGCGACAAGGAAAGCACTAATATCTTATCTTTATCTATGCAGAATATTATTGCGACATACCCTTATACATAGTTTATGTGCAGTCTTGCATTTTATAAGAGCTTTGAAGGAGTATTGATTTTCCTATCTTTATCAGGCAACCCATGCCACGCCCAAAGTCCAGGCGAGAAGAAAGAGAATAAGTATGTGTGTGCTCTTGCATACGGAATAAGAAAAGTGTTGTTTGTTTTTATCTCCGTGTCAATCAAAGGGTGGTATTACATTATCTTTGCGCTGTATTTCCAAGCTACAAAAAACTAACTTATATATTACTACTAATTAGCTCTTTGTTCTTTGCTCAAAGGATTTATAAAAAGCGCGTTACTTGAACGCATAAGTAGTCAAGAACATGTCCATGTTCAAAATAAACCCTGTGAAGTGAAGATCCCAATAGCGAATGGAGACCATCCAAAGGTATTACCATCAAGTATGTAGACGCAGTGGTAGATTTTAACGATTTTTACCAGCTTATTGAGCTCGATGTACAATAGTTTCATTTTGTGTTATGTTATTCGTATTTGTTACTGTTTTACCATTTTAGTGGTAAGTTTTGATGAGTCTTCAGATGATATATTAATTGTTCGCTTCAGTTAAAAACGCAATTTACAGGAAGAAATTCAACTCAACTGTTCTCCAATGTCCAAATCGTCCCTTGTGTGAAGATATTCTAGCTCTCCCTCTAATTCAACCCAACTGCTTCCCTACATCGTGCCTTGTGAGAAGATATTCTAGCTCTCCCTCTAATTCAACACAACTGCTTCCCTACATCGTGCCGTGTGTGAAGATATTCTAGCTCTCCCTCCAATTCAAACCAACTGCTTCCCAACATCGTGCCTTGTATGAAGATATTCTAGCTCTCCCTCTAATTCAACCCAACTGCTTCCCTGCATCGTGCCTTGCCTGCTCATCTCTGGAAAGACCAAGCTCTCAAATGTTCCCTTCACCACTTACATCTTTTGCATAATTAACTTTTTTTTCTCCCCCAACTTCTTACCTGTGTAAAATCCCTACACACATTCCAATGTCAGCTTACACCTGGCTTCATCCCCTGGATTACACGCGAGTTTCTGTTATCACAATTTTAGAACTTCTAGAAATAAATGTGGACGTTTTAACTTCGGCTTACAGTTTTCCTTAATATCTACGAGCTATGGGTGAACCAATTTCGTTTCTTGCTCTAGTGAACAGATCGGACTGCCCTAAGGCTACGACGATCTGTGTAGATAGCCAAATGTCACGTCAACTCACCTGGAGTCATGTCTGTCTTGGCTTGAAACCCAGGTGCACTAATGACTAATGACATTTTATTTGTTTAAAAACTAATCGTATTTTCAACAAAAATCTATCAATATCAGAATATGTACATTTACAAAGAAACAAACAATAATACTTTCAATGATATAAACATTTAAAAAAAATTGTTCCTTGTTAAATTAAGTTAAATTATCTCTTAAACTTGGTAGCAACGAAACAAGCAACACCTCCATTTTTTCATAGAAGAGGAATGGGTATAAAAACTGAAAGAAAACTCAGTGTTTAATTTTTTTTAAAATTAGTTTTTTTGTTTCTTTTAATTTTTTTTTGGTGTTTAGTGTTGACCTTCGTGTCATCTGACAACAGCGTTTACACTTTCGGCACTTCCTTCCAAAAACGCGTCTTGACGCCATTTATTTCAAAGGGCCTTTACCACCTCCACCTTTAAGGTATATAGTTAATAAAACAGCACAAATGGCGCGCTCAGCAATTTTTTTTTAACAGGCCTGCCGTGGGAATGTGTACCCACTAGATATTAAGACAAAAAAACAACCTTAACGAACACAGCCTTTCTGGACATTTTCGAATACGTGCAGTAATGAAGTTACGCATTTTTACATTGCTACTACTAGTGCACAATATGTGTGTAATTAGTGGAGTCTAGACTTGCAAATATTTTGGCAATGTCGCGACGTTACAGAAATTCTATTGTTAATTTACGCAGTAACTTCGATAAGAATATTGGATTCCTACACATGACGCACTCAATTCTACTACACAAAATACTGAGGAGGTATTCGATCCACTATTTCCTGGTAGAGAATATTGACATGCATTCAGTCTACATTCCATCGTTCCCATGGATGCCGAGCAAAGCTAATTCTGTAGACATGTAAGACTTATAAATAGACAAATATGAATTCAGTCAAGCACAATGTTATTTTTGCGCCGACTAGCAAATTATCCGGTACTTCATTTTGTTTAGAGCTAAAGGGGAAGGTGAGCTATTATCGATTCCCATAATTTAAAAAGAATTTTAGCGAAGTAATTTTTCCCCCATAATATTTTACTCAGAATTATTAAATTTTCAGAAGACATTATGTGCGGCATTCTTAAAGTTTAAAAAAATAATTATTAAAATTCCATAGACATTTAAAAAAAAATAATTGTACTTGTAAATTTTTTTATTTGGATATTTTTTCGTTTTTTTTTAACATGAAACTTTTCGCATTGGAATCGTGCAATTTTGCTTAATACACAAATGACATTTGAAGGGCGATAAGAAAATTATTTTCTTTGACATTAAAAGATTTTTTAATTGGAATAACATCTTAATGGGCACCTCGTAAATCTTGTAATACATTTTTATTTGACGATTAATAGTTTACCTATTGATTGTAAGTATCGAATTTCAGCTATTAAATTGCGTCTGAAAAGAATGAAAATAATAAGAAAACCCACGATTTAAAAAAACGTTGTGTTAAAACAAAGTGTCTATTCTCTAAGACTCTAAGAGAGATACTATCACCCGTGAAGACATTTCAACCGAAGTCATGAGTTCTATAGCTTTTGTGAGCATAAATGGCTAAATTCCAAGTCATTTGTTTCTGCTTTCAGATAAAATACAGTTCATTATTTATATATAATGTATCTGAGAAAATGGAGTAATGCACAAGAGGTAAAGACGCCATATTTTACTAATTAATGTTTAACATATAGACAGACTACTGCTCTTTGTTTCAAGCCGTTAAGGACAGATCAATCTCAAGGCGCGTATTACCAATTACGTCTGTGTACAGGTCACAAACAAAAAAAGGTAATAATAGAATAGACTCACAAGGGAAGCAACTCTTTACTGCCAGCCCGAGTTATTGCCCTACCCCCGACACCCTGATAATTGGCGCGCCCAGTTTATGGCCAATAAAAACCGACAACAACTTCTCGAATTTGGGAGCCTAGATGGGAGCCAGAACTAGGTGAAGTCTCTTTGTGGTGATTTGAGTGGACTCAGTGCAGACAGTGCACCAGAAATAGGAAATGCCAAACATTGGAAGGCAACCCTTCACGATAAACAGGGCAGAGATGACTTGGTGGTGAACGGGGCATTTCGAAACACGGCACAGCAAACCGTTAGCGGTCAACAGGGTAGAAACAAGTCTTCGGATTATTACAAAAGGACCATACAAAGCAAACAACACCATCATGGTTTATCTAACGAGGTGTACAACAAACATTACGTTGACATTAGGTAAAGGCTGTAGTGATCATAGCGTAGAAAACAATGGTGTAGTAGATGATACATAAAAAACCAAAGAAGCAAGAAGTTTAATAAGAAAGAAAACCGTTGGCTAGAGAATGCGGAAACATTAGCGAAAAACAATTTGACTGGAGATAAGATCATATTGATAGTTGAATGTAATATAAGGTAATTAAATTTTTTAAGGAAATCATTTTCCCCCTCCTAGTTTAGTAATAAAAACTTCTGAAAATGCACATACCAAAGATCACATTCAACAGATGATGTGAAAGTAGCATGAAGATCATAGCGTACTCACTAGGATCTTCCAGACCTAAGATCCCGAAAATTCAGAAACTTAACTCACTCTTTGTATAATAACAACGAAGCACTTGTTGTATAAGTAGTGGTGTCGATATACTCGCCTAAGATGCAAGCGCGAGATGGGGTCTAAATTAATATAAACAAATGGACAAATAAAAATATATATTTAAATAAACTTTGGAAAATAATGAATAAACAATATTTTTTTAAAAATAACACTTGCGGGAGAATAATTTTTTTAATGCTCTGCAACATGTTTAAATTAATCAACTTAAAACGGAGATATTGCAGCTTTCATTTCAATAAAATACAAAATACACAAACAAATTTTGCAACGAAAACAATAAATTTGAGCTTTATTTTTAGACTGACACGACAGTAAACGTTTCGGCAAATGCCTTCATCAGTACAACATAAAATACATTCTTACAATACTTACATAAGTAATAATAATATTCTTAAAACATATTGTATTTTAAAATATTTATGTTAAATAAAAAGAAAGGAAAAACAAACATGGACACAGGATATAGGAAAAAGGGGGAAGTATCCAAAGCCACAGTACAAACCACAACGGGAACAAGATTCTGCAGTTAAGTAAAATTATGAATTTGGTTAATTCCATATGGAGCCAACGTACCAAATCTTTTTATGAGTCTATTTTCCATGTGGATTCTATCATGGGTATTGCTTGCATATAAAATACCAGTTACTGCAATATCTGATATGCCGTTATGGTCAACACTGTTAAAATGTTTAGACACAGGACATTGAGCCTGTTTATTTATATTATACAGGTGTTCTCGTCAATGATCTCCAAGACGACGACCAGTCTCACCCACGTAAATTTTGTTACACCTCTTGCAAAGAATTGCATAAATATTTCCTGAATATTTCTCCAGCAGGCAGCATCATTCCAGCCGACAAGTTATCTAAAACAAGAACTGTCTCTCACGTCGGCACCTCATCTCCCGGGCACCTTATCGCCTGCCGGCATCATCTTTCCAATCTTAAATAACATCTTTTCGGCCATCACCTTAATTACCACCCCCTCTCTTTAATATCTTTCTCCCTAGACATCTAAAACGCTCTTATCATGCATGAACCAATTTTTCGAAAAGAAAATCCTCAATTTGATCTGGTCCACACTTCCGAAGCGTAATTAGGAACGCACTTAATTACTATGACTGGTGCCACTTAGATCGATTTCACGTGCGCATTGCTCTAAACGAAACACCCTTCGCGTTGGTGTGCACTGGTTAACGAAATCAGGTTGACACACAGTTTGTCAACTATATATTTAGTGAAGAATTCAAATTAATGCATCGGCTAGAATAGTTTTTGTTGCACATTATCTAAAGAATTTTTTCATTATCCTGGTAACGAAATTTATTGTTGGTCTTAAGTGTGGACATTTGTATGTCTCTAAGATTACAATAAGAGTGAGCTAAGATCTGAGTGTATCACTCCGCCTTGTCGATTTTTAAATATTTTCTTATTCCTTTTTCTTTTTAAAAGTAATATATATATATATATATATATATATATATATATATCATTCGACAGAGGTTTGTCTAGAAGACATATTTCAGAATAGATTGTTTGCATGCGTTGTCAACTTGCTGTCAACAGGAGATAGAGAAATGTTCAGCAAATTCCCTTGACGGTTTAACCATGTTTTCTAGTAAATTTACGGTGATTGTTGTTTTTACACACCTTTATTACAATCACCGACCTGTATGTCTGCCAGAAATCTCGGGAGCTAAAGTAGATCCACTTATCGATAGTTATAGCAGACGATGCTCAACTCTGCTTCAAATAATAGACCTGATAGAAAGATAAAACTGAAAAAAAGATATCATTATGATTATTTTGCGAAAATAACTTTATTTGGAAATTAATATTTTTTTGACTTATTTTGTACTTCAAACCCTTTTTGGTTACATTCACAATTGAAGCTCTTTCTACCTGAAAAAAAAGGGGGGGGGGAGAGATTGGAACGGAGAGTAATCTGTTCGACGACCGATAATAGTAAAATTTAACTTTTTTAAGTTATGTAGTAAGTAAGTTTTTTAAGCAATAAATTTTTGGCAAACGAATTCTGAAGCAAAGTTTACTGAAATCGCTAAATCCTCCATTTTTTGTATACTAGATTATTTCGGTGAGAGTTCACGTCCTTTTAACTACAATCATCTACAAAATGCATTCATCGAAGAAAAAAATGTACGGCATTAAATATATATTTTCATTCTTACTGATTATTTACTTCCCTGCCAAATGTTACATCATGATGGGCCGAGATGTAATTCACTCACATGCTGTTAACACACAAGTCAGCGTTGAATCGGCTTCTCTGAAATTATAATAAGCTTAATAACTGTTACTCAGTAAATAACTTGGTGTTGCTCCGGGAGATTAATAATATACAAACCATGTTTTCGTCCAATAAGTATCTCTCCACCATCAGTTCGTACCGTGCTACTCAGGTACATTTGTATTACTCTAGGAGATGAAGATATAAGCAAACCATACGTGTGCTAATCATGTTTTCATTGCCATATCTGAACGTCACTAAGTGTTAGAGATTTTGCGGGTAAGTTGGGTGTGTGTACGGCTCCAAGCAAATGCTGCGCCCGGGATTAACAAAAATGGATATAAAAAGTTAACAGTACACATTCTATGCAGGGATGATCAAGTGTTTATAATAACACACACAAGTACATACCACCTTCCACCTTCATTCTTATTTGTTTTTTTTTCCAATCCGCATTTGGATTTAAATAGCTGGTGATGTCATCAATATTAAGTTTGATTTTAAAATTTGGGACCAATAGCAAAGTTTATCACCATGGATTTACCAAGAATTTTGAAGTTTGCAATTATATTCACCAGATATTGCCTATCGGTATAAGGTTTATTAGCCCGCAATATCATAATTTGAACTAATTTTAGACTTTGGTTTCAGGGAAAACAATTTTTTTCAGCATAAATATGGAAGTATCAATAGGTTTGCAAAAATGTTTAGTATAATGTTAGTCAAGCGCACTACACTGACTGGATTTAACGTAGAATTAACTACCGTATATACTCGTTCACAAGCCGACCTTTTATGGACAAAATCTAGGGGGAAACGTTGGGGGGTCGGATTATGAGCGGGTCATTAACTATTAACGTATTTCTGCATGGATATTGAATATCGGTGTTGTTATTTTAGATCATCAAGGTCCTTTTCTACATTCTACCAGAAGCTATAATATTTTATTAAACATCTGCACTTACCTTATTTAATCATTTTATTTATTTTTGTGAACGTTCTAATAAATTGTTTTACAAATATTTTTTTCAACAACGAATTTTAATGTACGCGCTTTCGTCACTGTTTACCAAATAATTTTTTTAAAAATACCGTTAACTTTAGCCTAACAAAGATAAAGATAGGCAGTACAAAGTGAACAATCATAATGACCGATTTAGCTTGTAGTTTTTTTTTAAATGTGCACCATTATTATTATTATTTTTTTGGAAAGAAAGGGGGGGGGGTCGGCTTGCTAGCGGGTTATACACTTTTAATACTTTTCTCTTCCAAAAGTGGGAGGGTCAGCTTATGAACGAACGGGCTATACAACGAGTATATACGGTATATATTTTTAGAGCGGTCCTTATAGAACAAACGGATATTTTTTTTTATTAAAATCGAATAATATTGGTCCAAATTGAAACCGAGATAGCTCTATAAATATTATATTTCCGCCATGATATGACGAGACCTACGTATCGTCACATCTTTTTATTTTATTTTTTTTTAAATTATTCTTTCTAAAAACGTAACTTACTTCAATTCAAATCCTTTCGACCCATATATGAATAAACCCAGACACGTGTTGTGGTATTGATGTTTTAACTGGCCTGTAATGTGTAACGGGATATTAAATACTTTATCGAGAAATCTGGCGATTGATGTGGCTATCAATTGCAAATAATGCAGCAACACGTTTGGACCGGATAGAAGTGGTGCACACAATATGGTAAAGAAAATAGATGATAGTACAGAGAATATCATAATATTTTTTTACAGATACAATTTTTCAAAGAAGCACGTACCTGAACTGAACTAAAAAGAGCATTACGTAAATAGAATTTAGATTTATTAGGACTTAGAAATAACCGCTTTATCCACACACTTGCACAGACACACAGACATACACCCAGAAAGGTAAGACATACCTGTTAAAAAAAGCAAAAATAAAATTATTTCGTTATACCAAAGACGTTTTAAAAATGTTTTAAGTTACAGTTCTTGGTCCCATTTTTTTATTGTTTGACATTAAAACAATTCGCATTTATACATTTTTATTATTTTAATAATTAATTTTTGTGTGTGGACTAAATGAGCATGGGCTATCATAGAAGATTTTATAGCTTTTGAAAGGGATTGTTGTGTGAAAAATATCGTTCAAGACGTTTCACATAATCAAGAGACTGCCACAAAGGTACTTCAAAATAAGAGCAATCAAGCGTGTTTACGAAATTATTCTCTCATGATATTACATTAGTTGAAGGTTGAGAAAATGTCAGTAGTGCAAATATTATATAAATGTAAAAACAGCTACATTCTAGATTCTTAAAATACTTGCTACGATAATATAACTCTTACTTATTGTAATTGTAAATGTTATATAATTTGGGAAGTATTTTGTATTCACTTAACCAATATAATTATTTTTATAAGTATGTCAACTATTTATGTATTTATTTATGTATTTATTTATTCCAAACGACAACCATTGTATGCGTGTGTCTGACGTTCTTTATGTGCCTCCCCAGTTAGGACAGAAGATGCTGACACCTCAGACAGGGTCTTCCATCAACCACTTTGGGTCAGACTCATTTCCTTAACCTCCCCCCTCAACCCCTTCCCTAACTTTCACGTACCATCAGTTTTATCCTTCACGTTGTGCATATTCAACCCAATTTTTTTTTGTCCCGGGTGATGTCACTGAGGAGGGGACTGGCCAGGTTAGCCTATGAACTGTCATCACTGCACTAAATAACCTCATACATAAATAATAAACGCACCAGGTTTGTAAAAACAAAAAGACATGGATAATAAGTAACTACTGTTTGTTCGTTTAGTTAATGCCAATGGCATGGCGCCATGCATCAGATATAATGGTTACACTGTGATAGCTTTGTTTTAATCCCTGGACACACTAAAAGACTGTTACTCCCTGACAATGTTAGAAGCGACAGAAAACGGCGGGCTAGGAACTATTCAGGAAGGCTTCACTCATGCATGACGATACACCAAGAGTTTACCAGCAGGTTATTTGCGCCCACAACTTGGATCTTACCTTGAAGCCGTGGCATCCTTCAGTAAGTTAGCATGGGTTCTATCCTATCTCCTAGATGAAGCAGTCGCTATGTATGGAGAGATACCAGCAGACAGCAAAGCTGATGAATTAGTCCATATATCCTATAGAATTGAACTGCGATAAAGTTTTAAATGAAATACAAGTTACACAAATAATAAACTTTTGATACTTTCTTCCTCCTCTTCTATCCTGTATTATGTAACTGCGCCTATATTTCCTCTTTTCATTCCCGTGTTTTTATTTTAATCTTTACTTAATGATAATGTCTCCTTGGTATTGTATGTATTGTATAATTAAATTAAATTTAAATCATTTTCTTCATTTATTCGTAATGCAGAAGGCTCAGCCGAAACGTATATGTGTGTAGTAGTCTAGTAATAAAGCTTTTATTTATTGTTTTGATAACTGAATAGGTTTGTGTACATATATTGTATTGTATTAGTCCACCAGTCATTGTAACGGCATCGCTAGTAAAAAACGCATAAAAAATATTTTTTAAAAATTATTTACAAATTTTTTTGGTTACATGGTTGGAACAGACAGAAGATTTCTTTTAAAAACTGATAATTTTAAGTTGGGTTTTAATGTCTTGTAAAGTTAATCGAATTCACCATTTAATTCTGATAAGCTACGTGTGCAGTTTCATATATTACAACAGGCCATGTCTTGACGGAACCTAATGTGCATATGCATTATTCACTAACAACTATACTTCATATCGTTCTAGTTACACATTATGGAGGACGTTTAAAGCGCTAATAAACTCATCCACTCCACCACCTTCCTTACCACTGAAGACTATACCTTATAGTGCCCACTCCACCACCTTTCCACTAAAGACTGTACGTTATAGTGCCCACTCCACCACCTTGCCACTGAAGACTATACGTTATAGTGCCCACTCCACCACCTTGCCACTGAAGACTATACGTTATAGTGCCCACTCGACCACCTTGCCACTGAAGACTGTACGTTATAGTGCCCACTCCACCACCTTGCCACTGAAGACTATACCTTATAGTGCCCTCTCCACCACCTTGCCACTGAAGACTATACGTTATAGTGCCCACTCCACCACCTTTCCACTGAAGACTATACGTTATAGTGCCCACTCCACCACCTTGCCACTGAAGACTATACGTTATAGTGCCCACTCCACCACCTTGCCACTGAAGACTGTACGTTATAGTGCCCACTCCACCACCTTGCCACTGAAGACTATACCTTATAGTGCCCTCTCCACCACCTTGCCACTGAAGACTATACGTTATAGTGCCCACTCCACCACCTTTCCACTGAAGACTATACGTTATAGTGCCCACTCCACCACCTTGCCACTGAAGACTATACGTTATAGTGCCCGGGCTTAACGTTTAGTTTGAGGTCAACATCTTACATATATAATTATAACCCGTCTGCGCGGTTGTATAAATTTAAGAGTCATCATTATAAAAAAAAAGTACATTCTGCCACGCGTTAAGGTAGATAATGTGTTTGGGGCAGTGCATTTGTACGAGTCATATATATCTCGAGCTGTTGCTTAACCAGCCATCAATTCAATGAGATCATTTGTTGATAAGAGAAGCACGGGATATCGACATGTTTAAATAGAGATCGTACTAGACCTATTAGTATCTCCAGCAGTTTCAGGACCCGAGGTTTTGTACTCCAACGGTGAGCTAAATTCTATTGATTAAAGTCTTTAAAAATGAAAATATTTTAACCGGTTGGTTTTTATTAAGTTTTAATCCGGTCAGCGGATCATATATTTGTGCGAACTTTTCAAATTAATCATTGTCCCTCTTTAATTAAAAAAAAACACAACATAACAAATGCTTGTTTAAAACTACAACAACAAATTTTCTGCCCGTTACGTAATTTGAAAAGTTTTTAAAAGAGAAAGGTGACCGCGATTTGAAAACAATTAATTTCATTTACGATATACAACACGGCAAACGAATGACTGATGAAATTAAAATTAATTTCATAGCTAGTTTTGCCAAGGTTTACCCTAGATACAACATCGTTACTAAAATTATGTTTATTAAAACTGTTTACAATTTCCAATTTATTTCTTTTAATATCGGGATTGTTATTTTTTATTTTATCTCCATAAAAAAAAATTTGCTCACGTTACAGCTTTCGTAATTTTGTACCGTGGTAGAATGATACTGGAACTGAACTATATACCAGCGGCCGTACGGCTTATTCAAATCGATTTAGCGACTTTTACACTAGGGAAAAACACGGTGGTGGGGGGGTAACTTTGTGATGCTAGACATCAAATTTGCTCCTTTTTCTTCTTTGTCTCATCGTCATTAAAGTAAAATTATTGTTTTATTTTCCTAGGCCTTTTATTTTTATTTCAATTATAAATAAAATTTAAAAAAAACGTTCAGCTGTTTGCCTTCAAGAACAACAGCGAGGGGATATACATACACACGAGAGCTGACGGGAGATTATTCAATATTGCCCGACTTAAAGCCAAGACCAAAATAAGGAAGATTTTGCTGCGCGAGCTCTTATTTGCAGACGATGCCGCCTTAATATCCCACACAGCAGACGGCCTGCAGAACCTTGTATCCAACTTCTCCGCTGCCTGCAAAGAGTTTGGCCTGACCATAAGTATAAAGAAAACCAACATTATGGCACAGGATGCTGCCTCTCTCCCGACTATCACCATTGACGACTGCAACCTGGATGCTGTTGACAGTTTTACTTATCTGGGATCAAACATCTCGAGCACCCTCTCACTGGAAGATGAGATAAGTAGTAGGATAGGGAAGGCAGCAACTGTTATGGCTAGACTGTACAAAAGAGTCTGGTCCAATGCCAAACTCACAGCAAGGACTAAGCTGCAGGTATACCAGGCCTGCGTACTGAGCACACTCCTCTATGGATGCGAGTCTTGGACCACCTATACCAGGCATGAAAGAAGGCTCAATAGCTTCCACCTCAGATGCCTGCGCCGCATCCTAGACATCAAATGGCAAGAGAAAGTCCCCAACACAGAGGTCCTGGCTCAAGCAAGCATGAGTAGTATTGCAGCAATATTAAGCCAAAGACGCCTCCGTTGGCTTGGACACGTCAAGAGGATGCAAAGTGGTCGCATACCCAAGGATGTGCTTTACAGCGAGCTGGCGACAGGGAAAAGGTCGGTTGGTCGGCCATGTCTCAGATACGTGGACATATGCAAGAGAGACATGAAAGTAGCCAACATTGATATACAAAACTGGGAAAACCTGGCAGAGGATAGGTCCAGTGGCGGGCTATAGTGAAAGAAGGATCACTAAGAGCAGAGGAGCAAACTAGGGCAGAAGCAGTCGGGAAAAGAGCGAGGAGAAAGGCCAGGCAACACTGCCCCACTGCTTTCGTGTGTGTGTCATGCAGAAAGAGACTGCCACTCAAGGATTGGTCTCATCAGCCACACCAAGAGCTGCAAATAATAAAGATAAATCTATCGTCTTTCGTAGACGGACAGATGCCATACATACACTAAAATTATGTTTATTAAAACTGTTTACAATTTCCAATTTATTTCTTTTAATATCGGGATTGTTATTTTTTATTTTATCTCCATAAAAAAAAATTTGCTCACGTTACAGCTTTCGTAATTTTGTACCGTGGTAGAATGATACTGGAACTGAACTATAAACCAGCGGCCGTACGGCTTATTCAAATCGATTTAGCGACTTTTACACTAGGGAAAAACACGGTGGTGTAACTTTGTGATGCTAGACATCAAATTTGCTCCTTTTTCTTCTTTGTCTCATCGTCATTAAAGTAAAATTATTGTTTTATTTTCCTAGGCCTTTTATTTTTATTTCAATTATAAATAAAATTTAAAAAAAACGTTCAGCTGTATCAACAACTAACATTTCTTGCTACAATGCCACAATTTTAAGGTTAATATATACGAACCATAACCTCATATGCAAATCGCCATTGGTGTAAACGGCACATGATAATTATCCGCTGCTTGGGAGTATTTCCTGACCCTATCATCGACAGGGCGAGTGTTAATGTAGCATCTTTCCTAACGCTTCCCTCTATTTAAAACAGGACGATAAAATCAGGCTTTGGTCCCATGCGGGTTCGTGGTTACATTTGTTTAATGTAAACGGTTGGCAGACATCCGTCTTTTCGAGACAACGGTGTACTTGTCTCCTTATTGTGACCTCAACGATTGACTTATACGACTCATCCGGTAATATTCGTTTTCGCCTACACAATTCCCAAAAGAAATGTGCGTCTTGAATTTATTTTACCCTTTGTTTCGTAGATCTTTCTCCTGCTTCCTTAAATTTATACCGCTGTTTACAATTCAATGATTTCCTCTCACTAATTTCTTCGTTTGCCTGCATTGGCTTCGTATTCATAGCGCATGTTTAACCTTTTGTTCTGCCTTAATTGCACTGCCATTTTATTTTCTTCCGGAATTGATTCTTCACCCGTGAAATTGCCCGGATAAGAAGTTTATTACTTACAGGTGAAAACACGTTCCAGGGGCATTATGGCAGTCTACTGATGGCACGACACTAGGACGCGTTGCAGGGACAGATTGTCCTTCACTGTGTGCAAAGAAAAAAGACATATTTCAAAGGCACTAAGCCATGCCACTTAGTGCAAAGAAATAAGACACATTTCAAAGACACTAAGCCATGCCACTTAGTGCAAAGAAATAAGACACATTTCAAAGACACTAAAGGTTGGGCCAGACTATCAAATGCTCGTGCGAGCATTTGATCAAACGCACTATTTTATTGGCGAATGCAGATGTAATAGAAGTAAACATTAATCACGTGACTTGACTTTACAGCTGATCATAATTTTAATGGCTGCCACTTTCTTTGATTCTAGTCTAATTATTATATATCAGCTCTACAAAATCGTAATGAAAACAAGGATAATACGCTAATATTCACAATGAAAACAAATCCTCAGCATACCAAATGGTCTTTAAAATCTAATAATATCTACGCGACGTCTTCACTTTAAAGGACAACATTTGAATCGAACAAATACTCTGATCATACTTCGTGACATAATAATAATAATAGTAATAGTGCTACTTGTACTTCTAACTTACTACTACAACTACTACTACTACTACTAGAAATAGTCTGCTGTTACTGATCACTGATAAGTTATCAAGTTCAAGAAACTTCAAAATCATAATGGTAAGTTCAGTTATTATTATTTTTTTTTATATTATAGCTTAGTTTTTAAGGAAAGCACATAGTCATAGATAGGCCTATTATATTATGATATAATAATATTATTTTATTAATTAAAAAAATATTAATATATTCATTATTAATATCTAAATTTAATATTATCAATATGTACCATGACCATGGGGGCGTGGTGGTCGAGTGGCAGCGCACTGGACTGCCGTACCGATGGTCATGGGTTCGAATCCGTGTGAAGGCAAGGGTTTGTTCCCGGAGCCTAGGGCGTCCCTGAGTCACCCCGCTCCGAATGGGTACCTAACACTACATGTAGTTAGGCGGCTGGGTAATGCGTGGAACCCACAAAGCCGTGGCTTGTGAACGCTGCATCACTTGCCAACAGATCATCTGTCATGGTCTGTGGACGCAACTATCTTCTGCATAGAAGGAGCGTCTGTATAGATAAGAGAAGAGAAGAGATGACCATAGACCTGGAATGTATGAATCACTTTGAATTAATTAATAATAACTTAATAACAATAACAAAACATAATTGTCATATTATTAATAGTATTATCGAATGAATTTGCTTCATTATATTATAATACTAATTATAACTTTTATTATAATATTAAAAATAGGGCTGCGGAAAATAACAATAAATTAATCGATTAATCATTAAAAATAAAATTTAATTAAAATTTAAGAAAATATTTTGAATATTTTTTTTTCCAATTTATTTTTAATTTATATTTTTTGTAACTAGCATACTTTTCCCTTGTATTATTTTTATTTATTTAGACGCGCATACGTAAACAAAAAGGTTTTTCTACCTTATTTCTTGCATAGCAATGAAAGAGTAAAACATAATTTAAATTACCAAAACAATGTAAATTTCCAAATTTTAGCAACATGTCCTTTTTTTTAATATATTGAGTTTTAAATATTTTTTTTAAAGATAGTTAAAAATATGCATATTTGTTTTTCAGAAAGAATAGACTACATCCAATAGCACCGACTTTCATTTAGATGATGACAGCATGTTTGAATCCTATTCGATACCAAGTCACTCTACTAAGTTATTGGAGCAAGAGATATAAAAAAATTAATTTAATTATGAAGAATGAAACAAATTCCTCATTACTATTCTTACTACTTACATAAATGTATTTAAATTCATTTTTATCCTCTTTCTGTTATTACAAGGCTAAGAGGCTTTAATATGTTTTAGATTCAATACTGCCACAAGACTTGTAAAATAAGCAAATTATTTTGAAAATCATGAAATATCACCAGATCATTTCAGTAGTTATTAGAAACTAGTTACCAACCATCTGAAATTTATATCAATAAATGTTAAATAGTATTGTAAATATTTTTTTTTAAAACAACCAAAATTAGGTTACTGTTTTAATTGTAGTTGTATCAAATTACTCTATGTTGAGGCAATTTTGTTCCTTGCCTAAACACAAAAATTTAAAAGCCATCACTGCTAAAATGATATTGAGAAGTTGAAAGATTAGGATTGAAAGGCTTAAGTACTAAAATAGATTTGGGCTCTATTTAACATTTTTTTCTCCAATTTGTAGAGAATTGGTTAGAGTAACAGTAATAAGACCAAAGAAAAGATGAATATCTAATAAATAAGAATTTTAATAAATCTAAACAATTTGAAAGGAAAACAAGTAATCATTAATCAAAAGTAATGCATTTAAATTAAACTAAAATAAATGTTTGTTTAAATAGGAGTTATTATTAAATAATCTGTTGTTGTGAATGTTTTTTGAAAAATTAATAAGTTTGTAAATCTATATTTGATTTATACAAGTTATAACTAATAATTAAATCTAAACATTACTTGTTCCTTTCAATGCTACATACAATTTTAATATATTGTATATATATAAATATAAATATAATGTATATTAAATAATATATATATACACAATGATAATTACATGATTTTAGCACCTATACACACATGAAGTTTCAAAATGTATTCAAAAATAAAGTTATGGTTTTTAATGTGTCTTTCATTCAAATTTTGACAATAAATTATAGTGAATAATCTTGTTTCTACATAAAAATAAAAGAGTAAAAGTGTTTGGGACTTACAAAAAAACATTAAGAAAGTGAAAGCTAATGAGTGCAATATTTCATAAAAGTATATATATGTTTTCATTTTCAGATTTGGCTTTTAGCAATAAATTTTAACAATCTTCCATTTTCTAAACTTTAAAAAGAAAAATATTATTAACTTAATCTCCTGCATTTTTTTCAAGTAAAAATAATATGGTTTTTATTTATAAATAACCTGAATACACCTTCTGATTACATCTTAGTGTCTGCTATGTTTTTATTACATATAATTTATTTATCAGTAAATAAAACAGTTTAGGCCATGTTGCATTAAACTGTAATAAATTGCTACTTTTTATTTAATTATACATTTCTTATTTTATGTTTGATGAAATTGTTGTATTCAGTCCTGTTTATAATACACATCACTCACCTCAAATAAAATTGTAAGTGCATATGGTTCTTATTGGTCAGAGAATTTTACAATATATGTGTATAGTACAATAACAAATGAATTGAAGTTTTATGAAATAAGTAATTTATAGGACAGTTACATTTTCTTAGTTATATTTCAAGAGAATATGATTAAATTGTTTGTATAATATTTCAAGTTATGGTGATAAGTCTAATACTAATAGTAATAGTAGGTTAGCTTTTAATTTTTTTTATATGTATTAATTTTTTTAAAACTTATTAAATATGGGTATTTAAAAAAGATGATTCAAAGTAGCTATAGGTTTTGTATTTTATTTGGATTGTTGTTTTTCTTGTACATGCACCAATTAAAAATACATTCAACAAAGTTGAAAGTATTGGCCAGACATAATGTAATCAGATGTTACCATAGGTCGGGGGGGGGGTGTGGACCGCACCGGGTGACAGTGGCATAGCCAGGGTCATCTGCGCCTGGGGACATTACACAAATTCTGCACCCCTTCTCGGACTGACAGATTTTTCCTTAAAATCAATTGTTTGCAATCGCATAGAGAATTATTAGTCTGTATTGTAATTCATTAAAATACCAGATGCTTCGAAAATGAACCATATAAACCGCAAAATTTCAAAAAATTTCTAGGGGGCTCATTGTCGGTCCGGGAAGGGGCGCAAAATTTGTGTCATGTCCACGGGCGCAGATGACCCTAGCTACGCCACTGGTCATTGCATCAGCATTGTTATGTTATTGTGACCGACAGTCGGCTAGAGGTATGTTAACATATTCCAGTTTCTCTACGATAACCTTTCAAGGCTTGCTGCGTCTTTGGAATGTATATGAACAAAACCTAAAAATGATTCTTTAATGGTTACTTTTTTAGTTTGAAAAGCCACATGGCGCCCCTTAATGCTCAATGGGGGTGTCAAAATCATGCTTGCCAACTGGTTTGTAAAGAAGATATTTGTGGAGCTCCAAAATTCAATCTTGCAAACGTATTTGAAGTACATTAGTTTTCATCAAAATTAATTTAAATAATTAATTTTAAAATTCATTTTGGCGCCCCCTAATGTGGCGCCCGGGGACATATGTCCCCCCCTGCACTCCCTAGCTACGCCACTGCCTGGTGACACCATCACAAGGGGTGACACTGACACCAAACTGTAAAATTCCGTATGTTCCGTTGTTTGGCGGAGGAGTTGTTTTTTTTTATTTGTTTTTGTGTGTGTGTGTGTGTGTTTCACGCGCGGCAAAGCTCTGTGACGTCATCTTGGAAGGGTGTCTAAGTTTTTTGTGGCCGGAGGGGTAATAAAATAGGAAAAAATTGCCAATAAGTAATTATGTATAAAATAAATTAATGTAAATATATATAGGCATAGGCCCAATTAACTAATTAAAATAAGGGGCCGTCCATAAAGTATGCCACGCTATTTTTAACTCCCCCCTCCACCCTGTCACAAATCTCGGACACCCCCCCCCCTCCCCACCTAAAGTACGTCACTCTTTCGAACAAAACTAATTTTTTATTAACACAAACTGTCACACAATGTATTCCCCTGTCACACTTTTTTACACCCCCTCCCCCCTCTGGTGCGTGACTTACTTTATGGACGGCTCCTAAGCTTAGGCGTAGGCCTTAGCCTTAGGCTGAACAAAATTTGATTAACAAAGTATTGAAATATAATTTAGAGTTATATATCTAGACTCTTGGCAAGCTTTTTATTTTTTCTTGTGTTTATGACCAAGGAGGGGGGAAATATTTTTTTAAACGTACCTTCATCTATCTTATAACATCATTATTAATTATTAGTTCTATTTCATAGATTCGAAATAACGAAATTTTGTTTGCGTAATTTCTACGAACGATGGCAGACTCCTTAGCCACAGTAGTAGATAGTATGAATATTTAAACATATTAACTCATTTTTAAACACGAGTCATAGTTATACTTATTCTACACATTCATTTGAATATTTTGAATTTAAAGTTGAAGTCTTTATTATTATTTTGTTATTTATTTTCATTCTTTTAATTTAAAAAATCTCTGTTTTTAAAAGCCTAATTTAAATAAAATGCATATCTACTTCGTAATAAATCGTATATTGTTGTTGTTTTGACATTATTAAAATAATAATGATTTGATAAAAATTTGGTTGATCACGAGCAATTTTATTAAATTAATAGCACATCGTAGTCAACATAAACAACTCTCCGATGATGAACTTTGAACTTCAATTTGTAATAATTTACCATGTGATATGGAGGTTGCGTAATAATACAAAAATATTTATAGTGCGTGTGTTTGATCAAATGCTTGATCAAATGCTCGATGGCATTTGATAGTGTGGCCCAACCTTTAGCCATGCCACTTAGTGCAAAGTAATGAGACACGTTTCAGAAGCGCTGGGTCCTGAAATTACGTGAAAAAGAAGATTTCCAGTGGCACTACGTCATTGCAATGAGTGTAAAGCAAGGAGGTTTGATTATATGGAGGTGGCGGCTGCTATCAGATGGTTCCTAGCGGGTGAAGCCTATCGGCCATATTGCTAGACGCAAAACATTCCACCCGTGAGGGCATTTTCATTACGATACCAGTTTTCTCATTCTGGTAACGACTTATTTTGTCATCTACAAAGCCTATGTAATACGATATATCGAAATTAAGCACTACTAATATGGCATACACACTACACAGCTTCCAATGTTTTGCGTATTCCAAGATGGCTGCTGGCTTCAGCCTGGTGACGTCACGCCGCCTCCATATAATCAAACCTCCTTGGTGTAAAGCATTAATACTCTTTCTTATTGCCGCTGAATGTTTCGGAGAAGTTTCGGCTGGTTGCCGATGTTTTCCCGTTCTGGACTTGCCTATGCGCACCACAACTACTTACCTTAAATGGTAGCTACGATCATTCGTATGGTCTTCGCATGGTTTTCTGTCAGTCATCTGAAAATAGTTGTTCGCTTTGGCTGATTTGGTATCGACTTACATGCTTTCGAGTTCTAAATGATATATGTGTAAACTAGATAGTTCGCGACAGCCATGAAATTAATATTTTTCATGATTTTTCAAAACCTCGTTCAAGCTCAACTAAACATAAAAAAATATATTTATAAACAGGATTACGCCCCCCGGTGTCGAATTCGTGCGTGAATGCATTTGCTTTGGTCTGCCTAAAGTCTATAGAACTTTAAAAACACGATTAAGTTCCGTATTTGAGTGCACATTACATGATTTCATGTGGAAATCCTAAACTACAAAACAAATATGTGATGATAATTAGGATTCCACACCGCAGTAGGAAACCATCTCTCTCAAGCATGCAACAATTAGGATTCCACACCGCAGTAGGAAACCATCTCTCTCAAGCATGCAACAATTAGGATTCCACACCGCAGTAGGAAACCATCTCTCTCAAGCATGCAACAATTAGGATTCCACACCGCAGTAGGAAACCATCTCTCTCAAGTATGCAACAATTAGGATTCCACACCGCAGTAGGAAACCATCTCTCTCAAGCATGCAACAATTAGGATTCCACACCGCAGTAGGAAACCATCTCTCTCAAACATGCAACTAGAAGAATAAACGTCTTACAACATTGTGCAGGATTTTTTAACTTCATTTTACTACCATAAAGGGCAAGAAAAAAAAGAAATAGTAAGGAAATATTTATACAAATTTTGTAGCTTATCAGACTTTTTGTTAGTCATTAGAGAAGCTGATCAGACTTATTGTTAGTCATTAGAGAAGCTGATCAGACTTATTGTTAGTCATTAGAGAAGCTGATCAGACTTTTTGTTAGTCATTAGAGAAGCTGATCAGACTTTTTGTTAGTCATTAGAGAAGCTGATCAGACTTTTTGTTAGTCATTAGAGAAGCTGATCAGACTTTTTGTTAGTCATTAGAGAAGCTGACCAGACTTATTGTTAGTCATTAGAGAAGCTGATCAGACTTATTGTTAGTCATTAGAGAAGCTGATCAGACTTTTTGTTAGTCATTAGAGAAGCTGATCAGACTTTTTGTTAGTCATTAGAGAAGCTGATCAGACTTTTTGTTAGTCATTAGAGAAGCTGATCAGACTTTTTGTTAGTCATTAGAGAAGCTGATCAGACTTATTGTTAGTCATTAGAGAAGCTGATCAGACTTTTTGTTAGTCATTAGAGAAGCTGATCAGACTTATTGTTAGTCATTAGAGAAGCTGATCAGACTTATTGTTAGTCATTAGAGAAGCTGATCAGACTTTTTGTTAGTCATTAGAGAAGCTGATCAGACTTTTTGTTAGTCATTAGAGAAGCTGATCAGACTTATTGTTAGTCATTAGAGAAGCTGATCAGACTTATTGTTAGTCATTAGAGAAGCTGATCAGACTTTTTGTTAGTCATTAGAGAAGCTGATCAGACTTATTGTTAGTCATTAGAGAAGCTGATCAGACTTATTGTTAGTCATTAGAGAAGCTGATCAGACTTATTGTTAGTCATTAGAGAAGCTGATCAGACTTTTTGTTAGTCATTAGAGAAGCTGATCAGACTTATTGTTAGTCATTAGAGAAGCTGATCAGACTTATTGTTAGTCATTAGAGAAGCTGATCAGACTTTTTGTTAGTCATTAGAGAAGCTGATCAGACTTATTGTTAGTCATTAGAGAAGCTGATCAGACTTTTTGTTAGTCATTAGAGAAGCTGATCAGACTTATTGTTAGTCATTAGAGAAGCTGATCAGACTTATTGTTAGTCATTAGAGAAGCTGATCAGACTTATTGTTAGTCATTAGAGAAGCTGATCAGACTTTTTGTTAGTCATTAGAGAAGCTGATCAGACTTATTGTTAGTCATTAGAGAAGCTGATCAGACTTATTGTTAGTCATTAGAGAAGCTGATCAGACTTATTGTTAGTCATTAGAGAAGCTGATCAGACTTATTGTTAGTCATTAGAGAAGCTGATCAGACTTTTTGTTAGTCATTAGAGAAGCTGATCAGACTTTTTGTTAGTCATTAGAGAAGCTGATCAGACTTTTTGTTAGTCATTAGAGAAGCTGATCAGACTTTTTGTTAGTCATTAGAGAAGCTGATCAGACTTATTGTTAGTCATTAGAGAAGCTGATCAGACTTTTTGTTAGTCATTAGAGAAGCTGATCAGACTTATTGTTAGTCATTAGAGAAGCTGATCAGACTTATTGTTAGTCATTAGAGAAGCTGATCAGACTTTTTGTTAGTCATTAGAGAAGCTGATCAGACTTTTTGTTAGTCATTAGAGAAGCTGATCAGACTTATTGTTAGTCATTAGAGAAGCTGATCAGACTTATTGTTAGTCATTAGAGAAGCTGATCAGACTTTTTGTTAGTCATTAGAGAAGCTGATCAGACTTATTGTTAGTCATTAGAGAAGCTGATCAGACTTATTGTTAGTCATTAGAGAAGCTGATCAGACTTATTGTTAGTCATTAGAGAAGCTGATCAGACTTTTTGTTAGTCATTAGAGAAGCTGATCAGACTTATTGTTAGTCATTAGAGAAGCTGATCAGACTTATTGTTAGTCATTAGAGAAGCTGATCAGACTTTTTGTTAGTCATTAGAGAAGCTGATCAGACTTATTGTTAGTCATTAGAGAAGCTGATCAGACTTTTTGTTAGTCATTAGAGAAGCTGATCAGACTTTTTGTTAGTCATTAGAGAAGCTGATCAGACTTTTTGTTAGTCATTAGAGAAGCTGATCAGACTTATTGTTAGTCATTAGAGAAGCTGATCAGACTTATTGTTAGTCATTAGAGAAGCTGATCAGACTTATTGTTAGTCATTAGAGAAGCTGATCAGACTTTTTGTTAGTCATTAGAGAAGCTGATCAGACTTTTTGTTAGTCATTAGAGAAGCTGATCAGACTTTTTGTTAGTCATTAGAGAAGCTGATCAGACTTATTGTTAGTCATTAGAGAAGCTGATCAGACTTATTGTTAGTCATTAGAGAAGCTGATCAGACTTATTGTTAGTCATTAGAGAAGCTGATCAGACTTATTGTTAGTCATTAGAGAAGCTGATCAGACTTATTGTTAGTCATTAGAGAAGCTGA
The DNA here is from genome assembly GCA_944989445.1 of Ampullaceana balthica. Classification (NCBI taxonomy): domain Eukaryota; kingdom Metazoa; phylum Mollusca; class Gastropoda; family Lymnaeidae; genus Ampullaceana; species Ampullaceana balthica. Next base: position 48,456 of record CALYLW010000231.1, on the reverse strand, counting down.
TCAGACTTATTGTTAGTCATTAGAGAAGCTGATCAGACTTTTTGTTAGTCATTAGAGAAGCTGATCAGACTTTTTGTTAGTCATTAGAGAAGCTGATCAGACTTTTTGTTAGTCATTAGAGAAGCTGATCAGACTTATTGTTAGTCAATAGAGCAGAAAGCGCTTAGTGAATCCGTTTATCAATTAGAATCAAATCAAAGGCGAAATCATTGACGTTACAATTTATGATTTTACTGACGGCACTTGCCACAATATGAGAGCTTGGGTGGTGAGTCTTAAACAAGACGTATTAATTCTTTATCTTCTTTATCTTATCTTATCTATACATACGCTCCTTCTATGCAGAAGATAGTTGCGTCCACAGACCATGACAGATGATTTGTTGGCAAGTGATGCAGCGTTCACAGGCCACGGCTTTGTGGGTTCCACGCATTACCCAGCCGCCTAACTACATGTAGTGTTAGGTACCCATTCGGAGCGGGGTGACTCAGGGACGCCCTAGGCCCCGGGAACAAACCATTGCCTAGATAGGTCATTGATGATCCCCCGCTTTGCGGCAGTTTTAACCGTAGAGACTCGTGTTCTTTGCCGGGGTGGCGCCGAAGTGGTAGCGACAGTCCAGTGCGCTGCCACTCGACCACCGCGTCCCGCATTTAATTAAATTAAAAATTAATGCATACGCCATTAGCAACGGTAAATATGTGAAATTATTTTATTACCGATTTTGTGTGAGCGCAAAAATGGTAAAATTTGAAAAAGTTCTCCTATATCGATAGAACCCTTTACGTTTAATATAAAACTTGCCAATATAAACTTTTTACACTAGAATATGAAGAGTTTGTGATTGCCATGAGATTAAACGCTGATAAACGTGCGTCGAGATGTGTATGTTTAAATGCTCGGTGTATTTACAAGCGTGGATGCTAATGAGTGCCACTTAAAGCTTTTAGTGGGCTCCGTCGAAAAGGGTTGGCCTCTACTTGGCTCGACAGACGAGTAGGGTTGTGGAGCTGACCGCAACCTGAAACAGACAACTCCTGGCCGGCAATGCCGAAGTCCGATCTGTTAGGTGTTAGGTGGTAGTCACATATGATTACTGTCGCTGTACGGATCTTAGGCAGAGCATCAGATGCAATGCCGATGATGAAAACCACAGTACCCGTTGAGGGTCTGGTTAATCCTAAGCAACCGTTCGTCCCTCTCATTTTACTAGCAACGCCATTGAGCGGTGGTGCCAGTTTAGGGCCAGGAGCGCCAGTACGGATTAGAAAAAGGTACCGCGAAGGACGTAGTGGACGCCAGCTCTGAGGAAACGTTCCAGAGGGGGTCACACGCTAGGTAGGTCATTGATGGTCCCCCGCTTTGCGGCAGTTTTAACCATAGAGACTCGTGTGCTTTGCCGGGATGGCGCCGAAGTGGTAGCGAGTCGAAGTAGGGAAAATTACACCCCGCCTTGTGAGGTCACCTAGTGGGAGGTATTTTCGACTTTATGTCTTGGATGCCCAGGAGGCCGCTTCAGAAGCGACCGTTCCGGGGAGGTGCGGTCTCTCAGCTGTATGGTTCCTTAGGGGGGTAGAGAGCTGAGGGGGGTTTCCGGGAAGACCCATTAAGAGCATTAGGCTCGGGGCTGCTGATTTTCTTCCACATGTATGATATTTAGTGGGCTCTTGACTTATTCTGATGGTTCGGTAAAAAAAAATTATCACAATGTAAATGACTGTAATTGAAAAAGGTTTATAAACAAACCTGCCTTTTTAAGATAATAAAGATACAAGAACGATTCACCATTGACATCGACACCATTGATACCGAGGAGCCAGAGCATGGGGCGTAGTTAAACAATTCACAAATGTTGTGTTCACTCTCTTGCCTTTTCCCGTTTAAAAAAAGTATTATTATTATTATTATTATTATTATTCTTATAACATGTGGCGAAACGATGTCTCAGAAAAGCTGTGACAGTTTTGGCTAGAACAGCCCACATAAACAAAGAGAAAAAGACATAACCTCGCGCCAGTGACGGCATTACTGATGAGCACTGCCGTCTACAAAGGTCAATCTGCTTTTACCCGTCGAATGAAAGAAAACAAACAACAACAACGAAAATGAACATAAAAACAACTGATGAAGCTTGAACTTGTGATGAACATGTCGTTTTATCTGCATTACCCTGCAAACAAAGTTCTCCATCAAGTTACGTAAACGCTCCGACACATGAAGTCCTCAAGGGAAGAAATGACTAAGTAACTTTTTTCAATTTTAATAGTAATGCCCTCTTTCTGATCAAGGGTAAAAAAAATGTTCTGAATAACGTTTTATGAAAAATAAAGGTCTTTGATCCTATGAAAAATAAAGGTCTTTGATCCTATGAAAAATTCAAGTGTATTCAGTAAATTAATGATAAATCTGTATATTTTTGAACTTTAAAACTTGCATATCTCAAAACTACAAAAATGATTTAAATGTCAAATAGCCGTTTCTTCCCTTGAGGTCTTCATATGGAAGATACACTACGTAATCAGACGAGAAATCGATGGTAAATCTACGTTCAGTTTTTTGGAACAGGGCCACATACGCCAAACGACGTGCTGGATGCATAAAACACTTAACTAACGAGTCTGAGCTACGAGGACGGAAGAAAGATATAAAGTAAGCCATAATAAAAAAACCCGTAAAAACCAAGTTTTTGACTATAAATCCTTTATGTACGAGACATAACTAGAAGAATGTTCATTGTAATACGCAGCGCACGACAATAAAAAATCCAAAATTTTAGTTATGTGTTTAATTTAACAATCAGAAATTTTGATACATCATTTATATCATCGGCACGAAACTGCCTGCAAAATTTCAGCTCGCTAGCTTACGAGGAAGTGGGTTAAAAATCGATCCAAAGTTTTTTCGACAAGCAAGCAAGCAAGGGTTCAAACAAACACGACACCACGAGTTAATATAAAGGATTTAAAAAGACATTAATTTTGTCATATCAAGTTAACGATGTTAATTATCGTAGTAAAAAGAAGAATTATAAATGAGATTTTTTTGACATTTTTCCCAAGAGAACTTCAAAGAATTCCTTGGTATCCTTTTTGGACTGGGTTAAAATCCAAAGTTTGTTCGCACTTTTGGTGTGTCCTTGAGGCTAACAAGGTATAGTCACGGCATCGAAGGTTTTTTAAAAAAATCTCAGGGCTATAATTAGATCAACGCCTCCTTATTAGGAAGATGCTTCCTTGTCATGTGATAACAATTTCCTTTAGATGACGTTTTGTGTGCAACAAATGAAAGAAATAATATGTTGCCTGACACGAATCATGTCAAACGTTTCACCTTCTCAGACTTGGAGGTCATTAACCTCAAAGTAAAGTAGCTATTTCTGTTAACTTGGGTTCATTGTCAATACATTTTATTATCCATGGTTTCCTTTTTTTAAAATACATGAAATTTTGTAAAATCTGACTTTCCTTATAGGAAAAATTATTATGCAAACTAAATCAAATCGTTAATGCGTTTAGGAGATTGTTATTATGTAAATTAGATTTTGATTATTTAAATGATATTATTATTATTAAATAAAGGAGATTGTTTTGAATGTAAAGGAGATTGGTATTGTGTAAAGAAGATTGGTATTGTGTAAAGAAGATTGGTATTGTGTAAAGAAGATTGGTATTGTGTAAAGAAGATTGGTATTGTGTAAAGAAGATTGGTATTGTGTAAAGAAGATTGGTATTGTGTAAAGAAGATTGGTATTGTGTAAAGAAGATTGGTATTGTGTAAAGAAGATTGGTATTGTGTAAAGAAGATTGGTATTGTGTAAAGAAGATTGGTATTGTGTAAAGAAGATTGGTATTGTGTAAAGAAGATTGGTATTGTGTAAAGAAGATTGGTATTGTGTAAAGAAGATTGGTATTGTGTAAAGAAGATTGGTATTGTGTAAAGAAGATTGGTATTGTGTAAAGAAGATTGGTATTGTGTAAAAAAGATTGGTATTGTGTAAAGAAGATTGGTGTTGTGTAAAGAAGATTGGTGTTGTGTAAAGAAGATTGGTATTGTGTAAAGAAGATTGGTATTGTGTAAAGAAGATATTACGTAAAAAGGGATTGTTAATATTAATATGTAAACGTCATTGCTATTATGTGATGGAGATTGCTATGAAGTTTAAGTAAAAGATGTTCAGTATAATAATCATTGCGTAATACTTGATATTGTTAAACGTGATTTCAAAATTAAAATTATATTCAATGCATCATCACAAATTGAACTTCAATCCTATGAGATTCACACGAAGAGCCGAATTTTGCATTGGTTCCTCGATCCATATGTGAAGTACAAATCGTCATTATTTTTTCTTTTATCTTCGTGTGAAACAAACTTAGAGTCAAAGCCTCCCACCTTGCATGGTCTACTGCCAGCAACAAAGTTCTTTTCAGCTCTTTCCTACTCTCTCTCTCTCTGCCTTATCCTACACACTTAGTCTACTTGTCGTCCTTGGGTAGTTCTTGTCGCCGTCTGCCTTGTGGGTTCCATTCTAGTGCTTGTCTCGTTTTATTGGGGTTATCTTTCCTTAGAGGGCGTCATATCCATCTCCATTTTCTATCTAGGATATGTGTTTCGATTGTTTCTCGTTGGCACATTTCCCATAGCTTGGTGTTTTCAATCTTGCCGTACCCATATATTTTTAATACATTTCTCAACATCTGTTTATAAAGGTCTTGATTCTGTTAATTACAATTACAAGACTTTCAGTTTATGTGGGGGAAAGGAGAGCAAATAGGATATCATCTTATCTTATCTCTTCTTATCTTATTTAATCGTATCTATTACAGACGCTCCCAACGATATTTGATGTACGAGACAACAGCGGGTGCACATTAAATTTTAACCTCTCAACTGGTGTTTATCTCAATGCCAGTTTGTAGTATATAACTAGCATTTTTTAAAAATCCTTGCCGAAATAAATGATCGCATTTGACTCAAAACGACATATCTCAAATGAAGTCAATTTTTTCTCTCATTCGGCAGCCTTTTCTCATTCGGAAGTCATTTCTCATTCGGCACTCATTTCTTTCAACGTAAAGAATGAATCAGTTCATGAGTCATTGTATTTATATTTCAGAGTAATATTTGGTAGGTGAAATTAAAATAAAAACAACAAAACACACCTTTTATCATTTTTTTATAAAGAGAAGGGTGTAAAACATAGCGGACGATAAAGTGAATAAAGTTACAGCCCTTAGAAAAGAGTTGTAGCCCATGTATAGTTTAAATTAACCAGGTGACAGGCAATTTGTTTTTATTTTTCGCAACGTTGATAATTTGTTTTAAGTGCGGAAGCCCCTTTCCCGGTCCCCCAATTCCACGTTAACACTGGCATTACTAAGTAGATAACCAAAAACATGAAAATTTGTTTTGAAATCTGCTTAAGATATACGCAGTAGGCTCTTAATTAAGCTTTTTTTTTGACCGGCTCAAACTGAAATAACTTCTGAGCAGGTTGCCACATCACAAATGTGAACTTTTTGTACGTAAATATTGTGATCGTTTTTAAAAAGTGAAAGCTAGGCTGTAACTATAATTGGATTGTGCATTTTTTGTTGTTTTTGTTGTTTTCAATTATGACATTGATGATGTTTACCTTTGTTTTTTATGTTCGAGCTGTGTGGTCGCATTAGAGCTCTTGGATACGTATAATTATGCAACAGTTAGAGCTCATTAAATACATGGCAGAGCTTTCGGGAGATACAGAGATCAAGATTATGAATTTGAAGCATCATTAGTGGGGGGAAACAGACGGAGTTAACCAGTCATAACCAATAATAAAACTGTTGCCAGGCCTGAACGCTTTTTAAAAGGCGGATAGTTTCAAATGATTTTATAGAAAAAAAAACAATCTCAATCTGATGGATTTAAATAATTTAATATTCATGATACATTATTAACATTGATAACTCAACATACTTACTACATAAAATAAATTATACTATATATTTTAAAATAAAGTCGTGTTTCAGAACATATTCAACATGACTGCTGACTTAAATAAGAAATAGGATATGATTATATCTCAGTGTCAAACATAAGGCTTTTGCCGATACGTATTTAAAAGCCCGCTCGGGGTATGGGAACCAGGGACGTCGGAGACGAAGAGGCCTGGCTTTCTGAGAATTTCCTCACTAAGAAAGTGCTAGGCGCCTACTCTGGAGAGATTCGGTACCAAACTTCAAGGAAAACAACGCAGAATATGGGGAGAGAAAGGGAACAAATGGCAGTCTTGGACATAATAATGGCATGCCAGCGATGGTCGTTAAGTCATTTGTTCAGACGTTTTAATGACTACCTCATCTGGCACGGCTGACCGTTAATTCAATAGCCCTGATAATTATCTTGAAGACATATGACAGCTGTTGTATACTCAGATCTCGCTTTCAGACTGTTTGCGCTGGGAGAACTCTGACAACAAACATTTATCACGCGTTAGTGTGGGTGCTGTTTTGTGTGTCTGGTTCTTCAGGGTTTTCCCCGCATACAATGTAATTTTCTATTCTCAGTTGACTTTGTCTAAAGTTTTTTTCTTCGGATTTTCTCTACATTTTTATGGAATAATTCAAGGTCTCAAGAATAGGACTTAAAAACAAGAACGACGAACTAGAGACAGAAAGCCCGTCAAATATAATCTCTCAGTTCATCAACAAGACGCGTTTCAAATAAAGGGTCTGGGAAAATACGAATTGTCTTGGTTCCAGTTACTTGACCAAGAAAGCCTTTCTCACATGATATGTTGCTTTCGTGGAACAGGCTTGGCCCTAAGATATAGCGAGTGGGGAACACTTCCTATATCTTACTGTTGAAATGGCTTTCATTACAGTAAATTTCCCCTCTGGAGTTTGGGCTAAGGAAAGACGTTTAAAATGTTATATTAATTTGCTTTATTTTCACTCATATTGGGATTTGTATTTTATTGAAGAGATAAGTTTTTTTTTCTTCTCCAAACCTGACAAATTATCACGAGTCAATAAAACATAGAAAGGAATATTGACATTGATTTTGATATCTTACCTTTCAAATATGAATAAATTAAGAGATAATAAAACTAAATAAACTAAATTTTAGAGTGACTCATAAGATTTGTTCCTTTAATTGCGTGCAGTGAATTAATCAATGCCAACCACTCGCATACATTTATTTAAAGTCCTTTTTTACGCTGGTGGTGTGTTAGGGCATACGATCATAGCCTTGGTGGATATATCAGTGATCCTTTCGCTTTTACGAAAACATAAATTATTAATGTTGTTAAGCAGTGACGTCAGGGGCGGATTAAGACGGGGCCCCTGGCTGCAATTCAAACTGGGGCCCTATCCAACCAGTGTACCTTTAGATAAAATGATTGCTAGCAGCTAATATAAGACTGTAACTTGTAAATATTCATCCAAAATGATTATTCATGAAAAAACCGAATTCGAAGAAATAACTTTTTTCCGGTATCCTAAAATTGAGTGTAAAAGACAATTTATAAAATTAAAAAACACATGAAAAAAAAATTCACACCCCATCCGGGGATCGAACCCACCACCGCTTGAACCATAAACCTTAGTACTTCACATTCGGCCACGAGAGCTCATTAAACGATGTCAATTTAAAATATATATGTAATATTCTTTAATAATTTCTGTTATTGAACCTATCAAATCAGGTTTTTTGACTGCTAAGACTATCGTGTGGGAAAAGAGATCATTTTAATAGATGAGATTTTATTAATTTATCATATTTTCAGCAATTCATGTATACATTTGTCCACATTTATTATAAAATATGCTAAGTTTGGGGGCCCTAAATCATCGGGGGCCCCTGGCTTTAGCCCGTTCAGCCCCCCCCTTAATCCGCCATGGATTGACGTAGCTAAGAAAGGGGGGTCGAACTTAGAAAGTCCCCCGGGCCCTCACTTGAGGGGGGCCCCCAAAGGGGTTTCCGAAATTTTTTTTACATTAAATATTACCGCCATGTATGCAGGGTCCCTCAAAGAGGCCTAGCCCCCGGGCCCTCAAATCACTACAAAACTCTAACCACGCCACTGTTGTTAAGTGAAATTTTATCTTTTTTAAAAAACAAGTGTGTTACAACAGAATACAAAGTTAGTAATCGTATGAAGTACCCAATCTTGTCTTAAAGCGTAAAGATACATAAAACAACAGCGAACAGCCAGATGTATTACCCTATATACTCACATATAAGCCTATATCGCATATTAGCCGACCCCCTAAAACTGCTTTAAAATCACCAGTTTTTGCAAAAACCGGCGTATAAGACCACCATACAATTGTCTAATTTTACTCCATATTTTCGTTCATAGAAATTTGTTACTGTAAAGATGTAAAATGCTTACTTTTATGTTAAATGCCAGTTTGTTTACCTTTTGGAATGACACAAAAACGTGTTCTGCTCTTTCTACGTTGTTTGCTATAATTATATCTGAACTTTCGCTCATAAGTTGTTGTCCACTGATGAGTAACGAAGTATATATTTAGAATAAATGTAACTGGAAAATTGGCATTAGTTTCTGTCCTTGTGTCCATTTTTTATGTGCATATAAGCCGCCCCCCTGATTTCAGTATTGTATTTTATAGTTCTAAATTTGGCTTCTATGCGAGTATGTACGGTAGTTTAAATTAGCGGACGTCAGCTCTAAGGAAACCTACGACAGTGTGACACCCTTAGGTTGGTCACCTTCAAAGTGACCGGGCTGGCGCCCAGGTTGTAGTGGGTCGGTGTAGAGAATTTCACCACTCCCTTGGGAGGTACATTTAGGGAAAGGCACGTCCGGCCGTGTTGCTGGATGCCCAGGCGGCCCTCTCAGTGGGGACCGTTTCAAGGGTGTCCCTAACAGTTACTTCCCCCTGGATGGGGGGTAATGCTAGGGAATGCTTCGAGGAGACCTGTATGCGCATTTGGTTTTTAACGCCATTTCCCATTTAGGATTAGTTTAAAATAATGCTGCGGAAATTAATCGATTAATCGTTAAAAAATTTTATTTGATTAAAATTAACTTTATTATTAAAATTCTATTAAAATTTAAGAAAATATTTCTAATATTTTTTTAAAAATTTATAGATAATTTATATTTTTTGTTACTTACATACTTTTCCCTCGTATTATTATTAATTTAGATGCGCATACTTAAACAAAAAGGTTTTTCTTTCTTTATTTCTTGCATAGCAGAACGAATTTGTTGTGTAACGTCACAAAATGTGGGAGCCATGTAATTACCGCGACTTAACCGATTTCTCGAAATAAGTAATCGCAACTTAACGGAATCTATATATGCGTTATAAAAATATAATTAATGGAAATAAATGGATTAATCGATTAAATTTGTCCCGATTAATCGAACTAAATTTTTTTAACCAGTACCAGCCCTAGTTTAAATCCATCTATCACCTTGGCGTTACTGCCAATGCAAGGCTTTGGCCTGCCTCACCAGCTCCTACCACCCAGAACTAACAAATGCCTTTCTACTCCAAGATTGAATGCACAGACAAACACAAACACACAAAGCAACAAAGAAAGATAACACCAGAGTGACACCAGCCACTAGCGATTTGCTTTTCTATCAACAAAACATGTTTCAATTTTGACAAAATATCTCTTTTTTTATGAAACATCAGCTCATTGCCATAAATTAAAGCTGCTGTTGTTAAGGTAGACTGGGGGGCCGCTTTCTTTTATAACACGGTATAAACCCCGGTGAGCAGGTTGCCATCATGTGAAACTAATTACTGGATCAAGATGGGTTTTGACAACAGAATAATGAAAAACGTGTTTCTGTTAGCCACCATACAATTGGCTGAAACGGTCTTTTATTTGGTTCTCATTCACCTTTATTTCTTCACTGAACAAAATTTGGCATGTGGCAATACTCCATATATAAAATATATCTTTTGACCATGACACTTATTTTCATCCGTATACCATTTTAGAATTTATTATAATTGCAATACGTTTTCTTAAACTCAATCACATTTTCTGTATTAAAACCATTGAATTAACAACTTGTTCATTAAACCTTCTTTCGTCAGTTACCAATTAACACAAAGCATAACTTATCCATAAGATGATCAACTCATGTTAGCGCCTGCTCTGTAATAAGCACTTCGGTAGTTCCGTGTTAATTATGCGCTGCTTCTGCGGATGGCTATCTACACATAGCTTATCATTTACGGGAAAAGTGACGACTATAACGCCTGCCATACTGTCGGTCCAATGTTCCCCAACATAAAGGAATTACACAAATAATTTGATGAATATTTACCTCACTGCTAGCAAACACGACACTGCCAGCAGGGATATCCCCCAACCCCTCTCAATAATGTGCCAACCAATTCTCATGCATTTCGATTTAATAAGCCGACTGGAATGCACCGCTCTTTAAAATAAAGTACAATTTTTAAATCCTTTATATTAACTCGTGGTGTCTTCTTGCATGCACCCTTGAACCCTTGCACCCTTGTCGCCAAAACTTTGGATCAATTTTTAGCCCACTTCCTCGTAAGCTAGCGATCTGAACTTTTATCGGCAGACTCGTGCCGATGATAAAAACTATGTATCAAAATTTCAGATCGATCGCATGTAATGTAATTAAATTATTGAATTTTTAGATTATTTTATTTATCTTTATGTATCAAGTTAAATTTTTGAGATAGTGTCGTGTTGCGTATTATATTGAACGACCTTTCCTGTCGCGCAATAAGGTGCGTATTTTATTGACAGCACTTTTTATAAACATATTCCTGATCGGTGCGCATTATATTAAACACGTTTTACGAGACACAACAACAATTTTGTATCTTTGGATGGTCTTGCGCTGCGTATTATAATGAACATTCTTTTAGTTACGTCTCGTACATAAAGGATTTATAATTTAAAAAATTGGGTTTTACAGTTTTAAAAAATTATTTGTTAATCTCAACCTGCTCTAAGCCCATTCGAGACTTTAACAATGAATATAACGTGACGATATCAAATAACATATACACGATCTCTTTTCAATTTTATCCCTGTCTTAAATTAAGTTGCGAAAAAAATAATTTCTGGTTCGGTAACTTCTGCGTAATTAAAATATATCGAAACCAATTAAGTAACATAAGTGAGGAAAACCATAAAACTAAAAGTTGAGAGCAAGAGGCATATAAAGGTATTAAGATGGTGAGATAGGTTGGAGCAATTTAGTACGTAGAGAGATAACGTGTGAACGAACACGAGGTTAAGGTAATATAAGGTATACAATTGGTTTGGTGGAAAAAAAGGGGGGGGGGATGAGCGAAAAATGAAGTTGTTGATTATTGGGTTTAGATAGGGAGCATCGACTTGAAGGTGATAAAGGGGAGGGATACTCCACGGCACACGCTGCACATTTTGACCACATGACTTCACCCACTTTCCTGTGGCATAGCCCACCTATGATGACATACACTAAGGTCAAATGCACAGCTAAGAAAGGCCAGGAGATAAATATCCCTTTAGGGAGAGCTTCTGAGTGCTGTTCGCCATTTTTGTGCGGGTGATTTATTGTGTAAGGCTGCTCCCCATCTCTCTCTCTCTCTCTCTCTCTCTCTCTCTCTCTCTCTCTCTCTCTCTAACTCTGTCTCTCTCTCTAACTCTGTCTCTCTCTGTCTCTGTCTGTCTGTCTCTCTCTCTCTCTCTCTCTAACTCTGTCTCTCTCTGTCTCTCTCTGTCTGTCTCTCTCTCTCTCTCTAATTTATTAGAATATAGAATTTAAATGTAAAAATAACTGACATAGCAAAGTCGTTTATTTGAACAACTTCTGTTGATAAGTGCAGTAAGATGTTTGTTCACTTTAACTTAAAATAAAGATACACCGAGCCTGAGTCTAGTGGAACGTCAACAGATATAAGGATCACTTTATAATCTTACGTCAACAGATATAAAGATCACTTTATAATCTTACGTTAACAGACATGGAGATCACTTTATAATCTTACGTTAACAGACATAGAGATCACTTTATAATCTTGTTATGTTCAATCGTGGCATCACGTACAACTGATTGTGTGATGAAAAATACACAAAATAAATAACTATGATACTGTTTTCTTTTTTTTTAAATTGAATACATTTTGTTTTACTTAAGGAGATTTAAAACATGAAGATAATCAACAAAAAACATCTGCTTGCAAGCAAGAAGACTATAACCGAATGTAGTTATCTTTCATATTATTTAAAATTGAAGTATAATTTAATTATTCAACTTTTCGATTTAATTACATTATTGATATAGCCAACCAAAGGAAGTGAATTCACAGATTACAAACTACGACACGTATGACTCTATGGGTGGGGGGTGGGGGTGGGTTGGCTGTCGTCCAGAGCAATGACTAGACACCATTGTAATATGGTCACTTCAGTGCGTCCCCAAACATGACACATCCCGCAAGCCTCCGGAGGTTTAATGCAGTCGCTATATTGATCCCTTGTCTATAAGCCAGAAGATGCAGTACACGGGCTCTCTTTAAACAAAACACTATAGACTGTATAACACTATAGACTGTATAACACTATAGACTGTATAACACTATATCATAAAGCACTAGGTAGCATTTCTATGTTTTTCAACAATAGATTGTATAACAATAAATGATAACTGTCATCGTGTATCACTTGATTATATTACATCAGTCATCATTACAGCGGTTTTAGTTACGTTATGGACAGTAACACCCGATAATATTCTCGCAAGCAACTACATTTTACGAACTTCGTTACACTCATATCTAGTTTTAAGATAAGCAACAACCACGCAGTATCTCTTGTTGGATTTATATCTTTATTTTGTCTATTCTTTAGTGGCATAGCATAGCCAAAAGTAATACCCAAAAATAGATTCAAATCGATCCCCGTTATTACCTCGAAAACCATCCTTGCAATACCACTGAAGCTGTGATGTCCCAAGATTAAAATAAATCGACACGTGTAGATGTTTTTTTAAAAATCCCTTGTATTAACTTCACCGCCGTCTCTATCTGTCTCTCTGTCTGTCGTCATCTCTCTCTGTCTTGGGCGGGCGGAAAAACAAAAGTAACAAATGACCCACTTCCCGTGATCCGATCGAGCTGAAATTTGGCACACGGCCCGTCTCACCTAAAAATGCATCGTATCAAAATTTCAGATCGATCGAACGTACCGTAATTAAATTAATGCATTTTTTAGTTTATCCTTATATGAGGTATGAAATTCAAATTCACTGTTTTTTATTGTTTTTTTTCCACGTGAAAGTTTGAGTTGACGCGTTGAGGCGACCCATCGAAGTACCGGGGTGCTTTTGTTTACATTTTACGTGTCACGCTGAGCTCGGGCAAGCGAATCGGTGACCAGACTTTTCCCCTCTACCCCCCCCCCAGGGTTATGATGCAAAGTTGAGTTAAGACAGATTCAGTCTTTAAATGTTTGTCGTGTTTGAAAATAATCAATGCTGTTAGTTATGTCTCATATATAAGGGATTTATAGTCAAAAACTTTGTTTTTACGGGTTTGTTTTATTTAAATCCTTTATATTAACTTCACCGGCGTCTCTCTCTGTCTGTCTGTCATCGTCTCTCTCTGTCTTGGGCGGGCAGAAAAACAAAAGTAAATAATGACCCACGTCCCGTGATCCGATCAAGCTGAAATTTGGCACACGGACCCGTCTCACCTAACAATGCACCGTTTCGAAATTTCAGATCGATCGAAGGTACCGTAATTAAGTTAATGCATTTTTAGTTTATCCTGATATGAGGTATGTAATTCAAATTCACTGTTTGTTATTGTTTTTTTTCCACGTGAAAGTTTGAGTTGACGCGTTGAGGCGATCCATCGACGTACCCGCGTGCTTTTGTTTACATTTTACGTGTCACGCTGAGCTCGGTCAAGCGAATCGGTGACCAGACTTTTCCCCCTCTACAGGGTTATGAAGCAAAGTTAAGTTACGACAGATTCAGTCTGTAAAAATTTGTAAATACTTTTAGTTATGTCTCATATATAAGGGATTTATAGTCAAAAACTTTGTTTTTACGGGTTTGTTTTATTAAATCCCTTATATTAAATTCGCGACCGTCTCTCTCTCTCTGTCTGTCTGTCATTATCTCTCTCTGTCTTGGGCTGGCGGAAAAACAAAAGTCGAAAATGACCCACTTCCCGTGATCCGATCGAGCTGAAATTTGGCTTACGGACCCGTCGCACCCAACAATGCATTGCATCAAAATTTCAGATGGATCGAACGTACCGTAAATAAATTAATGCATTTTTAGTTTATCCTTATATAACGTATGTAATTCAAATTCACGGTTTGTTATTGTTTTTTTTCCACGTGAAAGTTTGAGTTGACGTGTTGAGGCAACCCATCTAAGTAGCGGGGTGCTTTTGTTTACATTTTACGTGTCACGCTGAGCTCGGTCAAGCGAATCGGTGACCAGACTTTTCCCCTCTCCCCCAACAGGGCTATGAAGCAAAGCTGAGTTAAGACAGATTCAGTCTGTAAATGTTTGTCGTGTTTGAAAATAAGCAATACTGTTAGTTATGTCTCATATATAAGGGATGTATAGTCAAAAACTTTGTTTTTACGGGTTTGTTTTATTTAACATCTGCCTTGCTTGCCGTTCTGTAACGAGAGATTTGTTGCCGCAGTTTCTGATACGTGCAACATGCTGTTAAGCCTTTAACTTTTAACTATAACTTTAAGAAATCACGACGCTCATGGCATTGTTCACTAAAACGTCGTGATGAGTAAACTGCTAAATCAATCAGTTGGGAAATTTACAATCAATAGTTTCATTTGGGCGCATTGAAGTATGCGTTCAGATTAACGAAACTGTTAAGCTGTATTTCAAGCGTGACTCCATCTTCAAATGTGTGTAACACAACGAGCGTTTCAAATATGTGTTACACAACAAACGTATCAAATATGTGTAACACAACAAACGTATCAAATATGTGTTACACAACAAACGTATCAAATATGTGTTACACAACACACGTATCAAATATGTGTTACACAACACACGTATCAAATATGTGTTACACAACACACGTATCAAATATGTGTTACACAACAAACGTATCAAATATGTGTTACACAACACACGTATCAAATATGTGTTACACAACAAACGTATCAAATATGTGTTACACAACAAACGTATCAAATATGTGTTACACAACAAACGTATCAAATATGTGTTACACAACACACGTATCAAATATGTGTTACACAACACACGTATCAAATATGTGTTACACAACAAACGTATCAAATATGTGTTACACAACACACGTATCAAATATGTGTTACACAACAAACGTATCAAATATGTGTTACACAACAAACGTATCAAATATGTGTTACACAACAAACGTATCAAATATGTGTTACACAACACACGTTTCAGAGTTCAAGGAGTTCGGTTCGAACATCTTTGTTTTACAATGAACACCAATGGCGTTAGAATGTACACAGAAAGAAGTTGACCTTAACCTATACGGCAAACGTATTTCCTTTATTAACTGCGGGTACTTTCAGGCACATTTAGGGGGCTGAAAATTGTATCAATCCAGGGTTGCAATGAAAAATTACGACTTCCGGTTTGTGAGCGGTCACTTTTTCTACTAGAGCTAAGTTTTCATATATTTTCATATATTTGCCTAATTTCATAATACTAAATGCTTTTCAAACCCTTAACTAATCTTTAATTAACTAAATAATAACTATTTTAGCTGTTTAATAATATTATTTTTTACTAAAATTACTAAAATCCTATGTAGTTATGTAGGCGGCCATTTTTATTGTTATTGTTATTAATTTTGAACTCTCCTAATCGTAACTGTTTACATAACATAAAAGCACCAATTTTATATACCTTCCAAATAAATTTGATTACTAGGTGTAGAATTCATATTTAAATTTAATTGAACTTAATCAAATTAGAACAATTAAACACACTTTAACAAAATTATACATAACTTATAATATCATAATAATAATAATAATAGTATTAATAGTAATAAGTAATTAGTAATAGTAATAGTCTTAAGCCTTAAAATTAAACCTAGTCTAACACTAACCCCAAAATGAGAATTTTCATCTTAGTCTTAGTAATAACCACACTACTTTTAAGGACATTAACGTCAACCAACAAACATCCTAAAAATCAGAGTAATATATCAATAATTATAAACCACCACAACACAAAGCACACTGACTACACCTCTATCTTAAGCACAATAAAGGAAATCTCCTTCAAACAATGGAAACCTAAAATATGTAGATATAGGCAAAAACACTTAATCTTAATTTTGCTCCTCTCAGGCGACATAGAACTTAACCCAGGCCCAGTATCATCTAAATGTCAAATTTGTATTAAGGCATGCAATAGCAAACAAGGAACCATTCAGTGTGACACCTGCAATGAATGGTACCACATAGCATGCCTGCATACTAAAACACCAAAGCACATAGCAATAGGCCTAAGAAATAAATATGCATCTTGGCACTGCATACATTGTGGGTTGCCCCAAATCAGTTCAGATTTATTTAACTATAAGGACCTGATCACCACAAACTCTTACAGTGTTTTGGCTAATCCTTTTATAAATAAACCACTAGATAAAATGAAACCTACCACACAAACCCATAAAATTACCCATAAAAAGTCTAATAATAATAATAATCAAAACATTCTCAAAACACTAATAGTTAATTTCCAAAGCATACATCCTTGTAGTTCTCTTTCAAGCCTCTCTAAACCAGGGTAAAGTGCCCCAGGATTGGAAATTAGCTAACGTAACTCCACTCTTTAAGAAAGGGGATAAATCAGACCCTGGTAATTACAGGCCTGTATCACTTACTAGTATCACCTGTAAATTACCAGAACACATAATATATAGTAGAATAGTTAACCAGCTTGACAAACATAATGCCCTATGCCCACATCAACATGGCTTTAGAAAAAACAGATCATGTGAAACACAATTAATAGGTTTGATATATGAACTATCAAAAGGCTTAGACAAAAATGATCAAATAGATACAATATTACTAGACTTCTCAAAAGCATTTGACAAAGTTCACCACCTTAGTTTACTTAAACAACTTAACTACTTTGGAATCTCAGGTTCCTTACATCACTGGATCCAAGACTTCCTTTTGGGCAGGGAGCAAACTGTAATAATTAATGGATCTAAATCTGCACCAATAAAGGTTAACTCAGGAGTTCCACAAGGAACTGTGCTAGGTCCCTTACTCTTTTTAATTTATATAAATGATTTACCCAACAACATCTCAACAGGTACAAAAGTTAGGTTATTTGCTGATGATTGTATAATCTATAGAACAATTAAATCAGAACAAGACAGCAAAATTTTACAAAAAGACTTAGATGAATTGATAAAATGGGAAACTAACAGGAGTATGTCTTTCCACCCAGAAAAGTGTCAACTGTTAAGAGTAACAAAGAAAAAGAAACAAATAAATTCAAAATATTACATTCATGGAAAAGAACGACCCAAACTAAAGATGCAAAATACTTAGGAGTCTTAATAAATGAGAAACTATCATGGAATCCCCATGTCAATGAAGTTATTAAAAAATCAAACAAAACCTTAGGCTTTATAAAAAGAAACTTTAACAAATGTAATAGAGATATAAAACTAAAATGCTACCTCACTTTGGTGAGACCTGTACTAGAATATGCATCTTCTGTATGGGACCCATCCAACAAAGAAAACATTGATAAACTAGAACAAATTCAAAAAAGAGCTGCCAGATTCATTACTGGAGAATATTCGAATCTGACAAGAATAACACCATTAGTTAAATCATTAAACCTTGAAACACTAGAGGATAGAAGAACCAAAAGCAAAGTAGTAATCATACATAAAGCAATTAATTCTAATTTAGAAATACAACACAAAGATAACTTAATACAACCCTCAGATAGACATAAGGATAAAAACACCTTTCTTATTCCGTATGCAAGAACAAACACATACAAGTTTTCCTTCTTCCCGTCCGGAATTCGGGCGTGGAATGGGTTGCCTGAAGAATCCAGGAAAACCAACACTTTATCAACATTTAAATCTCTAATAAAAATGCAGGACTAAACACAAACCATAGATAAGCGTAGGACGCAATAATCTTCTGTATAGAAGGAGCGTCTGTAAACAGATAAGATAAGATAAGACACTGAGTAATCAACTGAAATCCGCTGTCCGATTTGATTTATTCAAAGATACACACGACTTCATCATTCGAAGCATTAATTAGTGTCAATATGTCTTTCACGGAAAATAAAGATAAGCCTTAATGAATGACAACTTATAATATCATCGTTCAAATTCAGCATAACGTTACCAGTAACTTTTAAGCGTGCATCATGTATTTTGCTAGCAAGCCGGAGATTGACTAAGTAGATAGTATTGATGATTATTCCCTTCGGTCGTTCAGCTGGCAACATATGGTACTTTGAAAGCATTCATTCATCTTGATAAGGACGTTCAGATTAATGCCTTTTAGTACGATCAGAGAAATGTTTGAATGGAAGTTGACTAAATCGCAGATTAGCACCGGGTTGCGTCTAATTTCAGAGAATCAAGGAGTGAGTTTATTTCTCGGTGAAATCGTAACGACCCCTATCACCCCACCACCACCACCACAACAACAACACACATCCAATGACATTAAACCTTGTAACGATGCGAACATTTTTTCTTGAATCACCTGTATTTACTCGGCCCCAAACCATTACTTCCAGAAGGGAATTATTTGTTTTTGAAATGTGCCACAACATCCTTCATACTTACCGAATTTCATCGCTCATCCTATATAATAAAAGGCAAGGTTCTGTCCGGTCATCGATAGCGATTGGTCCCTCAAGCACATATGACTCCTACAGCCAATCATATTGAACACGTTTACGCGGACATTCAAAACGAGTTATTTTTGGTTCCATATTTCTTCCAAGACTTTATTTTGAAAAATTATGCGCTTTGGGATTTATAGTCAAAAGCTCTGTTTTTACGAGTTATTTATTTTAGCTATAATGAATAGTATTTTTGAAGTGATGCACATGTAATGCCGGTTGAGACGACTGTTGGAGGGGAGTTACAACATGCCACCGAATGGTGGAGGAACATCCTTGGTCGACGAAGATTTCATTTGGAAATGTTCATCAAACGGCTAAAAAAATTTTTTACATGTATATAATTAATTGCTTTTTTAATTTGTTTCATATCTCGCTTAAAACCTCAGAGTTATCTGCAGTCGGATATATATGAATGCATACATTCAAAGATATGCAAGTTATTTTCGGCTGTGTTCTGCCCTGACTCTACAAATCGCCACTGTTGCCAATTGTGTTTAATGAAACACTCACGAAGCGATGGCACGTAATTACTTCACTTGCGTGACCGAGTTATTACTGAAGCTCATCCAAGGATTTGTCTAGTGCTGCCACCCACTGATTTACGTTGCTGCGGAATTGGGTCTGTCGTTTCTTAAGTAATGACCTGTGGGGCAAACGATGCTAAAGTTACAACCACTGACGCACCCCTATGACTCCATGATTCACGTGCTCTTCAGGTGAAGAGGTCAACATCTTCGCCCCATTAGGAACAAAATTATCTTCACGTTTTCTTGTGTTAATAAAAAACTAACAAAGATGCTATCTGGGGAGGTGGGCGGTGATAAACTCTTTCCTCAGATACCTGGTGTATAAAACTTTTGGATATATATAAATAAAGGACATTAATATAAGATTTGAAACATTCTCATGAAATAATTTTCAAGGGAGTTAAACTGATATTTAAAAGGAGATGGGCGAATACATTTTTTTGGTTACATTTCAGGCTTGTCTATCGACCAGGTGCGAAGATATTCTGCAGATGGGGTCGTAAGCGCAGATTCTCATTTGCGTTCCTTCTATTTGTGGAAGGCGGCTGCATAAGCCAAATAAAGATTTGTTTTCAAACAAACACAAATAGATTGTAGAGGTGGATGAGAGAGGGGGCAAAAATCATTATTTTTCTTATAGGGCTGGCTTCACTAGCAAAGCCAGTGATCCTACTCAAATTCGCGTTATATTAGCAGTCTCAACACTAACAAAGCCAGTGATCCTACTCAAATTAGCGTTATATTAGCAGTCTCAACACTAACAAAGCCAGTGATCCTACTCAAATTAGCGTTATATTAGCAGTCTCAACACTAACAAAGCCAGTGATCCTACTCAAATTAGCGTTATATTAGCAGTCTCAACGCTAACAAAGTCAGCGATCCTACTCAAATTAGCGTTATATTAGCAGTCTCAACAATTGAGCGACCCCATTACACCCCCCCCCCAACAACAAACATGCACGGTGTTCTCGGCTCATGCATAATGTATCCATTTGGACAGATGATCAAACGACTGCACATAATTGCTGTACACGACAGAGTGAACAGCATGACGGCACCCAGAAATGAGGACACGGGGCGCCTTGATCTCTTTTCATCTGTCGGCTCCATGGATTGGTAACACAATCTGTCACCGTTGACAACCACGCTGGGCTGTAGAGGGTTAATTGAAGTTAAAGCCGGCGAGCTGCTCAATTAATTCCAACTGACAGTGACACAGTATTTTTCTGTCCTATTTTTTTAAAATGTGACTCTAACAATTGTATGGAATACTGCACCAACAATGTGTTCCACTATAATTTGATTTAGTATCAAGTCATATTTAGCTTCTTCAAAGTAACATTAATTTCTTATATTAAAATGTTGAACCTGTTGTACTAGTTTTTGGAATGCATATAGTCATATAGTAAGTACTGCCATCGTCTTCATAAAGACCTTAACCCTTTATCCTCCTTATATGATTAACAAAAATAAACCATATAGAAAGAAAAAAAAAGTTATCGCCATTTTTTTTGCTCTTTTTTTTATTTAAGAAAAATAATTTTTAATGATTTTTTAAAATAAATTTTTAATGAAATTAGCTAGCATCAGTCTCTCCGAAGAACCAATAGATTCATCAATTTAAAAAAAACAAAAACTTTTTATTGTTAGCTGTGAAAGATTTTATCTTGGCCGAGCGATTTGTGGCACATTTCTAAGGATTCCATTGATCAGAGGTGTGGTTGGTGAGGGGTGAGCTAAGGTTGTTTTTTTGTTTAACGCTGAAAGTATATTTGGATTTGACAACCAAAAGTGACTTGAAAAATGTGAATAATGATATTTTAAAGGTCTGATAAAACATCGTCTACACATGTCTTTATAGGCAGTAACGTCATCTTATCTCATCTTATTGTATTTATACAATACATACGCTCATTCTATTCAGAATATTTTTGCGTCCTACGCTTATCCATAATTTATGTCTAGTTTCAACATTTTATTGGAGTTTAATTGTTGATAGATTTTACTTGTTTATTAAGGCATCTTATTCCACGCCCGAATTCCAGGAGGAAGAACGAGACTTTGCTTGTGTTTGTTCTCGAATACGGAATATTTTCTTTTTTAAATCCCCATGTCTGAGTGTTGAATTAGATTATCTTATAACTTAAAGGAACGGCGCACGTTTAATTTGATATAGTCTGCGTATAATAATTGAATTTTTGACAACTGCAAAGAGCGAAAGTCAAGTAACAGGTATACAGATATATAAGTTAAGTGTGGGGTTAGAGCAAGATAAGGGAACTAGAAATTTATAAGTTTGTTTTAACTTCCAGTGACATTTACTTGAGACTTCGCTCCCCAAAGGTTACTGCCCCTGACTCACATTCGGGGTAGCGATTCATCAAGGGTCACGCGAGCACGGGAGCACACTTACAAACATGAAGTCAATGGGTTTCTCATAACGGTCCCGGTACACTGAGGTAAAAGACAAGTCCTTAAGATTTGAAGTGTCCAGGCGCGCCTACGCCCGTAGAAATAACACATTACCTGTATGGGCACGGTGCTTTAATACAGGGGTTCCTAACCAGTGGTGCATGCACCCCTTGGGGGTGCATGAGCAGGTTCCAGGGGGTGCATGAACCATTCAGAGAAGAAAAAAAAGAGGAAGAAAAAAAAAGAAGGGAAAAAAAGAAAGAAAAACTGATAATCTGAAAATGTAAACCATAAGCAAGGCATGCGGCGTTAAAGGGCGCCCATATACAACCTTTTTTTTTACTCGTTCACGCATCGTTCTGCGCATGTCGAAAATTGACGGAAAAACTTTCTCAAAATGAACGGTTCGCTCTACGTGTTCCTCGGAATTTCGTGTTTTACGTCACAGTTTTCTAAAAATAATTTAATTTTGTCATCAAATACGTCAGATATATCTCTTCCGCTGACCCTTGAGCTGTTTTGAGCGGATGTAAACGTTGGTATTTTTTTCCCTTCACTTTTATTGTTCTGTACGCTGCAAAGATCTTAAAAACGTTAATTGTAAGCCATTATTCGTTATTGAAACCTAAAATCTTGAGTTGAGCATCCAATTCCGGTCATTAAAAACATCCACTTCGTCAGTTAAAAATTTGCCTGTGACTGGTACGACTTTCCGATTGTCATCACCCCCTCAAAATCGTTAATAAATAATAAAAATAGAGAGAGAGAGAGAGAGATGGAACACACAAGCCTCAGTGCTTCCACTGTGGAAAAATCCTGTTAGACTACGAGAGCACTTGGAGAAAGTCCGTCCATCCATTTCCAAGGACAGTGTTGAGGTCTTCAAGCAGAAGAGAGCTCGCTTCTTGACCTCGGGTACCTTCCCAAGCTTGGATTTTCTTTGTCACAGAAATCTGCACTGGAGGCATCATTCAAGGTTGCATATCTTATTGCAAAGAACAAGAAGCCCCACACCATTAGAAACCTTTGGTGAAGCTTTGTGCTCTGGAGATGGTGGAACTGATGTGTGGTCACCAGCAGAGGATCAGGTTGAGAAAGTTCCTTTGTCCAATGACACTATTCATTCCAGGATTAGTGACATTGCTGCAGACATTCTGGATCAAGTCTTGTGCGAGATGAGAAGCATTCCTTTTCCATTTAGCATGCGCCTGGATGAATCCACTGATGTAGCATAATGCAGTCAGATTCTTGTATTTCTGAGATATGTTCTCAATGGATTGCTGAAGGAGGAATTTCTCTTTTGTAAGCCACTCCTAGCTACTACCAAAGCTGCTGATGTGCTGCAGCTAGTGAGGGCATTGTTTATTGAAAACCAGTTTGACTGGACTTCAAGAATTTCTTCAATTTGCACAGGTGGTGCTCCCTCAATGCTCGATAATAAGTCAGGATTTTCAGCACTGGTAAAGAAAGAAGTTCCAGATATTTTCACTACATACTGTATTCTTCATCGTCAGGCACTGGCATGCAAAACTCTACCTCCAAACTTGAATTCAGTTCTTTCTACTGCAGTCCAAGTTGTAAATTTTATCCGCTCACATGCATTGAACCACTGCCTCTTCAAGTTGTTCTGTCAGGAGGTGAGCTCTGAGAATGAAGTTCTGATATACCACACTGAGGTGCGCTGGTTGTCCAGGGGACGGATACTTTCTCGGTTAGTAGAACTGAGAGTGGAGCTTGCCATTTTATGCAATAAAAAAAAGAGAGTGACCTTGCTGACAAGTTTGACTGTCCAAATTTCATTCATTACTTGGCATACCTGGCTGACATCTTCACCATCTTGAATGAGTTGAACACATCTCTCCAAGGACCTGCTGTGACTGTAATGGATGCTACTGAGAGATTGCAAGCCTTTCTTAACAAAGTGCCACTATTCCAACGACTAGAAAAGTCCAACTTGGCCAACTTTCCACCCTTTGATGAAGTTGTAATATCTGGTGCAGAAGGAAGCACTGATGGATCACTGACTGACAAAATCAAAGGGGAAATTTCAGAGCACCTTTCAACATTGCAAAGGTCCTTTGATGGGTATTTCTGTCAAGACATTGCTAGGAAAGATCTTTGGATTCGCAATCCTTTTCTGTGACTTGGACAACATTGATGACAGTTACTTTGCTAAAGATGACCTGATTGATTTGAGAACCAGAGAAGTACTGAGGAGTGCCTTCAGTTGCAATACCTTGATTGAAATTTGGTGCGCCCAGCTAGATTCCTACCCGCATCTAACCAAGAGGGCAGTACTGACTCTCCTTCCATTTGCCACAACCTATCTCTGTGAAGCAGGATTATCCACACCTTTGACGATTAAGACCAAGGAAAGGAATAAGTTGAATGCAGAGGATGACATTAGAGTTGCTTTGTCCAAAACAGTCCCCAAATTTAAATCGCTGATTGATCATAAGAAGCAGCAGATCTCTCACTAAATTCCCTGATGCCTATGGTCAAAACTGTTGCCTTCCTAAAATAAACATAGTTTATTATGCATTTTCTGCAAGTTTCACGAGGGGGTGCATGAACTTTTTTGGGTATCTTAAGGGGTGCATGGACCCCAAAAGGTTAGGAACCACTGACTTTAATAGATCATTTGGCTTAACTGTTTATTTGTTTTGATAATTTCTATGCAATTGAATAATTTGTTTTTAACTCGCTCTTTTTTATTTCCCTAAAACACTCAAATTCAAATACAAAGAGGCTTTCTCTCGTTCTCTCTCTTTCTCCACACAAATTCAGGCTCTATCTGCTTCTCTTTATCTCTATCCCCCGCTCTCTCTCTCTCTCTCTTCTCTCTCTCTCTCTCTCTCTCTCTCTCTCTCTCTCTCTCTCTCTCACACACACACTGTAACACACTCTTACACAATTTCACAAACACACACACACTCTCTCTCTTTCTTTTCCTCGCCCCATAATCTTTCCATCAATAAAAATTGTCTATTTCGGTGACATTATCAAAATAAAAATTATAAAACTAATACACGCTTAAACGAGATCAAATATCCAATGCACAAACAGTTGCATCTTTACCAGGAATGTATTTATTTTTTATTATACAATATCTAAAAAGGATCATTAAGTAAACTATGAAATAAACAGAATATCCTTGCTTTAAATTGATTCTATGACTTTACCTGTATAAAAATTAACAAATTAAATTTATTTTGAATAACAAACTTTAATTGAAAATATAACTCTCTAAACAATATTTTTGTATGTGCAGCAATTTTGCTGTTATGCATAATGGTGTTATAAATGATTTCAGTAGAAAACGTACTCTCCAAAACTTGGGAGACACTATTTAATTCGTGTAGCACGTGGTAAAAAATATTAATTCAAAATATTTTAATCGATCACAATCAGGGGCCCAAATGTCACTAAACAAAGTCTCCGCTGTGTCCAATTTTAGTCTTTCGTCTCTGTACTACACGTGATTAGACGTGAAACTGGTGTAGCCTACGTAAAATGTCATTCACTTCATTGGAGGTTCCCTTTGATGATTACCTGACCTTGCTGGTTTCATCAACCGCAACATCCGCTTGAAACAAATGAACAGCTGTCAGTATCAACAAATCTACTGAGATTCTTAAACTCTCTCTCTCTCTCTCTCTCTCTCTCTCTCTCTCTCTCTCTCTCTCTCTCTCTCTCTCTCTGTGTGTGTGTGTGTGTGTGTGTGTGTGTGTGTGTGTGTATGTGTGTGTGTGTGTGTGTGTGTGTGTGTGTGTGTGTGTGTGTGTGTGTCGTGTGTATGTGTGTGTGTGTGTGAGAGAGAGAGAGAGACAGAGAGAGAGAGAGAGAGAGAGAGAGTTCCGGGACGCAGATGAGAAAAAGAGAGAGCGATAATTGTGTGAGAGAGGGTGTGAGTGATAGAATGGAGAGGAGGAGAGTGGTGCGTGCTGGGTTCTGGATAACAGAAGACAAGTCTCGACTCTTGTCAATGGATAATATAATCTTTATTAGTCAGCAACATATGTACATCAATAGCTTCAGGTACACCAACGTAATCCTTTCACAAGGACCTTACTCCTAAGTGCGTACACTTTGCTGTAACCTCGAGCACACCTCGATGTGTTACCAGCTAGTCGAACTACACTCGATCACTCCATCGCTTCTATACTAAAATGTCTAGCCCTAACAAGGGACTATGGACCTCTGCACTCGTCAGTCTTCAAAAGTCTCCTCCTCTCTGTCTCACACACCCATTTATACCACAACACGGCTCTCTAACTTGCATACCGGGTGAATACAATTACATCATTATTGACAAGTGAACTCTTGTCACGCACGCCTTGAGCCGACTCACACACTGGCTCACAACAATCTCACAACAATCTCACAACAATCATTCGCAGTGATTCTCATACCCTGACATATCCCCCCTCTTCCGTTAGATTCTACTTACGAGTAGAATCTCACAATACAACAAAGTCAGGGCATGGAATCACTGCACATTACAAATACAATAATATAATACATCATGAATTAATATCTTTAAAAATAATTTTATACACAACAATGCATGAGAAAAAAAAATTAATAGTATATACAACACAGAGCAAAAATCCACTTGGTCGTACCTGTATACGACTTCACTAACCCGCAACGTCATTCGAGATGGACAGACGTCATACTACCACCCCTGAATTACATACTCTATATATACATTAATGCAAAAAGAAAGTATTATATATACATGTGAAGTCTTAATGCATCTCATTATCACTAATAATCAATCCATCTGACAATATGCAATTTACAAATCTTGGAAAGAATGACACAAGAAAATTTCAAACACTTAAGCACTTGTCCACATCATGTGGCATATTACGGAGCAATCACTGCTCACTTAATTACTTTTCCCACCTGTGTTATTGAGCTCTCTTATCCCTCCATAGGCACAGTTCTAAATCTATGTATATAAATACAGCCCATCGCTCCTGCCACACAGGAACTTGGTTAATTGATTAACAAAAACTGCCCATCACTCCTGCCGCCAGGACGTAGTTAATTATATAACAAAGGGAGCCTATCTCCCATGCCATACAGGTCTGACTTCCTACTTCTTGACTACTCGTACATTATTATCTTAATTCTCAAAGAACCAACCTTCGACCTACTACTGGTCATAACACCTCACATAATTAGTATCCAACAATTGACCCTTTTTACGCTAGATTGTTTTCTATTTACAACTGACTCTACTGGTACCTCATATAAATTCCTTAAGATATTTATTCCAGGATTACCTCCAGCATGAGATAATGTTATAGGGATAACTACTTATCCAACTATAAACATTTCAGCCTGATTGTATTTAACCCATTACAATCAATTATATAACAATCATCAATCATGTGCATATAGTAGTCGTAATTAACATAATTCATCATAATAATCATAATCATGAACAATATCATTATCACCCTATATCATCATCATTACATAAATATATATATATATATATAATACATATAATGAAAAATGTCCTGAGGTCACCCGGAGCCAAAAATTATCATAGAAAACATCAGCACGAAAATACAACCATCTCATATTTATTTACAACCATCCATAAGTACTAACTAACATAAGTACATAATCGCTATGAAACCTCACAATCATGTTCATATAATAATAATACTGGCCCGAGGTGACCCAGACCTCAATTTCTACCCAAATTAGTCCCCATGAACAAGCAACTCTACTTGTTTTTCATAAACCTGTCCTGCGAGTCCTTGTCGGTCATGGTTTGATTTCTGCTCATTAATTATGATTAACATTACCAGATCTGTCATGATCCTACCAGTCTCAGTGGGACCGGGATGTTATATCGTAGTTTGTCTGTGTCAACAACCATTGCACCTCTATCATCACTCCGGTCTCTCTACTTCTACCTCTGACATCTACCCGGCCGCCCTTGTCACAACTTTTAAATTCTTCTTGACCTCTCAATTTCCACTTTGTCTCCCCTCTATCCCCTGGTCGCCGTAACTCGACCGAATTTTGATGTAAATACCTAACCCATCAGCTGCCATATCTGCTTATTGCCGAGATAAAAAATCTGCAATAATGTTATCTTCACCTTTAATGTATTCCACGTTGAAATCGTATTCCTGTAACATCAAAGACCACCTGGAAACTCTTGAATTTTCAAATTTAGTCGTATTCAAATATTTTAACGCTTGGTGGTCACACTGGAGCGTAAATCTTGCCCCCATTAAATAGTAGGATAATTTCTGAATTCCCCATATTATTGCCAAGCATTCCCTCTCTATTGTTGAGTATCTAGTTTCCCTGTCAACAAGTTTACGACTAATATATTTAACCGGGTGGAGCATATTGTCTCTCTTCTGCATCAAACATGCCCCCAATCCCTTCGTTGACGCATCTGTACGAACTATAAAGGGTTCCTTAATGTCGGGCAGAACCAAAATGGGGTTATTTGTTAAATAGTTTTGGATTGTATCCAATGCTTGTTGGCATTCCTTAGTCCAACATATATTATTAGGTTTACCTTTCTTTGTAAGGTCCGTCAATGGGGCTGTTATCGTTGAAAAATTAGGTATAAATTTATTGTAATACGCTATTAGGCCAACTAGTCCCCTTACTTGTCTCTTATTTTTGGGTCGTTCTATTTCCAACACTTTGTTTATATTGTTCATGTCTGGTTTTAAGATGCCTGCTCCAATTCTATGTCCCAGAAATTCGATTGATTCTTTACCTATTTCTAACTTAGATGGTTTAATGGTGAACCCTGCCTTTTTCAGAATCTCTAAAACCTCTCGAGTAACTCGTATATGTGACTCCCAGTCGTCTGTGTATACACAGATATCGTCAAAATAAGTAACTACCTCTTTTACTCCTTTGAATAATTTCTTAACAATTTTATTGAACGTTGCCGGTGCGGTTGCCAATCCGAATGGCATAAAGTTATATTGATATGCCCCGTCTGGGCCTTGAAAAGCTGTGTATTCTTTGCTTTTCTCCTCAAGAGGTATTTGCCAATATCCCTTTGTTAAGTCTAGTTTCGTAAAGTATTTGGCTTTATTCATGTGTTCTAGAAGTTTATCCTGGTTAGGTATAACTTCTGCTACTTTTTTTGTAATTGCGTTCAATTTTCTATAATCCACGCAAGTCCGAATCGATCCATCTTTTTTCTTAATTAAAACTAAGGGAGAGCAATATGGTGACTGTGATTCCTCGATTATACCTAGTTCTAACATCATACTAATCTCCTCTTTTAGACTTTGAATCATATGTATAGGTATTGCATAAGGTTTTACGTTAATGGGCTTAGAGTCTAATAATTCTATTTTGTGCGTACCCGCCGATGTTTTCCCTGGGATATCTGAAATGATTTCTTTGTACTCTTGCACCATATCGTCAACTTGTCTTTTCTGTGTCTCCGTTAGTTCCTTATTAATGTCAATGCCTGAATTATCCTTGACGTTGATTAACGGAATTTGCTTAATGTCTTCACTATTTACATCTTCCTCTTCTTCTTCGGCTATGACTGTGGCACTGGCACCATTAATTGTCTTTTCATTTTTCTCTGCTGCCGATAAGTTCGCATCTGTGTTATCCATGTTATTTTCGACAAATTTTGTTAATCTGTTGAGGTGATAAACTATACGCTTATGTCCCTTCGCAATCTCTACATTAAATTTCGATAATTTTCTCGTGACGGTGAATGGACCTTCTGAATACAGAGCGAGTTTATTTCCTTTTTTAGGTTTCAACACGAGCACTTTGTCACCAATTTGTATATCTTTCTCTCTAGCCCTTTGATCATAATATTGTTTATATTTATTTGCCTTTCCTTTCGTGATTGCCTCTGTTTTTGAAAAGACCGTCGACGCTGTCTCACTTCGATGCTGTGACTTGACGTACCATCCACAAGAGCCTCCAGAAAATCCCGGACGGGCCCCCACTGTTGCGTACTGGGTTCTGGATAAAAGAAGACTAAGTCTTGACTCTTGTCAAAGGATAATATAATTCTTTATTAGTCTGCAACCTAGGTACATCAATTGGTTCAGGTACACAAACGTAATTCTTTCACAAGGACACTTCCTCCTAAGTGCGTACACTCCGCTGTAACTTCGAGCACACCTCGATGTGTTACCAGCTAGTCGAACTACACTCGATCACTCCATCGCTAGTCCTCACAAGGACTGTGGACCTCTGCACTTTTCAGTCTTCAAAAGTCTCCTCCTCTCTGTCTCACACACCCATTTATACCACAACACGGCTCTCTAACTTGCATACCGGGTGAATACAATTACATCATTATTGACAAGTGAACTCTTGTCACGCACGCCTTGAGCCGACTCACACACTGGCTCACAACAATCTCACAACAATCTCACAACAATCATTCGCAGTGATTCTCATACTCTGACAGCCATTTAAGTAAGGCTGCACTCTTATGTCTTAATACGCAAAAGGCCACCTCGTCGGACTTTGATTACAGTGTCGGAACCGATACTCCTGTCCCCGCGAACGTCTGAGGCAAAACGCGTAAGGCCATATAAAATGTCATCCGATGAATTGTAAACAATGAAATGTTCAAGTGCAACTTTTATTTAAAGTTGAGCGTTAATATGTGACGTCACCACGGCCGGTCTTAGTCCACTGCAAACCTATGCGGCCGCAATGGGCCCCACACTTATTAATTCCTTATACCTACCCAGACTGGGCACCGCGCAATCCGCATACTAAGCCGCCAAGAGCCCCGCAATTGCTAAGGCCGGCCCTGGACGTCACTGTTCTTAAACACCTCCCCCGTCGTCACAAATGTGTGAACCCCCTCCACCTAGGTACTTGATGTCATTTATGTTCGGCCCCTAAGTTTCATTATTGAACAAACCATTAAAATTGTCAAACATTTAGAAGAAATACATTACAAATGATATACGTTTGTCATCATCAAACATTTTTTAAAAACTTACCCTGAATAGGCTTAAACACCCCCCACTCCTTTTCTACACAAATGTGTGAACCCCGTTCCCCCTAGGTACTTGACGTCATCTATGTACGGACCCCCCCCCTTTACGTGTCATTATTTTACAACCATTAACATTGTCAATAAACATTTACGAGAAATACATTACAAAAGATATCTATCTATTATTATCCAATATTTTTTAAAACTTACCTTGAACAGGCTTATTTCCCAAGTACTAATTTTATTTAATTAATGAGGGGGGGGGGCTCGGGAATACTTAATCGTAAATGACTTTACCTTCAGGTGACGCCTCTGAATCTCATTAGTATTTAGCTTACTACTAACATGAAAATTTAGTTTGGTCTGAGGCCGTGAAAGAAATGAAATTATCTGGCCAAATGTGGTTAAAAATATCAACAAAAAACGATTTTCGTAGAAGTCTGACTTTAAAACCAGTTTTTATAGTTAAAACCCCCTTTAAAGTAATTTAAACTCATCAAAACACATGGAAAACTAATATTTAACCATTAAATACTTATTTTATTACTTAATGAATGTATTTAAATTAGTAAAAGTAAGTTACTTATTTTTTTTGCTATACAAAAATAAATTGCGCTGAAATAAGAAATTACCTTAAACTACCTTAAATGTACACAAAGTAATTTTAAATTGAGGTTATAGGGCGCATAAGGCGCCCACTGGGTCAAAAGCCCAAGTAACTTATCCTTGTATGATAAACACGAAATATTCCTGAAAATTAAACAAAGCATTTATATAATAATTTTTACAGTGCTAATTACCACACGATTTTTAAACTAATTTTCGAAAGCAGCGCACCAAATTACTGCACCAAAAAATAACTATTTGCGTCAATCAGCACTGCTTACAACGCAAAATTTTAAAAAAAGCAGAGTGATTTCCCTCAACGTTAGGCGGCAGTGACAAATGAGCGTAAATATATAATATAATATTATATATGTACCGTATATGTAAAATATATATATAATAATAATAGTACATATGACAATGATTCGGGGAGAGCCTCACTAAATTTATTTTAAGTACATAAAATCTCTCATCTATTTGATTAAACCTATAGGTTCATCCAAACAGGGAATTGGGAGAATCTCACTGACCCGAATCTATTTCAATTATTTTTTCACACAACCTGTCACCAAGCAGCCTCACCTCACCTACCTCGGTAAACTGCTGGAGCCTTCACAGATGGCCAAAACCCCCATTTCGATACTGACATCACCAATTGGTGTCCACATGGTCAACAACTCCTTGGAGCCACGTGACATGTAGACGTTGTCCACGTGGACACCCGTGAAACATGCGTGGTGCATAGCCCTGGATGACGTACCGATAAATAGTATGTCTTATCTTTTAGATACAGGATATGCAACCAACCTCTCGGCTGCATACAGAAAAGTGTTTGAAAGTTTGGTTTTGTTTACTTAATTTTGGTGGGTTGAGTAGGATTGGACGATTAGGCGAATACCCTGATGAATTTGTTAATTTTTAAAAATGTATTCGATTTTAACTAAATTCTACAATTTTTTTAACTGCGTCTTTGTTATTCAATATCCTTTCATTTTGTTTTGTTTATATCATCAGCGTTCGCGTGTTCTTACGGGTTTTTGTTTCTAGTTTAGTTTGGGATCTGAAAAAGCAGATCGGTCGCGTCCTGCTCGACAATACGCTGCCTACATGAATACTTCCGGCGTTTATGGTGGCGAGGCTGAACTTGTGTAGTTTGTGTCCGTTCTTTCTCCACTTTCTTTGCACTCTCCATGAGCATGTCTGCGGCGTATTCTACGCCGCGGGGCGTCTAGTTATTAATAATATGAATTAAATTCTTGCTTAAATTTCTCAAAACGATAACTATAAAACCAAATACAGATGTCTATCTGTACTTATTATATAATATTCACAGAAATAACATCTTGGCCTCTCCAGTGTTTGTAGTCCGAGTCTATCCGAGGTTAGTGTCATAATATGTATTAGTCGGAACGATATTTCTCTAGCACTAGGTTCTATTTTTCTAATGTGTTAGTTTTTGAAAGTGTCCTTTATTGTGTTTTATATAATTGTCGCAATCACGTGATTCGTGCAAGATGAGGGGTTTCTGATTGTTCTATCAAGTGGTTGTAAATTTGTTTGTTTGTTTTATTGACTAAAGTTTTATTAATTTTTTATGGCTTGTAAGCATGCTTGTTTAAAATAGGAGAGTCTCGTCCCGAAGTAGTGGAGTGTATTATTTTTGACGTGTCATTTTGAATGCGAGTAACTGCAATATCTGAAATCCCACCTTGATTAGAACTGTTCGATAGTTCAGAGTGACCCTAAAATAATAATAGAACGTTGTGTGTGTATAACTTTATACAAGGAAACTAGAAGTACACATCAGATTCGTATATTCATATAAGTTTAAAGACGTCAAGGGAACTATTAGTACACACGGTATTCGTATTTTCATATAACTTTATAGACGTCAAGGGAACTATTAGTACACACGATATTCGTATTTTCATATAACTTTATAGACGTCAAGGGAACTATAAGTACACATGAGATTCGTATATTCATATAAGTTTATAGACGCCACAGGAAATGTTATTACACATGAGATTCGAATATTCATATAACTTAAGGGACGTCAAGGGAACTATAAGTACACATGAGATTCGTATATTCATATAACTTTTTAGATGTCAAGGGAACTGTTATTACACATGAGATTCGTATATTCATATAACTTTTTAGATGTCAAGGGAACTGTTATTACACATGAGATTCGTATATTCATATAACTTTATGGACGTCATGGGAACTATTAGTACACATGAGATTCGTATCTTGAAAGTTGCCATGAAATAAAAGAAAGTGTCTTACGGTGTTGGCTGTGAAACGTGGAGAATAGTTGTTAGATATAA
The DNA here is from genome assembly GCA_944989445.1 of Ampullaceana balthica. Taxonomy (NCBI): domain Eukaryota; kingdom Metazoa; phylum Mollusca; class Gastropoda; family Lymnaeidae; genus Ampullaceana; species Ampullaceana balthica. The sequence goes on along the minus strand of CALYLW010000231.1, from coordinate 14,688 downwards.
GACAACCAACTATAAAATAGTTGTTAGATATAAGACATCCATCTATAAAATAGTTGTTAGATATAAGACATCCAACTATAAAATAGTTGTTAGATATAAGACATCCACCTATTTTTTAGTTGTTAGATATAAGACATACAACTATAAAATAGTTGTTAGATATAAGACATCCAACTAATAAATAGTTGTTAGATATAAGACAACCAACTATAAAATAGTTGTTAGATATAAGACATCCAACTATAAAATAGTTGTTAGATATAAGACATCCAAATATAAAATAGTTGTTAGATATAAGACATCCACATTTTTTTTGGTTGTTAGATATAAGACATACAACTATAAAATAGTTGTTACTTATAAGACATCCAACTAATAAATAGTTGTTAGATATAAGACAACCAACTATAAAATAGTTGTTAGATATAAGACATCCACCTATTTTTTAGTTGTTAGATATAAGACATACAACTATAAAATAGTTGTTAGATATAAGACATCCAACTAATAAATAGTTGTTAGATATAAGACAACCAACTATAAAATAGTTGTTAGATATAAGACATCCAACTATAGAATAGTTGTTAGATATAAGACATCCAACTATAAAATAGTTGTTAGATATAAGACATCCAACTATAAAATAGTTGTTAGATATAAGATATCCATCTATAAAATAGTTGTTAGATATAAGACATCCAGCTATAAAATAGTTGTAGATATAAGACATCCAACTATAAAATAGTTGTTAGATATTAGACATCCAACTATAAAATAGTTGTTAGATATAAGACATCCAACTATAAAATAGTGTTAGATATAAGACATCCAGTTATAAAATAGTTGTTATATATAAGACATCCAACTATAAAATAGTTGTTAGATATAAGACATTCAACTATAAAATAGTTGTTAGATTTAAGACATACATGTATAAAATAGTTGTTAGATATAAGAAATACAACTATAAAATATTAGTTAGATATAAGACATACAACTATAAAATAGTGGCTTGATATAAGACATGCATGTATAAAATAGTTGTTAGATATAAGACATACAACTATAAAATAGTTGTTAGATTTAAGACATACATGTATAAAATAGTTGTTAGATATAAGACATACATGTATAAAATTGCTGTTAGATATAAGACATCCAACTGAAAAATAGTTGTTAGATATAAGACATACATGTATAAAATAGTTGTTAGATATAAGACATACATGTTTAAAAATAGTTGTTAGATATAAGACATACATGTATAAAATAGTTGTTAGATATAAGACATCCAACTATAAAGTAGTTGTAAGATATAAGACATACAACTATAAAATAGTTGTTAGATATAAGACATCCAACTATAAAATAGTTGTTAGATATAAGACATACAACTATAAAATAGTTGTTAGATATAAGACATCCAACTATAAAATAGTTGTTAGATATAAGACATACAACTATAAAATAGTTGTTAGATATAAGACATCCAACTATAAAATAGTTGTTAGATATAAGACATCCAACTATAAAATAGTTGTTAGATATAAGACATACAACTATAAAATAGTTGTTAGATATAAGACATCCATCTATAAAATAGTTGTTAGATATAAGACATACAACTATAAAATAGTTGTTAGATATAAGACATCCAACTATAAAATAGTTGTTAGATATTAGACATCCAACTATAAAATAGTTGTTAGATATAAGACATCCAGTTATAAAATAAACAATATATCAACTTGTAAGTCACTTTTTTAAAAATAATGTGCATTAAAGTAAATAATTCTAAAGAAATATACAACAAATAAAGACCCCAGATTTCAAGAGACGTTACTGCAGTATAGTTTATTCAATTAAAATCATATTAAAATAATTTCTTTCTAACATCCTTTTACTCTACATAAGGTCTCGATCAAAATTAAAATGTTTTAAAAAAAAAGAAAAAAGGGGGGAAAAAAACAAAACAGCGGTTTGTTTTATTTTTTTCAAATATTTTTAGATACCAGTAATTTATCTTTGTTTGTTAAAATTAATTCTTTAGTGTCTTTGGTAAATTACGCACCAAACGCGCTTGATTTATTTACGTTTATGCTTAAGAAACAACTTAAATTAGCAGAGTAGTTAGCAAACTCCTTACAAGAGAAATTTAATCTACTATACCAGTGTTTCTCAACCTGTTGGCCGCGAATAAAACTATAGACTGTAATGCAAATTTGCTCTATTTCCTACAAATTTTATTGAAATGGCTTATTTAAATTTTATTGGGGTCGCAATTCACATGGCTTTTAAAAAAGGGGGTCGCCATCCAAAAATTGTTTGGAACCACTTGTAACACCTACTTATTTGTAGGCGTAACAATATCGACATTATGTTTTGCACAATGATTCCAGGAGACGCTGGTTCAACAAAGTAGTAACTTTTAATTTGAATTCTATATACACCAATTTACATAATGAATACCACACGTCCTCAAACAGAAGTACACCAGTCGGCCATATCCTCTTATCTTCCATCTTATCACGTGACTCCTTTTTTCCTTGCAGTCTCCTACCTCTTACGTGACACCACTGATATAAGCAAATTAACACAATTTAACATTGTTTATTTTATTGTATTGGCATGATAATAATTTATAAGTAGATAGAGGGGCGCAGTTATAAGTATATAGACGGACAAATTTATAAGTATATATAGAGGAACATGTATAAGTATAAAGATGGACACCATTGTGACCCTTTGCAAGTTATTTTTAATTGATATATATATTATGCGTTAATAATATCGCCCAAACATTTGGTTGCACAAACTCTAGCTTAGCCACTGTTAATATTTAATGAATTCAAGCCCATGTGATGTAATCAAGTTTATTTAGATATTTAGGCCCAAAGTTACCGTCATAATGTCATTATCTCGAACATTGCTATCACTGTCATAAGTAATGCAAGCACTGAGAGATGCTTCTCTAAAATAAAGGTAATGAAAAATTAATTACGATCCATAATGGATACACAAATATAGACTAATCTATAGCTATTTTGGCTATTGAGCATGGTATGGCTGACATTACTGGAACCTGAAATATTGTTACATAAGGACAAGCAGAAAATTTCAATTTTAATAAACAAATCTAATCTCTTAACTTATTTATAACCTAAAATATGTTAGTGTCCTTAGCATTACTTTCTAATAAAAAGTATATTATCTTTATGGCATAAAAATATTTATTTTCACTTGGGGGGTGAGGGGGGCGGGGCAAACGTGGGTTCTGCTCCAGGCGGAACATACCAACGCTACGCCACTGAATCTAACACTACTTCAGAATACCGCTCTCAGTTATTGTGGGTCATGACGCCCCTGGTCTATAGTAACGAACATCAAACATCGTTTGATATAACATTACTTCAGAATACCGCTCTCAGTTATTGTGGATCATGACGCCCCTGGTCTCTAGTAACGAACATCAAACATCGTTTGATATAACACTACTTCATAATACTGCTGATGCTGATAAGTTTAGAACCAGAAAGGTACAAATTTGCGCGGCTACGGTTCTCTGTTAAAAATCTAAATCTATGACACCATATTTTCAATGATCGTTCTAGCCAATGGCAAAATATAAAGAGATGAATATTATTTTATTGTTTAGCAAAGCAACTTTAAATGTATTTTTCTTTTTTTTTCATACATTTTACGATAAAAGAAATGATTCCATCGTAGAAATACAAGATGGCGAAATGGAGAATAAAATAAACTATTTATAGTTGGAAATACCCTTGGTTTTGGGGTGATTTTAGATACAAACATTGGAGTTAAGAAAATGTGTTTGTTAAAATATCGCTAAATGTAACGCAGTGACGTCATTGCAGTCTACCCTGTAACATTTTAATACGTAGATTCTGACGATAAAGTTTAGAAAACTGTGAGAAATAGTTTTATGTTATTAAAATACCAGCATAATTATTTACTATTTTATAATAAAGCAATTTAAAAAACATTGACTTAATAATGTTTACTTTATATTTACAGAAAGGAAAGAAGTTAGCTCGAAGAAATAAATCAGTTTTATAATCTTAAGTAATGCACACACTTATTTCTTCCAATTCACAAATTGACAGAAAAAGAGAGAGAAAGAGAGAGATAAAGAGATAGTGAGGGTGTATGTGTCTATTAAAGTAAGAGAGAGAGTGAGAGAGAGAAAGTGAGAGAAAGAGGTAAAGAGATAGAGAAATTGTATTTTTCTCTAAAAAGATATTATATTTAAGTTCATGTGATGTTTTTAGATGTCCCTATCCTATTAACTCATGAAGAATTCCGGATTCAACGCATCCGGTTCTGTCGTAAACTTTTTCAAAACGCTCGGAAACACGTTTTCTCACTTGCTAGAGAGCTGCACTTTTTACAGTAGGTGTGGCTAGTAGGGAGAATAAAGCTATTAAATTTTGAGATCGATCGAATGTACCGTAATTAAATTAATGCATTTTTAGTTTATCTCTATATGTAGCGGCAAGCTTTTGTTGACATTTTACGTGTCACGCTAAGTTAAGTTCAAACATCCGTGACCATAACTTTTTCCGTTTTACAACAAAGGGTATTTATGATAATCTCAGTCTCTAAATGTTTGCCGCGTTTAAGTATGATAAATACTTTTAGTTATGTCTCATATAAGGGATTTATAGTCACAAACTTTGTTTTTACGGGGTTGTTTAATTCAATCCCTTATATTGCTTCCTTTGTTTTTACGGAGTTGTCTAATTCAATCCATTATATTAACTTCACCGTTGTCTCTTGGGTCTGTCTGGCGGAAAAAAAAGTAATAAATGAAACCCGTAAAAACAAAGTTTTTGACTATAAATCCCTTATATATGAGACATAACAAACAGTATTTTATATTTTCAAACGCTACAAACATTAACTGACTAAATCTGTCTTAACTCGACATTGCTTCATAACTCTGGGAGGGGGGCGGGATGGGGTGGGTGGGGGAGAGGGGAAAAGTCTGGTCCTCGATCGCTTGACCGAGCTCAGCGTGACACGTAAAATGTAAACAAAAGCACTCCGGTACTTCGATGGGTCGCCTCAACGCGTCAACTCAAACTTTCACGTGGACAAAAAACAATAACAAAACAGTGAGTTTGAATTACATACCTCATATAAGGATAAACTAAAAATGCATTAATTTAATTACGGTACGTTCGATCGCTCTGAAATTTTGATACGATGCATTTATAGGTGAGACGGGTCCGTTTGCCAAATTTCAGCTTGATCGGATCACGGAAAGTGGGTCATTTTTTTGACTTTTGTTTTTCCGCCCGCCCAATACAGACAGAGAGAGATGACGACAGAGAGAGACGGCCGCGAAGTTAATATAAGGGATTTAAAAAATGACAAACTTCCCGTGATGCATAGTCGTGTTGTGTATATGATATGTGTACTGTGTATAGAAAATCCTTCCAGATAGAACAAGCGAAATCATAAAATGTCTTATTTAGACAATCCATGTGTTGTGAAAAAAATATTTGTTCTGCTAAGTGGATCAGCGCACATATTGAAAGGGGTTAAGAATGTGAAAGTTTATATTTATAGAAAATGTCACATTTTGCTAACAAATTTCGTCTGTAGATGAACTTGGCTAACAGGACATTTAATAGGACTTCAGGAATGACATTTAAGTTTTACAATTTTTTTGTTAACGCGTAAAAGTTGAAAATAAAATGAGAAAAAACTTTTTTTAAAGAATGAGACCCAGCTGCAGTGAGGAATGTAGAATCTCGCATGAAAAAAGCATAAACTAATTTTTAATCACAAACTAAGAAGTCACACAGGGGGACTCAGAACTCTAAGTTTTATTGATATTTAGTGTGATTGATTGTGTGATTTAATGTGAGATATAACATTTGATCAACTAACACAAAAGTTCTGAGTCCCCCGATGTGACTACTTAGTTTGTGACTAAAAAGTTATTTTATGCTTTTTCATGCGAGATTCTACATTTCTCACTGCAGCTGGGTCTCATTCTTTTAAAAAAGTTTTTTTTTCATTTTATGTTTCACATTTCTAGATAAGTAGCGATGAGATAAACAACATAAAGTTATATATTGGACTTGACAGTTACAGTCAATACAGATAGCTATATATTGGACTTGACAGTTAAAGTCAATACAGATAGCTATATATTGGACTTGACAGCTAAAGTCAATACAGATAGTTATATATTGGACTTGACAGTTACAGTCAATACAGATAGTTATATATTGGACTTGACATTTAAAGCCAATACAGATAGTTATATATTGGACTTGACAGTTAAAGTCAATACAGATAGTTATATATTGGACTTGACAGTTACAGTCAATACAGATAGCTATATATTGGACTTGACAGTTAAAGTCAATACAGATAGCTATATATTGGACTTGACAGCTAAAGTCAATACAGATAGTTATATATTGGACTTGACAGTTACAGTCAATACAGATAGTTATATATTGGACTTGACAGTTAAAGCCAATACAGATAGTTATATATTGGACTTGACAGTTAAAGTCAATACAGATAGTTATATATTGGACTTGACAGTTAAAGGCAATTTCAAAGTAACTCTCGACATAAGCGTGATGTTAATATTGTCTTTATTGTCAAATTGACTTGAACGTCAATTAGTAATTTACAGCTGCGGCATGGCTTCTTTGTAATTTATAAATTGAAAGTTTTGTCTTGGCATTTTAAACGAGTAATGTTAATTGCAGTTTTATTACTTTATTTCTTTCTTTTTATTTTAATACTTTCTGCATGTGTCTTAACGTGAAATTGATAACGATGATTTTCCCCTCAAGAAAACGATAATTTACAATTGTTAAATCTCTTTATATACTCTGTTTAAATAACATATTTAGTTATCTATAAGCCTAATTGCAGTCGCTACCATATTATTTAGGAATATTATCTTAATGGCGATGTCCTCTTGTTGGGGGTGTTCCAGTAAAACAATGAGCCGGGTAATAGGAGCGTGAATCTCGACAACAAAAGAAATGTCACGTTTTAGTGATGTATAAACATTGTAAAACTACACCCAGCATGGCTCTCATGTACTGCCCTATTATGTTAGACCTAATGTATAAACATTGTCAAACTACACCCAGCATGGCTCTCATGTACTGCCCTATTATGTTAAACCTAATGTATAAACATTGTCAAACTACACCCAGCATGGCTCTCATGTACTGCCCTATTATGTTAAACCTAATGTATAAACATTGTCAAACTACACGCAGCATGGCTCTCATGTACTGCCCTATTATGTTAGACCTAATGTATAAACATTGTCAAACTACACCCAGCATGGCTCTCATGTACTGCCCTATTATGTTAGACCTAATGTATAAACATTGTCAAACTACACCCAGCATGGCTCTCATGTACTGCCCTATTATGTTAGACCTAATGTATAAACATTGTCAACTATACCCAGCATGGCTCTCATGTACTGCCCTATTATGTTAGACCTAATGTATAAACATTGTCAACTACACCCAGCATGGCTCTCATGTACTGCCCTATTATGTTAGACCTAATGTATAGACATTGTCAACTACACCCAGCATGGCTCTCATGTACTGCCGTATTAGGCTATGTTAGACCTAAAAAATCAAAGCGTACAATGAAGATGAAAACAAACAATTATTATTTGTTATCAACTCATAAATCTCAGTATAGCTAAAAAATATAAACGTATTTGGAAATATCATTTTCTAATCCTTCAAATTAATAACTTCAATGTTTCAACAATCAAAAACTAGTTAATATTATATATATATATTTACGCTCAATTATGTAGCCTAACGCTAAGGGACATCGCTATGCCGCTTTTTAAATCCTTTATATTAACTTCACCGCCGTCTCTGTCTCTCTGTCTCTCTCTCTCTCTCTCTCTCATTCTCTCTCTGTCTGTCTGTCTTGGGCTCGGCGGGCGGAAAAACAGAAGTCAAAAATGACCCACTTCCCATGCTCCGATCAAACTGAAATTTGGCACACGGACCCGTCTGACCTAACAATGCATCGTATCAAAATTTCAGATCGATCGAACGTACCGTAATTAAATTAATGCATTTTTAGTTTATCCTAATATGAGGTATGTAATTCAAAATTCACTGTTTGTTATTGTTTTTTTTCTTCCAGTTTCACGAGGGTTTGAGTTGACGCCGACCGTCGTGTTGACGCCGACCGTCGTGCCGACACCCCCTCACATCCCACCCCCATTTATTAAAGACAAGGGACATCACTCGGTGTCAGTCTGTAAATGTTTGAAAATAATCAATACTGTTAGTTATGTCTTATATATAAGGAATTTATAGTCAAAAACTTTGTTTTTACGGGTTTGTTTTATTAAATCCCTTATATTAACTTCACCGCCGTCTCTGTGTCTCTGTCTCTCTCTCTCTCTCTCTCTCTCTCTCTCTCTCTCTCTCTCTCTCTCTCTGTCTGTCTGTCTTGGGTTCGGCGGGCGGAAAAACAGAAGTCAAAAATGACCCACTTCCCATGATCCGATCAAACTGAAATTTGGCACACGGACCCGTCTGACCTAACAATGCATTGTATCAAAATTTCAGATCGATCGAACGTACCGTAATTAAATTAATGCATTTTTAGTTTATCCTTATATGAGGTATGTAATTCAAAATTCACTATTTGTTATTGTTTTTTTTCTTCCAGTTTCACGAGGGTTTGAGTTGACGCCGACCGTCGTGTTGACGCCGACCGTCGTGCCGACACCCCCTCACATCCCACCCCCATTTATTAAAGACAAGGGACATCACTCGGTGTCAGTCTGTAAATGTTTGAAAATAATCAATACTGTTAGTTATGTCTCATATATAAGGGATTTATAGTCAAAAACTTTGTTTTTACGGGTTTGTTTTTTAAATACCTTATATTAACTTCGCGGCCGTCTCTGTCTGTCTCTCTCTCATCATCTCTCTCATCATCTCTCTCATGGGCTCGGCGGGAGGAAAAACAAAAGTCGAAAATGACCCACTTCCAATGATCCGATCGAACTGAAATTTGGCACACGGACCCGTCTTACCTAACAATGAATCGTATCAAAATTTCAGATCGATCAAACGTACCGTAATTAAATTAATGCATTTTTAGTTTATCCTTATATGAGGTATGTAATTTAAATTCACGATTTGTTATTGTTTTTTTTTGCCACGTGAAAGTTTGAGCATTGAGGCGACCCAACGAAACGACGGTGCGCTTTTGTTTACATTTTACGTGTCACTCTGAGCTCGGTCAAGCGAATCGGTGACCAGACTTTTCCCCTCTCCCCCTCCCACCCACCCCTCCCCCCCTAGGGTTATGAAGCAAACTTGTGTTAAGACAGATTCAGTCTGTAAATGTTTGAAAATAATCAATACTGTTAGTTATGTCTCATATATAAGGGATTTATAGTCAAAAACTTTGTTTTTACGGGTTTGTTTTATACTACGTTTTTATTAGCTCGCTTTCGTTGGTGAGGCATTGTCCAAGATTTTTTAAAATCTGCCAACGTAAAATTGAACCATTTTTGATGGTCCTAGAGATCTGAAAATTTTACCACAGATAGATCTTGGATGACAATGCATTGTATTAAAATTTCAGAGTGATCAAATGTACTGTTATTAAATTATTGAACTTTTAAGTTTATCTATAGTCTATATAAAAGCATCTGTACCGTCGGCTTTTGTTGACATCTGTGAGTTCACCCCGTGACCACATCACAATGTTTTTAAAACGTTGGGCGGGCGCTTGTGTGGTGTTTGGTAAAATAAATAGAGGTAAAAAAAATATTTTTAAAAACCAGGTTGTTAGAAATGGACTAAAAAGAATAAAATAAATTGAAGTAAAAAAAAAGATTTTTAAAAACCACGTTTTTATAAGCGGACTAAAAAGAAGAAAATAATTTAAAACTTCATAGTTCAAGTACTTCGATTTAATATGACTAAAAACGTGGGCTGGGTGTTTGGTATAAAAATTAAAGATTTCTAATGTAGAAGGCAAAAGAGAGATCTATAAGTGAGAGAATGAGTGAACCGCATATGTTAAACCTCATAAGCGCCCGCCCCACGTTTTTAGTCATATTAAATCGAAGTACTTGAACTATTAAGTTTTAAATTATTTTCTTCTTTTTAGTCCGCTTATAAAAACGTAGTTTTTAAAAATCTTTTTTTTACTTCTATTTATTTTAAATTTGATAATTATTTTGGTTTCCAGATTAACATTAAACACACTATTATTAATAAATAAACAATTTCATGCGGATGTTCGATAAGAGGTATTCTTGGTGCAGTAATTTGGTGCGCTGCTTTCTAAAATTACTTTAAAAATTGTGTGGTGATTAGCACTGTAAAAAAATAGTAGATACATACTTTGTGTACATTTCAGGAATATTTCGTATCTAACATATACATATATGTTACTTAGGCTTTTGCAAACAAAAAAAAACGTTTATAAAAACTTTGTGTACATTTAAGAAAGTTTTATATTACGTATTTATCATACAAGGACAAGTTAGTTGGGCTTTTGAAAAAGGTGGGCGCCGTAGGAGCCCTTAAAAAAGGGGGGCACCGCAGGCGCCACGGCGCCGCAGCACAAACTAGTTTAAGAAATATTTAGATATACTAATTTTGGAAGAAATTTAGAAAGAGACCACGTCATAACACTATCCCTACAAGAATGGGGACTATCTTTGAAATCATCCATGCATTTTTTGAAATCTCTCCTTGAGTTTGTTAAACGACAGTGTTCTGAAAGAAGATAAGAAAAACCCGTAAAAAACCAAGTTTTTGACTATAAATCCTTTACGTATGAGACGTTACTAAAAGAATGTTCATTATAACACGCAGCGCAAGACCATCCAAAAATACAAAATTGCAGTTGTGTCGTAAAACGTGTTTAATATAATGCGCACCGATCAGGAATAGGTTTATAAAAAGTGTTGTCAGTAAAATACGCACCTTATTGCGCGACAGAAAGGTTGTTCAATATAATACGCACCGCGACGCTCTATCTCAAAAAATAGCATGATACATAGGAATAAATAAAATAATCTAAAAAATCAATAATTTAATTACGGTACATGCGATCGATCTGAAATTTTGATACATTGTTTTTATCATCGGTACGAAACTGCCTGCAAAATTTCAGCTCGCTATCTTGCGAGCAAGTGGGTTAAAAAATCGATCAAAAGTTTTGGCGACAAGCAAGCAAGCAAGCAAGCAAGGTCCGCCGCAGACACCACGAGTTAATATAAAGGATTTAATAAATCATTTAAACTTTAAAAAACAACCCGTAAAAAACCAAGTTTTTGACTATAAATCCTTTATGTACGAGAAGTAATTAAAAGAATGTTCATTATAATACGCAGCGCCAGACCATCCAGAAATACAAAATTGCAGTTGTGTCGTAAAACGTGTTTAATATAATGCGCACCGATCAGGAATATGTTTATAAAAAGAGCTGTCAATAAAATACGCACCTTATTGCGCGACAGAAAGGTTGTTCAATATAATACGCACCGCGACGCTCTATCTCAAAAAATAGCATGATACATAGGAATAAATAAAATAATCTAAAAAATCAATAATTTAATTACGGTACATGCGATCGATCTGAAATTTTGATACGTTGTTTTTATCATCGGTACGAAACTGCCTGCAAAATTTCAGCTCGCTATCTTGCGAGCAAGTGGGTTAAAAATCGATCAAAAGTTTTGGCGACAAGCAAGCAAGCAAGCAAGGTCCGCCGCAGACACCACGAGTTAATATAAAGGATTTAATAAGAAAAACCCGTAAAAAAACCAAGTTTTTGACTATAAATCCTTTATGTACGAGAAGTAACTAAAAGAATGTTCATTATAATACGCAGCGCCAGACCATCCAGAAATACAAAATTGAAGTTGTGTCGTAAAACATGTTTAATATAATACGCACCGATCAGGAATATGTTTATAAAAAGAGCTGTCAATAAAATACGCACCTTATTGCGCGACAGAAAGGTTGTTCAATATAATACGCACCGCGACGCTCTATCTCAAAAAATAGCATGATACATAGGATTAAAAAAAATAATCTAAAAAATCAATAATTTAATTACGGTACATGCGATCGATCTGAAATTTTGATACATTGTTTTTATCATCGGTACGAAACTGCCTGCAAAATTTCAGCTCGCTATCTTGCGAGCAAGTGGGTTAAAAATCGATCAAAAGTTTTGGCGACAAGCAAGCAAGCAAGCAAGCAAGCAAGGTCGGTCGGTCGGCCGCAGACACCACGAGTTAATATAAAGGATTTAAAAAAAGGAAGGATAAGTCCGGGAATGAATAATATAAACAATCTTCAATACGACCGAAAAAGAGAAAGTGTCAGTTTGATGAAGGGCCTTCAGCCGAGCATTATTTCCCCGAGATAAAAAAATATCAAGTTTGAGGTATTTCAGATAAACATTGACAGCTCTCTTTAGTACTACAACATTGGTTATACACATATAAAGACATACATGAGAAATTTGGATTTCTTACAGACTTTACTGACTCAAAAATGCCGTCATCCGAGGGGGAGCAGCCAAGTTAATGGAAGAATATTCAAGTGATTTTGAAGACTGATTTCCTTCAGAATAAGTCCAATGTTCAGAACTCTTCAAAAGTTATTGTCTAACCGGAGGCTCGAGGTCAGGTAGCACAATGCGAAACTGAAAACATGTGCACAGAGCTAAAAATGTTGCTCTTTTGGAATTATCAAAATTGTACACAGTCCTTTCCAAATGTACACATCACACTTCGCATCTATCTCTCAATGATTACATCAAAATGCAGCAAAGAGCGATGATTTTCAAAGTTGAAAAGAATGTTTAAAAAATAATTTTAGAAGTTGCATGGGACAATAAAGACTGAGTATGCTCACACTAATGAACATTGAAAAGGAATTTATGAGCTAACTTAGCTTTACTGACTTGATTGATAACTTTGTAATGATTAAAGTTCGCAAACGAAAGTTCTTGGATGAAATAAATAATTATAGATAGTAAGGCTTCGGAAATAAACGATTAATTAATCGGTTAATCTTTTAAAAATTTAATCTATGGAAATTAATTTGATCGATTAAAATTTGATTAAAATTTAAGAAAATATTTTTAATTTATCTTTCTATTTATTAATAAATTATATTTAAATTACATACTTTTCCCTCCTATGATTAATATTATTTAGAATTGCTTACGTAAATAAAAAGTTTTTCATAACAGAACTAATTTGCTGTGTTACGTCACAAAAATTCGGAGCCAAGGAAATAGTCGTGACTTAAACGATTTCTATAAATAATGAATTGCGACTTAACGGGATATATCTATATGAGTTATAGAAATATAATTATCCAAATTAATAGATTAAATTTTTCTCGAATAATCCACAAAAATTTTTTTTCATCAGTACCAACCCTAATAAATAGCTTAATGAATTTTGGATTCCTGTACCTTTATACATGTATCAATAAATGTAACTTCTATTTCATTTTTATTCTTGTAACACTCTGCCTTACAAGTTAAAGTGTTATAATAGTTGTAAGTAATCATTTTATTTAAATTGACGCTGGCTGCACCGGGCCACAGTTTGAATTGTAGTTTTAATTAGTTAACTGTCTATATTTCCTTAATCAGTTTCTGGAACCTTGATATTATAAAGTTACATTCAAATAATTATTTTAAACAGTGCAAGTTAATTTTTTTTAAACAACATTTTTAGTGTTTTTGATTTAAGTCCATGAATTAATTCTATTTTCAAACTTTTCTTACCTTTTACATTTTACTTTTAAAAAGTTTATTAAAATCAATGTTTATAGAGATTTTTTGCAAAGAAAAGCAATGTTTCTCTTAATTATGGCTATATAATAGCATGAAGCATAGATAGGACCTTGTTTTATTTGGATTCAGTGTAAACCCGTGAGTACGAAAAGCCTCGCAATTAATTGACATTGTGTCCCTAAATCTAGGGATCGAGTTAAGTGGCATGCCACTTTGATAGATATAACCTTCCCACAGTACAGTTGATATGTGTGGCGTTAAATCAATGAGAGATGCATACATCTTACATTTAATATTTTCATTTCTTAGTTTCCATTATTTTAAATCCATTCAATGTTTAAATCTATGTTTCTCTACCCATAAAGTATTTATATCATGCGTTTAAGTTATTATTATTTTTAAAAAAAACAACATAGGTCACACAGAATTATAATACTTTGTCTCATGAAATTTTAAATTTCATTTCAATGTTTTTAAATCCTTTATATTAACTCGTGGTGTCTGCACCCTTGATTGCTTGCTTGTCGCCAAAAGTTTTGATCTATTTTTAACCCACTTGCTCGTAAGCTAGCGAGCTGAAATTTTTCAGGCAGTTTTGCACCAATAATAAAAACAATGTATCAAAATTTCAGATCGATCGCATGTACCGTAATTAAATTATTGATTTTTTAGATTATTTTATTTATTCCTATGTATCATGCTATTTTTTGAGATCTTATCTTATCTTTACAGACGCTCCTTCTATGCAGAAGATAGTTGCGTCCACGGACCATGACAGATGATCTGTTGGCAAGTGATGCGGCATTCACAGGCCACTGCTTTGTGGGTTCCACGCATTACCCAGCCGCC